>OZ024710.1:13831662-14042426 GCA_964016945.1 Microplitis deprimator | reverse complement strand
TAAAATTATAAGTTCTTAGAAATTATTTGTACTTTCTTCTTTGTTTCCTGGTAGGATACGTGTGTAGCGACGATGAGAACGTGGTGTATACTGGCCGTATACCAGAAGTTGCCAACGTCGATACGGGTATGCTCAGTTGAGCTCTTGAGTTGAATACTGATGGTGAAGATGCACCAAGTGTCTTTTTGACCTATGGTGCAGCTTTTAAATCAAGTACGTTTGTAGAAGTTAACGCAGGTACATTTGTAGAAGGCACACTTAGCGCAGGTACATTTGTCGGTGGAATGTGTAGTTGCCTGGACGAGCTTGGTACCGTTTCTAGCACTTCAGAAGTTGCGAGGTGAGCTGGTTTTAATCTTTCAATGTTGACAACAATTTCTTTGCCGTCGTTGTCAATAGCAAAAGTGCGGTCATCAATCCTTTTGATGACTTTATGAGGACCCGAGTATGGTTGTTCCAAGGGCCGTTTTATGTGGTCCAATCTGAGGAAGACGTCAGAATAAGTAGCTAGGTCCTTGTAGCAAAAAGTTTTTCGGCGGTAGTGATGCGTAGCAGGCGCTGGCTTAACATTTCTCATAGGAATGCGAAAATCTTCTTGGAAGAAATTTGGATCTTGTGGCGGATCTTCATCAGTGAAAAATTCACCAGGAATTCTGAGAGTGGTTCCATACAAGAATACTGCTGGAGATGCTTTAAGATCTTCTTTATAGCAGGATCTTAACCCAAGGAGTACAGTAGCAAGTATTTTGCTCCATTGATCGTTCTGATGACACAATTAATTAATGTAACGGGACCTAAGTCCACCTCCGCCGACCGGACGCCGTTTCCTCGTCCTTTTGGGCATACACGCGTTGCGAGAGGTCCCTATCTTCTACCATAATATTATAAAAGCGAAATGTGAGCATGAGCTCACATTAGCTTACCCATTAGGCATGCAGTGCAAGTGGGTGCCTTACCATCAGCCACCACGAGTCCAACCTCTTTTTGGGCCAAACACTGCTTCTATCTCAGGAAATAGAGAGACTCTGGTCACAGAGGGCTTGGAAAGTGGCTCCCCGTGGCACCAGACTTCAGCTCTGGTCAACTGGTTGCGTAGGATTAGTGGTGGGACGCAACTTCTCCCCATACCCATACGGGCTTCCTCCACTTATATTCACTCGGATGTAAGACAGCAGCTATAAGAGATTGCCCTCTGTTGTCCCCCGAGTGATTATCACTGTATGCTAGTGATAAGTCTTGTTTACGGGCTATTACTCTTAGGCTTTTAGGCAGCCTGAAGAGTGGGTATCGCCCGCGCAGAGTTACCTATTGGCTTCCTGCAACCACGGAGTTGCCACATGTTACAAGGTGCAAAACATGCGGGCACCGCTAACGGTTGGAGTACTGGTCCCAGAAGCCACGAAGAGGGTGGTACGTACTTGGTCTGGCGCCCCCTAGAGGGCGCCAAAACCCCTTCTGGGGTTCTGATGACACATGATTGCTGCCTTCATTGTTCTGTGCCCTCAGAAACCCTCAGATTCTGGCATGGGACCAACCAGGTCAATATGAACATGATCAAATCTTTGGTCTGGATCGGTGAAAGATGCTGGTTGGGTATGGACATGCCCGCCGATTTTTGGCAAGGGATACAAGTTCGAGCCCATTGTGTGATGTACTTGTTCATAGAAGGCCAAACGTAGCGTTGAGAGATGATCTTGCTGGTGATGCGACCACTTGGATGTGCTATATTATGAAAAACATCAAAGACTTGACGTCGAAGAGATTGAGGAACAAATGGTCTGATATCATTAGTAGAAACATCACAATGGATTACGCGATGGTCTGGTCCATATATTAATTTTCGCAACTTCAATGAAGTGTTGTTGTCTTGAAGAAGTTAAGTTAACTCGTGATTTATAGTTTGAGCCTGAGATAACTTATTGAAATCAATGACAGTTGGTAGTCTGAAGGCATCAATGCGAGAAAAAGCATCAGCGACGTTGTTATTCTCTCCATTGATGTACTGACTGTTTGTTGTAAACTCACTAATGAATCGAAGTTGATTTATTTGACGAGAAGTCATTGACTTATCATTGCGTCTTTGAAAAGCAGAAACAAGCGGTTTCTGATCAGTCTGGATACTGAAATCTCTAGCTTCTAGCCAGTGTCTAAAGTATTTGACTGATTCAGAAATAGCAGTGAGCTTTCGATCGTACGTACTGTAATCTCTCTGAGCTGGTGAAAACTTATGAGAGTAGAAACCGAGTGGTTGCCATTCATCATCCACTTTCTGTTCCAGGACTAAACCCATGGCAGTACTTGATGCGTCAGTAATGAGACGCAGTTCAGCTGATGAAACTGGGCGTGCTAGCAGCGTAGCATTTGCAAGCTGTTGCTTGATGAGTTCGAAAGCCTGTAGTGTGTCTTCAGTCCAGGGCACTGGACGTTTGTCGTTCTTCTTGGAGTCTTGAAGTGAGTCATTGAGTGAAGCTTGAATTGTTGCAGCATTTTTCATGTGACGTCGGTGAAAATTTATAGCACCAAGGAAACGTCGGAGGTCAATCAGTGTTTCAGGTTTCTTGAAGTTCACTAAAGCTTGCACTCTGTCTGGTAAAGTTGTAGAACCTTGAGGTGTGATACGATAGCCCGAGAAATCAATAGAGTCCACTCCGAAGACGCACTTGTCAGTGCTAATGCAGAGACCATATTGTTTTAGTCGTTCAAAAATGATACGAAGATGTTCCTCGTGCTGCTCTTCATTTTTTGAGGCAACTAGGACGTCGTAAATGTAGAAGAATAAGAAATCAAGACCTTGAAACACTTCATTAGCCAAAGTTGAAAGGTTTGTGCAGAGTTACGGAGGCCTGGAGGCATACTGACGAATTCGAAAAGGCCAAAAGGAGTAATTACAGCTGTTTTTTCAATATCTTCATCGGCTACTGGTATATGTTGGAATGCTCGTCTTATATCAATCTTCGAAAATATTTTTTTACCGGCCAGATTAGCATTACAATCAGACAAGAGAGATATTGGTGTACGATCTGATATAGTTTTTGTGTTGAGCTTGCGGAAATCTCCACAAGGACGCCAATCTCCATTTTTTTTAGGTGCCATATGACGTGGACTAGCCCAAGGACTTGTAGATGGTATAATATGACCCAACTCTAACATAAGTTGGAATTCATCTTTAGCTTGCTTAAGTCTTTCAGGACGTAGTGGTCTGACACGTTGAGCACAAGGAGGACCAGTGGTTGTGATGTAATGTCTTACTGAATGTTTGATAGCAGTATGGTTTGAAGGATTTCTTATTAACTCAGGAAATTGTTTGAGTAAATTAGTATATTTAGAGTCAGTAACTATGACTGTAATCGAATTAATTGGAGCTTGTGCAAAAATACCTGAAGCTTGACAACCAGTGCCAGGATCGGTGATCTTTCCTTGACACAGGTCGACAATTAAGCCATATTTATGTAAAAGATCAGCACCAATGATTGGATAAGGTACGTCAGCAATACAGAAAATCCACTTGATTAGTCTGCGTAGTCCTATGTTAAGTGTTAATGCTCGTTCTCCATAAGTTTGAATAATACCGTGGTTAGCTGCATATAGTTGTAAGTCGGTGGTTCTTGATCTGTCTGATTGAATAGGTGGAATAACTGAAATGTCAGCAGCAGTGTCAATGAGGAATTTGACTCCTGAAGCTGAATCATTGATGAATAAGCAGCGAGAATTAGATGATCCACCAGCAGTTGCCGCATCCATTGATGGCTCGGCTCGTTTCCCTGTTGGTTAGTAATGAGACTCCACCAAACACATGGAGTGTTGCATTTGTGCGCTTTAGGGCCAAATTTATTGGGGTAGTAGCAGGTTTTCTGGTTGTTCCTGTTGTTGTGTGATGGTGAACGATGTCTAGCATCACCACTAGGTGATCTGTGTCGTGACTGTCTTGAGGTTAGCTCAGCAAACATGCTGTCCATTGTGGCTGATAGACTCTGGATTTGTTCGGTTAGTTTTTGAAACTGCTCAGTACATTCTCTATGAGAATTAGTTTTGGTGATAGCTGCAACATAATTACTTTGATTTTGTCTGCGACGGTCAAGAACTTCCATTATCTTGTCTGCAAATTGGATAAGACTTTGGTTGTCCATAGTATGAGCTACAGCTAGAACGACTTGGAGATCTTCAGGAAGACGGTCAATCCATAATGATCTGATAAATAATTCATCAATACCATCAGCATGACATCGAATTTGGTTGTACAGTTCTGATGGTTTACCCGTTAATCTAAGCTCTGATAAAAGCTTGCGAAAACGGTGATCTTGAGAAAGTGCATACCTGTTAATTAGTGCTTGCCTGATTGCACCATACTTGTTCGATACAGGAGGTATATCAATTATGTGTTCAATTGCTGTCAATTGTTCATGGTCCAAATGGCTAATAACTGCATTGTATTTAGCCTCATCAGCGAGGTTAGGTTTACTAGCGAAAGTTGTTTCAATAGTTTTAAACCAAAGGCTTGCCGACTGCGGCCAAAATTGAGGTAGTTCTTGTAGTTCAACTCGAGCTGGTTGCTGTGGAGGTTGCTGATATATTGGATATTGGTGAGGTAATTGAAATGACTGCGGCTGATAGTATCCCAATGCATAACGGCACCTGTCATCACTTCCTGGAGGATCAGTTAGGTGTTGCAGATTAGGTTTCGAAGTCTTCTGAGTATTGTTTGGATCAGATGAAAGTTTTGGTAACTCTGTGCTATCGTAGTTATTGTCATTTTGTTTTTGAGTACCTGTTCCAGTTTCAGGATGCAATTGAGGCATACCAAGAAAATTATCTAGGTATGAAGCTTGATCTTAAATCCCAGGATTTGGATCCAGTGCATGCCCGTTTTTAGGAGGAGATATAACACCATGGGGTATTTTAAATGTCTAAATGTATGTATCACAACACAGATTTTTTTATTTTTTTTTTTTATTCATTTATTTTTTGATTTTTTTTATATATGGTCACTTTAGTTAATGTTTTTTTACAATTTTTTTTTAACTTGATTATTGCAAACACGCGGTAAAAATACACAATGGCGTTTCGAAAGATCGAGAAGCGTCCAGAATAATTATGCTTATGCTGTATAGACATATATATACACGTCTCGGGGTCACCAATTGTGGGGTTTATTACCACTACTTAAATAAAGATTCACATATATATATATATATATATACAAGTATTGTTTTGTTATATAATTAATATATTATTTATTTATTATAATAGTCTTATAATATTTATTAGATTTATTTTATTGTTAGCTGAGTGTCTGCTTTTTATATCAAGTTAACTGAACTGTTGAATGTTTGTAAACTATCAACTTGATTTGCCGTACGGGAACATCAAGCTGGTATTATTGTATAAGAGGTTTAGTACGATAGTAAGTGTAGTGTAATAAGTATAGTGTGTATTATGCATATAGCATGTGTTGTGTAGATGAGTCAGATGTTGTGTGTGCTTGGTTATGTGTGTGCCAACCCCCCCCCCCCCCCCACGTTACGAATTCAAGTGTCATCTATATTATTTATTTAGAACTATGCCTGATAAAGTGTCTGACTGGTGTGGATTATGCTGTCGGCAAATTATCGGTGGGGCCTCTAATAAAGGGCAAGTTATCACTGGAGCTTCTTGTAAACATTAATTCCATTCCATATGTGTTAAAGTCAGACACTGCTTACAATCACGATCATTAGTTAAAGATTTTATTAAGAGTAAATGCCCAGTCTGTCCAGATAACAACTCTTCGATTGTAGATGAGATACATAAAAAGTTAGATAAAGTGGCGAAGATTGATGAAAAATTAGAGGATATCAATGCAAAAGTCACTAAAATGTCAGGTGATTTCGATATCTTGCGTGGATCTGTTGCTGCATTAGAGATAAGGGTTAGTAAGCTTGAAACAGGTGTTGACCACTATATTGGTAAGGGTATAACTAATGCTATTGTTAATGAGCTAGAAGAACGCATAAGTAAATCTGTTAATACAAAGGCAATTAAAGAAATTGAGGCTCGTCAGTTGCTTATGGAATCTCAATACTTAAGTGATCAAATTGTTGTTTCAGGCATATCTGAATCGGACTCTGAAAATTTAATGACAATTGTTGAAAAGTTGGGTGAACTGTTGGAAGTAGCTAATATAGGTTTGGAGGGACTTATCTCTGCTAAACGTATTGGAAAGAAAAGAAATGGGCGTACATGTCGACATTTTTGTTAAATGCAAAACGTTGCAGACTGTTAGTAATTTTATTAACGGAAAAAGACAAAAACAAAATCTAACAGCAAATGTGCTCATAAATTCTGCGCCTAAAGCACCGATTTATGTTAACAGAAGATACCCGCCTGCGTTGTACAAGTTAAAGCAGAAATTAACCAAGAACTATCCACGACTTAAAAGAAGAACTTGTAACTTAGGGGGTACAGTTTACATTAGACTTCAAGATGACTCAGAGCCCATTGAAATACTAACCTCAACGGATTTGGATAATATTCCTGGTTTGTCTGATTAATATCTACAGGTAGACTCCATTCAAGTTTTAAGGCCAATCTCTTCCAAAGTTATTCAAATTTGTCACCTCAATGATCAATCCCTACTATCTCATATTGATAAATTTCTTCAATATTTTAGAGTTACTGTCTTTGATATAATTGCTGTCTCAGAAACATAGCTGACAGTTAATGTTGTTGATGCTCAGATTCACTTGTCCGGTTTTCACGTTCTCAGAAATGATCGTTTATGTCGTCACGAAGGAGGTGTTGCAATTTTTGTTAGAGATACTTTATCATCACGAGTGTTATCATGTTCAAACTATAGTGAAGGATATCCGGAATACTTAATGGCAGAAATTTTATTATAAAATAAAGATAAAATTTTCTTTTCGGTCATGTGTAGACCACCGAATTCAGCGTTGTTAAATTAATTTGAAGAGGAATTCATTGATTCGTTACCATTATATAGTAATATAGTTATAACTGGCGATTTAAATATTAATTTAATGAGCAATATGCGAGAATCAATATATCTTCAAGACTTTTGTATCAGTCATGACTTGCATATAGTACAATTTAATGCTACGCATCACACTGCTATATCACATACTTGGCTTGATCATTTCATTATTAACTGTTCTCCAAATTGAAAGGCTTATGATCAATCAATCGTGCCATTTCTCTCTGGACATGACCTTATTTATGTGACGTTAGACTTTAAAGTAGATAGGCAACCTGCTAGAACAGTTAAATATCGTGATTGGAATAGGATCTCGGATGAAGCTATTGAATCTAGAATTCGTATGAATGGTAATCTTAACATAAATGAAGATCTCGCACCAAATGAATTTCATGATATTTTAAATAATAATATTCTTGACACTATTAATGCTATTGCACCTGAAAGAACTATAAAAGTTTCTAGGCCTCCTGCCCCATAGATCAATTATGATATACGAGAAATACAACGGAGACGTAATCGCTTATATCGTATTTTCAAGAGAACTGGCTTCGCTTATACTGATTACTGCAATATCCGTCGTCTAGTTAAACATCGTATTACTACAGCAAAGACGAATTTTTTTCAAGATAGATATGAGAGAGTTTGAAACTCAAGAGTTATCTGGAATGATTTTCGACGACTTGGTTTATTAAAAGTAAATTTGAATGCCTGCTCTCACGATCTTGATATCGACGGACTCAATGAATATTTTATTTCAGTTTGTAATGAGGTCTCTGACGATGAAGAGTTGAAGCTGTATAAATAATAGTGGAAGACCTAATCAATTCTGCTCTCAAAACATCTCGGCTGAAACTTAAAAAAAACATTATCAGAATCACTTCCAGTGCTATTGGGCCTGATGGTGTATCAATAAGATATTACAAGGTTTTACTGAAATATTATCTAGCGGAAATCACTAATTTGTTTAATTCATCTTTGACATCGAGGATATTTCCTACACAATAGAAGAATTCTTACATCAAGGATTTGCCGAAGACCAAATCACCGCAAGAATATAGTGATTATAGGCCGATTGCCATTTTGTGTTCATTATCTAAAGCCTTTGAACGTTGTGTTCATCAGCAAATTGTAAAATTTGTCGTGGAACATGAATTAATGAATACATTTCAAACTGGTTTCCAGGAGGGTGCAGGATCTCAAACTGCTATCTTGCGTTTATGCGATGACATTCGGCTTGGTATTGAAGAACATATGGTGACAGTTGCTGTATTCTTTAATTTTTCAAAAGCCTTTGATTCAGTAAATCACCTATTGCTAACGAAGAAGCTCAATGGTATGAACTTTTCGACAGAACTGCTGCAATGGTTTCACTCATACCTAACAGGTAGAAGTCAGTCAGTTAGCTCTGAAGGTGTTCAGTCAGCATGGAGGAAAGTGTCTACTGGTGTGACTCAGGGAAGTATATTAGGGCCGTTATTATATGCATTATTTATTTTATGCGGATGATTTGGTCATCTACCTAAAGTGTTCTATGTCGCGGTTACAGATTTGTATTAATAGCCTAAATAGAATTATTAATAGCATTGTTGCTTGATGTGGGAGAAATTTGATTAAGCTCAACTCTGGGAATACAAGAGCTCTAATTTTTGGATCACCTCAGCATGTCAGTAATGAAATATGTGTTGATGCGCCTAGAATAGTTGTAAATGGTGAACATTATAGAATACGTTACATCGTTTTAATATCTAGGTATTATATCAGATAATGTTTTACCTTGGGATAAGCAAACTGTATCAGTATGTAAGCGTGCAATGAGTTGTTTAGCAAGACTAAAAATGATGACAATATTTTTAATACCACTATACGTAAGAATCTTGTACGGGCACTCATCTTTCCGGTATTTGATTACTGTGCTGCAGTGTACACAAACATGTCTGGTACAAGGAATACAATGCTACCAAAAAAATTGAATGCCTGCATTAGATATATTTTCCATGTCCACAGATACGAGCATATTAGTCCGTACAGAATAAGACTGGTTGAAAGAATAAGGTTGGTCGAAACTGTACGGTAGGCGTGAGTTCGTTTTAGCGTGCATTATATATAAAATCTTACGATTAAATTGTGATAAAATACTGTGGAAGAATTTCTACATCTTGAGTACCGTGCATGCACGTGCACATCTTCAAATTGATGTTCTTTATCAACCAACCTGTCGTACATATCCTTATGAACATTCATTTTTACTGTCTGCTATCTGAGTATGGAATGATCTGCCTTCATCTATTGCGTCAATTACAACTTATAAAGAATGCAGATCAGAGTGTTATAATTATTTTCTACAGAAAGGTGTAAATTAGGTCCACTTTATAAATATATATGATTATTGATTATTATCATATTATTGAATAAATATGTATTTATACACTATTATTATATAATTGGAGTCTACCGACCTACCTACCTAACTATCTATTTCATTAATTTAATTAATTAAATTCATTTACTAAATTTATTTTACTTATTATATGTTTATATTTAAATATTATTATTATACTATACTTTGTAATACTTTTGTATATTGCGGCCCTTAGGGAATCTTGATTCCAGGGTCAAGGAATTATTAATAAATAAATAAATAAAAAGTTGCATGTGTGAGTGTGTGTAAATGCCAAAGGTAGTTGGCTTAAATAAGTTAATTAATTAGTCAAAGGTAATTGACAAATAAAAGTTTATAATTTATAAAGGTATATAATTTATAAAGGTTATAAGATAAATAAAGTCATGAGGTTTATAAAATAAAAGGTCATAAGGTCAAAAGGTTAAATATATAAAAGGGTTAAAATTGTTGAATAAATTTATTTCAATTATGTATAAATTATCCTTCCTTTTCCATCTCTTATAATTAAATAAAATTACACCGACCCTGATGATCTAAGATCCGGCTCTGGGGGGCCGTTATCACTTTCAGTGGTTCCCTTGAAGAAGGACGACCAGAGTAACAGCATAGCCCTGTTATACAAATTATATGCACATGCACAAATTAATTTCAACCTTTATTCCTAATTAAAACTATCAGTAATTAATGCTACTTATTTTTAACGAATTAATTGTAGGCTATCTATCAATTAAATGTACATCTACGGACTAATTCAAGGCTACGTATTCAATAAAAATTATCGGGTAATTAGACAAAAGCTGTCTATCAATTAAATGTAGATGTACGGACTAATTCAAGGCTACATATTTAACAAAAATTGTCAGGTAATTGGACAAGAGCTGTCTATTGAATGAATGTACATGTACTAACTAATTATAGGCTACATATTCGATAAAGAAGTACTAAGTCAATAGACAAGAGCTGTCTATCAATTAAATGTTCATTTACGAGGAATAGATAGCTATTTAATCAATAAAAGATTCCTAGGTTATTAATTATGAGCTGTCTATCAAATAAATGTACATGTACAAAGTAACTGATAGCAATTGATTCAATGAAAAATTTCCAGGTCATTATACAAGAGCTGTCTATAAATTAGATATACATTTATAAACTAATTTTAGGCTACATGTTTAATAAAAAATTACCAGGTAACCAATTAACACGTGCTTGAGCAAGTTTTCAGTGTCAATGCCTTGAGCGAAACCCCTAGTCACTCGTGTCTTTTTCTACGTGTGGGTCTTGCGCAAGATTAGGTAGCAAGAAATCGTCATCAAGACTTGTCCATAGCTTGCTCAAGGCATTGTACACAAGAAAATTGAAGATATCTTAGACACGGTGCAATTGAAAAGTTTCTGGCTCATTTCTTGCAGCAGTAACTTACGGTAGGTATTTACGCATAGCTTACTCAAGATCTGCTCAAGGTCCAAGGTCAATTTTGAGCCTTGAGCAGATCTTGAGCAAGCCATGCGCAACTATGTACAACTATAGTGTTCATCTAGAATTGAGTTATAATCTGACACGAATTTCTTGTGTAAGGCTTGCACTAAAATTGCGATTAAATTCTATCAACGAGTATCTGCATCAAGACACATAGGTAAGAGAAGACACTAACATCCATCGAACATGACATCAGGCTTGCTCAAGCCTTGAACGAAATTGTTATATGCGTAGTTGGACAAGATCTGTTTATAAATTAAGTGTACATGTACGAATCACTTTTGATATGATATTTCATACTAATTATATAACCATCAGTATCATTTTTTCAGGCTGTTCTGATCTTTTGGTCCGTTATGACAAATAAGCGTGAGGAATGTTATTTTAGAGTATTTTATTTTATTACAGAAAAATTTCCATCTTTTAATCCTAAAACCTACATGTCCGACTCCGAGATTGGCATGCATAATGTGTGAAAACTGCACTTCCAGATATTGATGCTAACCGCTGCTTTTTTCACTACGCTCAAGTAATAATTATAAATCAGTGATAATTTTCTGATTTATTTCATCGTAGCTATTAACATAAATTTTTATTCATTACAATTTCTAGGCAATCATTAAAAGCGCATGGGACTTAGGGTTAGTTATCAAAGCAACATCACATCCCTAAATGTATGCAATCGTAAAACAACTAATTGCATTGGATTTATTACTACCCAAATTGATTATTTCAACTTTTAATAACTTAAAAGAGGTGGCAACGCATGATACTGGACAGCGATTTGATAGTATATTCGATTATTATGAGTGATACTGGATAAAAACGATTAAACTTTCAGGATTTTCAGTACATATTTTAAGAGAAGACAAAACTGACAATTATGAAGACTCGCACAAGAGAAATTGAAATGAATTACTGAAAAAAAAAACCCGCAACCCAATCCATTTATAGGTAAAGACAACTTCTGAAAAAAAAAAAAAAAAAAAAAAAAAAAACATTAAAAAGACAACTTCAATAAAAAAAAAAGTTGAAAACTATAAAAAACTAATTCCTTTTAATAAAAATCTCATAGAATCTAATATATTCTCATAGAGGTTTTATAAGAATGAATGAGTTTTATGAAAAGTGCTATAATTAAGTAAAAGCCCTATACATAATGCTATAAAAATCCATTCGATTTTCAAGCAGGGTACACAGTGCTTCCGATTGAAGTAAATCATTTTAAATCGTTTTCACCAATCTGTGATACATATAATCACAAATTATAGCGTATTTTGAAAAATTGAACGAATATATTCTATTTTTTAAATAGAAGTAATAATGTACTTAGTATTGGATGCCAGAGTAATTAGGAACTCAGTAAAGCTGAATAAATAAATTGTAAGAAAACCTATCAAACAAAGGACGGAAAAAAGTTAGAGATGGAAGATTTTGAGGACCTGTTGGACGGAAAGATCAGAAATGTAGGTGAAGATAATATAAACGGGTTTGACTAAATCAAGGGATAAAGTTCGATCCAACATCTTCGACATCTCGAACAGGAAATAATATTATAAGAGATAGATAAAGTTCTAAAATAAATGAGTCAACAATGTAATATTAAGTAATATTAATACCCTACGAAAAAAAATCCCATAGAATCTACTTTATAAGGTCAAAAACTGCAAAGAAACCAATGTAAGTCTAGTGGATCCTATGCAGTTTTTGACTCGTTCAAGTGGATTCTATAGAAACGTTTGGGTAAGGTAATCATTTTCTAACGGGAGAAAAAAACTTTTTTTGTCATTTATCATCATCATCATCATCATCATCATAGTCATCGTCATCATCGTCATTATCATTCTAATGCTCGGTATTACGTGTTTTTTGAGTACCGTCGTGTTTTGAATTTTGCACCACTTGTAGATGAATTCCTGTACCACGGTCAAATTCTTGTTTATCGTCATTTTATTTTTTAAACCGATTTCACATTCATTTTTTAAGTTATCGTTTGGCTTTTTAATGTCAGCTTAAGAAGATAGTACGGTTTTTTTTATCTCTTCTTACATTAATTTGATCTCCAAGTACTTTCGGCAGTGTTACAGTTCTACTCACAACATCTCTACTCAAGGAAAGTAGCTACAACTCTACTCACTTACAACTTTACTCAGCTTCAACTAGACTCAGCGTCAAATTTACTCAGCTACAATTCACGTATTTTAGCCTATCGATAAAATAGCAATTCTTTGTGAGTAAAGTTTGTAGCTGAGTAAAAATATAACTGAGTAGAGTTGAGGCTGAGTAAAGTTGTGAGTGAGTAGAATTGTAGCTACTTCCCTTGAGTAGAGATGTTGTGAATAGAATTGTAACACATCCGTACTTTCTTATTGATTGTAACAGGAACTTCTTCTTTCTAAAGATGAAGAAAACAATCAGCTTGTTTTTCTTTTTGTTCATCCCCAGTTTTAATAAATTCACTTTTAACCATGGCACAGTACGCTTTTATAAGCGCAGACAAACTCTGGTCAGTGGCTAGGGGCTTATATGAACTAAAATCTGGATCTTAATGAGCAACTATTTTATCAGCTTCAATAGCACGGTCAAATTACCTGAGGACAAATAAATCTTGTAGTTGTATTGCCATTTCATTCTCTAGCTTCAACATTTCTACTTTAGATTTACCTAGTTACCGTAACTTAGCTCTGATCATGTCATGCTGATGAAATAAGGTATATCACATAATTTATTGCCGTATTTGATTGTTAACTCGTCATACCGTATGGATTTGACTTCATTATCCTGTGCTCTTAATACTGGAAATATGACATCTCTTAATCGCTCACATGTGACAGGATGAATATTGCCAGTTAATGCTCCACCTGATTTTAAGACATCACGAGATTTAGGTCGATTTGTTTTTTTTTTCAGGTCACACTTTCCAACATGAAATTGAATAGATAATTTTGAGTACGTGTTCCACATACACGGCTCGGTAAAAAAATCTTCAGCCGTATTGATGGAGTTTTTATGAAGTCGCTTAACAACAATTAGCTGTCCTTTATTATAAGCTGGTTCTGTGTTATTTTTGAAAAATGCCTTTATTACGAATATCTGCAATGAATTGTGCTTGTCGTTTACTTTTCTTTTTTAAGTACATAAATTCTTTAACTTCGTTCTCGTCAGGGTGCTTGGTTCTCAGATGAGCTGCATACTTTGTTTTTAATTTTTTACAGTAGATACAAAAATACAATTTTGATTTCTCCGATCTTGTTCCTGACTGTGAAACTGCAAGTTTTGATTGATCTATTGCCCCCGAATTCAAAACAAGTGGTGGTCGTGGTGCTGTATTGTTTTCAGAAAGATTATTAGTATTTGATTTACATTCCAGATTGTACAAGGGATCATTGTCCTGTCGAGTGGATTTAAATGTGATATTTATAAGTAAACTGTTGCTGCCATTTTTTAATTATTATCACGAGGTGTATAATTAATATCAGTTGCATTTTTGTTAGTAGTAGATACATCATCATTATCATTTGTGTTATCATTAAATGTCAGGCATGATTTTGCTTTTTCGTGCACGACCACGCATGCTCATGGCTGGCCAATATTCAGGCATGATCAGGCCTGAGCAAGCACAATCCCTCAAATTATTAAAAAAAATAAACATAATGATAAGTCAATTTGAAATTAACTTATTTTAAGAGTATTATTGTGTAGTGAATGTTTACTGGTTGAATAGTACTTTTGAAATTTTACCCACGACGGGTCTCGAACCCACGACCGTCATGTTAGGAAGCACATCCACTGTCCACTAGGCTGAACTATCTTATTCAGTTTACAACGATTTTTAATATCTTTTGAAACCTTAGGGTTATAAAAAATAAAATATTATTTAAACTCGATCTTGATTCGGTTATCAAATGTTTTCTGAATAATGGATGAAAAGAATTATAGTTATCAAATCTCTATCCAAAAATTCCCATAGAATCCAATCAACTGCGACAAAAACAGCATAGAAACCAATACAGTCTATAGGATTCTGTGCGGTTTTTGTCGCAGTTAAGTGGATTCTATGGGAATTTGTGGATAGGGTTACGAGCAAATTTAACAATTACATTAATCTTAATTATTAATTAAAAAAAAAGCAATTATATTGAGTTTCATTATCAATTTGGCAAGAATTTATTATTTTAATTCTTTAATTAATTCGAACAAACAATTTTTAATTGATTTCATTTAAATTATTTCTCGGAAAAAAAGTTTGGTTTTCGTTATTAATTGAACCAAAATTTATAAATTAAATATCTTTGATTACCAATTTAAAAATGATGATTTTAACTCCTAACGTCAAAATAAAAATAAATGTTTTAATATTCGAAGTTTTTCATAAAAAATATATGATTATCCTTAATTAAAAACCTCAATCAAATCCGGTTGAAGCTCGACCGGATTTTAATCGAATTCAATCGGTTCATTCGGAGATTTTGATTAAATTATTTGTAATAATTGACCGTGCAGATTAATGCATGATCTATGCTTGAACATACTCACCCTTGCCTGAATCAACGCATGATCATGCATGCTAGTTTTTTTCCCAGATAATTAATCTAAATCAAATAAATAATAAAATAAAAAGAAAACAATAATTATAATTAATCTAACAGTTTCTATTAACGACTAACTTTCATTTTTGGATATGAACGAGTACGCTTAGTCATGCACGATCCAGCCTGAATATTCATAAATATTTTTCACTATTTGCATATAACCGTGAAAGATTAAGGTTGATCATGCATAGCCTTGTATGATCATGTCTGCGCCATGCATGATCATGTATGACTGAGCATGCTCAACCATGGCCTTTCTCGAAGGATTACATCTCTGGATACAATTATTTCTAACATAAGTAATGAGCAAGTCTGATTTAGAATGAGCGATGCATGATCAAGTATGAACCATGTATGATCATGCATTATAGGGCATGCTCAAGCATGACCTTTCCTGATGGATCAAATCTCTGGATACAATTATTGCAAACTCAATGCAGGCACAAGCTTGATCTAGAATGAGCAATGCATGATCATGCTTGATCACGCATGCCTGGTCATGAATGAGTCATGCAGGATCGATCATAAATTATGTATGAATCATGCACGGCCAGGCATGAACCATGCATGAACCCTGCATGATCATACATGATCATGCATAGTGATTTCTTCCTGGATTATCATATCTTGAATCAGTATTATTATCATGTACGTTATTTTTATCGCTTGCAGTTTCATTAATCTCAATATTAATTGCGGATCCTTGATTATCCAAACTAAAAGTGAAATTATTATTGCTATTATTTTCGTCATTGTCTTTTTCCACAGTGGATAGATTTTTGTTAAAATTGGTTCCAGTGAACTTTGACTAAGTTCAATTGATTCATTAGGCCATACAGATCCTAAATCATTGAGTTGTTCACTCAAGTCACTTGCAAGTGAACTAGTATCATTTAGACTAAAAGTGATATAATTATTTCCGAGAGTTGTAGAGAAATTTGATTCTAAGCTAAGATCATTTAACGATGAAATATCTAAAATTTTGTGGTCTGATTTTTGTGTAACTTCAGTCGAAGTTGCGGGAGAAAAGAGTAAAATGGATTCGAAATTTCCACAAGTAGATGATCGAAGAGTTGAAGATAACTTAGAAGCTGATTTTTTACTATTTTTTTATTTTCGAATCTTATTCTCTTGTGACGATGGCGATGATGATAACGGCGATTGATTCTATGGCTCTCGTGTTTCCAACAAAGGTTTTTCCATCTGCGGAAGTCGGAATTGATGTAAATATTTGAATGAATCTACAAATAATTTGAAAAATTCTCATGAAAAAAAAAAAATTGTTTATATATCTTTCAATAAATCAACCAATAAATTTATTGACCTTAATTCTTTATTATACACAGACGAAAAGGATTTATTAGCATACAAAATTTTTGTTTGCCTAAAAAACATTCTTTGTTGTTTCAAGAAATTTTTTGCAATAAAAATTAAAGCAATAAATTTTCGAAGCTAGAAACAAATTCTTGCACCATTTTCTAGCCATGAGACAATTTTTGAATTCAAGCAAAATGATTCGTACGACAAGAATTTCTTTTGTTCTATATATAAATTAATCATTCAATTTATTTACATAAATCTCTTATGCAGTTGTCACGGCTGCTACATTCAAAAATTTTATTTTGTTTCTTCCAAAGTAAGTACACACTAAGACCTCTTGTACGTTAACCTTTTTATGTATAACGCCGACTTACTGACGCCAGCAGTCGCACCGGACAAATATACCTACCTGAGCGTTGTCAACGCTTTACAATTAAGTATTGTACTAATGGACCACGTGTACTATAGATTTCTCTTGCTCTATAGATTTTATTATTTTTACTTAACGTACTTTTAAAATTTATGTATCCGTTCCCATTTAATAATCTAAGCATAGAACGGTTATCTTTTCTTTGATTTTTCATCTTAAAACTATAGACCACCCAACTCGTGGGCACCTGCATGTGATTCTTGGAAATTAAAGAAAGCTAATGGAAACCACTAAATTTATGGCTTCCTCGGCGGCAGAGTGGCGCCAGGTCATCGGCCCACTTAATAGTCAAAATCTATTTCCCAGGGATCACACGTGTGCATGGGCCTAGAACTTTCGGGCGAGTCCGAGTCTTCTCGTATGGGAAACAAGTTACCACCACTTTTCATATGTGAATACCATATAAAAAAACCATGGACGTTAGCTCATCAGTTCTTGTGGGAATCAAACTCTGAACCATACCGAACTCCGGACACTTGACTGTGTTCGTGGCTAGAGGATTGATATCTCGATTGAGCATTCGGTTAACGGTAGCTGGGCGTACGAACCGGACCTTGATCGTCTTAAGCACTCGAATAATCAGTATATCATTTTCTACTAGTTTCAGGAGAATAATTAGCGTGTTATTAAATTCACAATTCGGTCAACGGTAGCTGGGCATACGAACCGGACCTTAATCAATGTAAGTACCCTTTTATTCAATACTTTTATACGAAATCTCGTACCTACGCCCATCACGATCTCCAATCGTGACACAGGAAATGGTAAAATACAGTAACTAGAAAATCCTCATATCATTATCCCCCGGAAATAGTTATCATGCCTGATCATGCATGATCGGGCGTTAATCTCATGCATGAATATTCGACAGCAATGAGCTTGTACGATCATGCATGATCATAGCTGACCACGTATGATGGTGCTGCTTTACATCTGGCGAATATTCAGGCATGATCAAGCATAATTATAACCAACCAAGCATGATTAAGACTGACCAAGCATGATTGTGCTGTTTCATATATCTGGCGAATATTCAGGCATGGTCATACATGATTATATTTGACTAAGTATGATCGTGCTGTTATACATCTGGCGAATATTCAGGCGTGATCATGCATGACCATATCCACCAATTATAACTGTGCTGTTTCATGTCTAGTGGAAGGGAGGAGAACATCATATCCAAGTGGAGTTTAACCCGTGGTGGACATCGAAAGTAAGTCTCATACATTTATTAGTTTACGGGGTCCCTCTCTTTCTCTACATTTTTCTACTTACCTTCCCATTAATCCATTTTTTTACCTTGGGTCACTTGAGATAATTTTTCAAGTACCTACTCTCGGGAGTTAGGTAGTCGTTGCTGGCAACTGTCGGTAACACTATCTCTCTTCTATTTCCGGGTTAGGTAACTAACCGTAATTGACGCCACTCGGTAACGTAGGTTCCTACAATGAAAAAAATCTTTTTCCTCCCGGAATCCAAAGTATTATCGATCCAGTATTCCTATAGTAAGTAAACGTATTCTTACTGTAAGAAGCCTGGTATAATTCCCACAGCAATACCGAGTTTTTTTTGTGGGATTAAAACTTTATACTATTTTACTACAGCAAATGCAGTGGTGTCTCCAGCGCTTACATACTTATCATATGGCAATTTTTGTTTCTCGCATCTTTACTTTATGTTATCATGAGATAGAAATAAGAGTGCAATTGACAACAAATATTAAAATAATGCGTGCAATATTCCTTTTTATAATTATAAAATTATTAATTAGTATTTATGCATTTTTCGTCTCAATTGTTGGCAGTACGTCTGTTATAAAAAAAAATTTTCCTATTTACATACATTCATGCATGCCAATAAAGTAGGATTAAGTTTATTTTATTTTAATTGTGGTTTTATGCCTATAGCAATACCGACTTTTGCTATAGTCGGAATACGCATTGCTCCGTGAAATAAACTTTGGTATTCTTACTACAAGAATACCAGTTTTGCTACCAGAACAAACCATTTACGGGGAGGAAAAAAACTGTTTTTTCAGTGTAACTTACTCCTCGTGGCGAAAGTCGTTTCCGGAGACTTGTTAGCAAAAAGCTAACCAGTTTCCCTGGTAACTGCCCGCTACAGTCTCTATCCTTTCCACTCACCTACCCACTATATCTTTCAGTTCGGGTTAGTGGCCTATCTGGTCACTCTCTCCTGTGTTTCTCAATTGCGAGTGGCAGCAAACCACTGTCATCTCGTAATACAAGAGCTACAGTTATTTCTCTTTCGGTTCTTTGGGTTGAGAGCGGGCAATTCAAATTGCTCGCTCTTACTCTTATTCCGAAACCTCCATTTCCTTTTGGGTGACTGGATGTCGGGAGTAGCAATACCAATGGCTCTCCCGGTTCTCTAGTAGCTGAAATTTCTGTCTATCCCGGTCTCTTGGGTTCAGGGGGTGGCAAATCCCAATTTGCTTCCCTTGCAATCCAGGACCGAACTTTTTCTGTCACAGTCCCTTGGTGTAAGAGGGTGGCAAATCCAAATTTGCTCCCGTTTTATCCCGAACCGGTTCTCCCGTATTCTTCCATTCCCAAGGGTTTCCCCTGCGACTAAAGGGATTCATCCTTTTGTGTGGGACTTATTTAGATTGGCACCATGGAGATTGAGCTTCGATTTCCTTTTGTCTTTCCTGTGCAGTGCCCTTTTTGCGCCAATGCTGTAAAAAGGACACTGCGCAAATACAGTAACTACGCTAGCTTCAATCAACATCTCTCTCGGGAGCATCCGGATGTTGATATAAAATATTTTTTTGTAGATCCTGCGGCTATAAGTCACTTAAGCCTAAGGCCGTGGCGTTGAAAGACGTCCCACCACAGAAAGGCCCATCCGGGTGCCTCCGCAAAAGATGTTGACCTTCTCTCCGGAGAGTTCGAGCTTCCCGTCGTCAAAAACCGACTCCGCTGAAGCGGAATCTTGAGGTGTAGCATCCCCGGAATTTTAAGTCCCGTTACTCGTACCCCCCCCCCCCCCCTAACAGGCCTAGTACACGTCCGTCGCCTGCAACAGCTTCAACCAACACCATCAGACGTCCGGCGGAACCAGTGCCCCACCGGCAAGCTCCAGAGCTGCCAGCATCGCTCTCTGTAGTCGCTAAAACACCTCAATAACGAGAATGAATATAGTGGCAACAACAACAATAATAATAACAACAACAACAACGCCCTCTGTCACTACTACTAACAGCTACACGTGTCCAGTCTTGCCTAAGAATCTGCCCCACCAACCAACAATACCAACAAGAAGAGGACCTGGCCGTCCACGAAAGGACGTAGCCGTTGACACATCTACGAACATCACGGTTATTACCACTGCCACGGTCACAACAACAATGATACGGGGCTCCATCACTTCGCCCCGTTTATCCAGCAGCCAAACGACATCACCATCAACGTCGAGCAGACTGGAAACCATCAGAGAGGCCGAATCGGTGCACAAAGTGGCTACGGGAGCCATCGACGATAATAATAATAACACCAAGGGCATCGGGAACAGCCAACATCAGCAGCAGTCCACGGAGCCTTCAACGTCATTGGAGGGCGACGTGGATCAACGTCAGCAGCATCTGTTCCCCCAAATTGTAATCAATTCATCCCCATACATGGCTACGCCTCCCGCCCCTAGGACTGTCAGCCCTGCGGGCGAGGCTTATGATTACCTGGGCGTCCCAGTGGGCTTTAACATTAATCAGACCTCCATTGCTACGATAGGCGAAATGCTAGCTGATGCTAGCATCATCAACCAGTCTCTTCTTGCCCCGTGGCAAAAATTGACGCTCCTTGGACGTTTATTATGCCGCGGATTGATTATATCTTATGGGGAGAAAAGGTCGACAAGACATCGTTGATCATGGCTGATAAAGTGCTGAGAAAATTAGTGAAGGGCTGGATGCACCTTCCACAGCGTGCAAGTGCTGAAGTAGTGTACTTGCAACCTTGGAAGGGTGGAGGTGGTATCCTCCCGCTTGCGGACCTAGCGGACATTTCTATCATCACTCAGGCTTTTAGGATGCTATCTTGTAAAGACCTCGAAGTGGCGGAAATCGCAAAGTCCTCACTTGAGCAAGCGGTCCAGAGACGCACAATTCATCAACCTTCACCGCAAGAAATTGCACAGTATCTCTCGGATTCACTGGAAAGACCGTAATCGTGGGAATGGAGCGAAGTTAATCAAGAACCCGCACTCGAGTGCAAGGACGTTGAAGGGCGTTATGCTTCAATTGGACTCGGCTCACGTTCACAAGTTATATGGTGCCTACGAAAGGCTGCCCAACAATTTTATTTAGAGACCCTTATAATGAAGAACGACCAGGGTAAGGTATGGCAGGTCACTGTCCGTAATCGTGAGAGTAATGTCTGTTTACGAGATGGTAAATATATCCGATTCGCAGAGTGGTGCTTTATCCATCGTTCGCGCCTGGACGTTTAGCCCTTTAATGGAGCAATTCACTGCGAACAGCGAGATCAACGCTGCAGAGTGTGCGGGTATAGCCTGGAAACCCTTCCTCATGTCTTGAATCATCGTATGATGCATTCAGCGGGCTACCAATTGAGGCATAACTCCATTCTAAACAGGATATCACGGGCCTCAAGGGCGGTGGGAGAGATGCGGGTAAATAAGATCGTTCAGGGAGTTGAAGGGGATCTGGCACGTCTTAGACCTGACATTGTTGTTAGGGATGAACAGGCCAAGTCGGTGCATATTGTAGATATCACTGTGGCCATTGAGAACCAGTGCGTGGCCTTCGATGATGCGCATCAATTAAAATCGATGCATATCACGAGCTCGCAACTGCCTTAAGGACGCAGGGGTATCAGGTGCGTACTTAAGTGGTCGTCGTCGGCTCTATAGGCCGGTGGGTCCCTAACAATGAGCCGGTTCTGAGGATGCTTTGTATCTCATCATACTATGCACGTCTGATGAGGTGACTCATTGTGTCGGAGATCATTCATTGGGCTCAAGACGTCTATGTGGAGCATGTGTCTGGTCAAAGACAGTATGTCGGTATCGCGGCGCCAACTAAGGATGCTTCGTGCATCCATCCTGACGCGTATTCGACATTTGGAATGTCGTCTTTTTTAATGCTTTCACCACTGCAATTTAATTAACAATTGTTTATATTTGATTTCGTGCTCACGTGCTAGCCACTGCCTTTAACATTTGATGTCATTGTCGTCATCGCTATGCACTATAGATTATGCATACACATATATACACACTTTCAATATTGTATTTATTTTTATAGTGTATATATATATGTCGAATTACCAGTCGAGGTATTATTAAGACTCGGGTTTGGGTTGTTGTCTTGACCACTCATTTTATTTATTTGACAAAATTAACGAACACAACACAGGTAATTACTATTCACAAATATCGTGTACACTAGACAATCAAGTTATAAGCGATAATATAAGTATCAGAGAAACATACAATATCAAAGTATTCAATAAATCTTAAATATTACAACAATATTGAATATTACACAGTATTAAATATTACACAATAGAAGTACACAAATTATTATAGCGCTTAGTTTACTAAAGGATAACAATTAATTAACAATATTCGAGTTATTGCTGTATAATGTGCACGGCGGTAAAATTAAATCGAAAACGAATACACGATCGGTAGGATAGCAATGTTGTCTGTTCCTTTGCTCAATTAGAACTGCTTCTCTGTCCCCAATATTCTTGAGTCCTCAATTCGACCAAAACTATATTTCAGGTAATTTTTACAAACACGTACAAACGACGTCCTTATGTTTAAAAACTCATTATGCCCAAAGTATTGCTATCTTTCAATCGTGGCTACGTTGGATGCCCAGATGTGCTCCTTCGATCCAAGTTTACCGTCATTAACGTAAATATAAAAACTAACAAAAATCTTAAGCGGATTGAGTTGTAAAATATTTTTACTTAGTTTTATTGTCTAAAAAAACAAACTCAATATAATTGGGACTTTCCCAAGTCTCAGGAAAAACCCAAGTATTATTTTATCTCCGACATATATATACATATTATAGGTTCTTGTTTTTTAATTACTGACTAAACTCACCCCTATCGCCATATGCAATGCTGAACCGCTGTCATATAGGGATAGGGGTGACGTAAATATTGTACCTTAACCATACCATATGTATATTTTAAACATTTAACTATTTTAACTATTTTAAACATTTCTGACTGCTATATGCTAATTTATTATTGTATTTATTGTGACTCCTGCCACAAGAATTATTTATGTTTTGTTTTTCAAGTATTTTGTGAAATTTAAAATAGACTAAGAAAATACTTGCTGTGTTACCCGGTGGGGACTTGTCCTCACCAGGCTGTTTTAATGATAAATGAAGTAATAATTCTTTTTATAACTAATATGTTCTAAAACATCCTTTCGAAATGAAATTCGATCTGGGGGATCATAGAAATAAAAAATCATTCACTCGACGTTCACTTCATATTCAGTCCGCGTTTACTCCGCGAATTTTTAACAGTGTAGGCATAGTAGTTAATCATCTAGAAAAAATGAGTTACATATGACCATAAATGGCCGTATATAGAGCCTATATACTTTCTAAACATGATATACATAACTATGTAACTAAAATTACACATATCACAATTACTTACACACAGAATTTTATAACGCACAAAAAAAAAAAAAAAATTATTAGGGTTACAAATAATTTTCCGCCGTTTTTTAACACAAATTAAATATTCATTATAGAAGAACGGTAATATAAATTTATTTAAAATATTGCCCATCACTTGCAACTACTTTTTCCCATCTCTCAGGCAGCATTCGAATCCCACGTCTGAAGAACTCTTTGTCTTTTAAGGCTATCCACGAATCAACCCAATTTTTGGTATCCTCATAAGATGTGAACTGCTGCGCCGTCAGAACATGTGCCATGGACCGGAAAAGGTGATGATTGGACGGTGCAATGTCTGGTGAATACGGCGGGTGGGGTAACACTTCCCAATCAAGTGTTTTCAAGTACTTTTTCACGGGAGCCGCAACATGTGGACGAGCATTGTCATGATGCAGAGAATAATTTTTTCGTGTCTAGAATAGTATTGAGGGCGTTTTTCCTTCAGAGCTCGGCTCAATCTCATCAATTGTGTTTGATAGAGGGCTCCAGTAATTGTTTCGCTCGGATTAAGCAACTCATAATACACTACACCTAGCTGATCCCACCAAATACACAGCATAAGTTTTTTTCCGTGAATATTCGGTTTTGCTGTTGATGTTGACGCGTGGCCAGGTAATCCCCATGATCTCCTTCTTTTTGGATTGTCATAATGTATTCACTTCTCATCACCAGTTATGATAATAACTGAACCCAATTTCCTTGTTTATGAATCATTCCTAATGATTTTAAACGATCTGAGACTGCTTGCTGAGTGACTTCTAATGTTAGAGCAAGTTCTTTTTGTGTTTGAGATGAATCTTCCTCCAATAATTCCTCCAATTCTGCATCCTCGTAAATTTTTGGCCTTCTACTGCGATCTTTGTCTTCTACGTCGAAATCACCGTTTTTAAACTTTTGAAACCACTCTCGACACGTTCTCTTACTCAAAGCACCCTCATCATATGCTTCTATGAGCAATTGATGCGCCTCAGCAGCAGATTTCTTTAAATTAAAGAAGTAAACTAATATTTCCCGCAAATGACGCTTACTTGGCTCAAATTTTGACATTTTCAACTTATAAAAATTATATTTTACCAATATAAAATCAATGATATTAATAGGTTATGTTGTTCTTGAATGTCCAAACTATTTTTTAAGCCGGTTATCATCTGCGAAAGCTAACCGAAACTCCGTGCCGCGCCATCTACAATAAAACGGCGGAAACTTATTTGTACTCCTAATAGAAATTTTTTTGTTATTGCTAATAATAGATTTTCAATTATGTTTTGCTGTTTTAAAAGTGATGTATTCTTTCAGGATACGTTCCAATCTACACTGTGACCACTGTAAGGTGTGACCTCCGACATGCATTACGAGCACTGAACAGTGCTCGCAGTGCAATATCGGAACATGGCTTCAATCTTATATAGCACAAGTAAACTTAGTAGTCACTGTCGGTAGCGTGGCCTAGTCGTTAAAGCGTCGGTCTTTCGTTCGTAAGGTCCCGGTTTTAAATCCCACTAAGCGTGCGCAGTCGATTAATAATTTTAGCGTTTTTTCCCTAAATTAAGGTAGTTCCAGCGTGATATACTATAGTCAGAGTATTGACTATAGACAAAAATTTAGAAGCCTCGGCACACAGACGTTCACACATACAATAACATATTGTGAGGTTCAGTGATCTGACATCGTTGCTCTGAGTGTTCATGTATTTCTGTTTATGGTCTCAGTATATACAAATAGTATTGCGCTTTCTAATAATAGTACCTATTATTTAATTAAAAAGATGCCCGAGCAATTACGGCACAAAGGTCAATTTATAAAAAACGAAAATTTATCTAAGAAGTTGTCTTTTAATTCTGATATGAAAAAGGTCAAAGAAAAAAAAAGTCAACTGGAAAAAAAATGAAGGCATGAGACCTAACCTAGAAGGAAAGCGCATTGTGGAATACTCAGAGCTTAGTAAAAATTTAAAGTGTTTTAAATGTCGAAAAGTGTTGAGTTCAGAAAATATTCAAAAAGAATAACTTCGTGGTCTACATTCACAGTTATGGGTAAAATGTGAAAATTGTTTTTGTGTCACTCAAGTTTTGACAGGAAAAGTGCATGACGAAAATAAAAATTCCAAGGTCTTTGATGAGAATTCAAAAGTTGTGCTTAGTAAATTAGTGTTAATAAATGAGTACAATATATACTACTAATAAAAAAAAAGGTTTACAAATATTTATAAAAAACTAATTAAAAATTTTATTTTTAGGTGCACTACATGCAGGTGTTGGTCACACAGCCTTGAATAAAATTTTAGCATGTCTTAATGTACCGCAAATCTCTGACACTTTATTCAAACGATATGAGAAAGAAGTGGGGCCAGCTATCGAAAAAGCTGCTGAGGAAAGCTGCAAAAAAGCAGCTCAAGAAGAATGACACTTAATAATAGAAAATATTGATAGATTGTGCGCTGAATTGTAGGAATTATTTGACTCATCAATTCTAATTAATAATCATCTAGAATTCATTGCAACTCATTAATTTCCTGAACTGAAATTATCTTTAACATTTTTTATTGAATTATTGTTCATCAGTCTTAGATATAGCTAATTGTTCATATAATCAAAGCGACATTTTTTTGTTAATGACATTGTTTATAGATTTTTTAAATATTATTACTTGATGTCAATACTGTATTTGATGAAATTCCGAAAATGTGGATCAGGAATATTAATTGTCAATTTTTTATTTAAAATTTTTTGAATTGTAAATATTTCAATGAATTTTATAATTTTTTATTTTACTGGATTTGTCTGCATTGAGAAGGTGTTACGTCCTGGTAGATGGTTTGGCGCTGGCGTAGTTGAGTGGTTGATTTAAAGTGAACGTAGTGTGAACTTACATATAATTATAAATAATAAATATAAATGGGTTGAACAGCCACCATCTGGTGGTTGAAATAAACTTTTGAAATATATTATCTGGATCTGTTTTATTCGATGAATAAAGAAATAGTTGGAGAATTGTGAAACGTACAATTGAAATAATATAATATTGTTAAGTTATTCTCAACGATAGCTTCGAGAAGGTGAGAACGAAGTTAAGTGCGTTATTCTGAGCCTGACTGCTCTCGATGATTCTATAATTTAGACTGACTTCTCTTGATCGAGAAAAACTAGAGTAACTCTTATCAATACGTTTGGGCATCAGACCCGCGCATCGATTCATATGGAGGGGTCATTCGAGATAACGTATGTTCTCGAATGATCCATTCTATTATTTATTGGAAATACTCCATTCTTACGATCTCTCCTCTTTTGTTACTAACAAATGAGTCGCTTATCTATTAACGAAAGTTATCTTAAACAAAATCGATGTTTGTAAAGCTGCACGTCTCGAGGATTCACTCGAGGCGTCAGCGCTTATTTATATTCGATAAAATATAGAAAAATAACTTTATCAACTATTACTCATATCCTTAACGTTCAAATATCTTGAATAATATTATTCTATTCTTATATTATATTATTTTATAAAATTAATTAAATGTTATGAAAATTACTTGATTATCGATATTCGATATAATTAGTTAGATATCAGGTCGGTAATTAGAGAAGTAAATGCTCACGTCATATGATCTACAGGCTGGGACGTAACAAAGGAAAGAACATAATGTTTTGCAATGCAATTCTTATAATTGAATCTAATTTGTCTTAGATGTCTGTCTTGAATGTTGAAGAAATTTGCAAAAATACTAAGTCATGGATATCATTATTAACTCATACACGGGAAGAGGATAAGTCGAAAATCATGCTGCTGCAATTAAAGCCCTTAAAAACTGTATTAACACCGGGTATTCTTAAGAATATGGCAATTGCAAAAATAACATATGAGTTACTTACAACTACGTTCAATAATCTTGGATAAAATGGCATTGTTGAGTAAATGTCAAGTAAATTAGAAAATGAAAAACCTTCCGAGTCGAAATTTTAGGTCTGTTTTAATCGTATGTTTTAACAAGACAGTTTCAGAAAATTTTTACGCATAAAACAGACATGCTGCTCTTAGTTGCTTTATAGGCGCAGGTCGGTTTTTATCGTAACTATAGGAGTTTTGTCCCATTCTGATACAGTTACGATCAAACCAGGTCCGAAATAATAATAATATAAAATATAATAATAATAGTAATATTATATTTAAAAATTCCTAGTGACTCGGATTCGAATCCCACTGTGTTCATATATTTTTTTTTTTATAATTTTTCATTTACATAGCATAACATTATTCATAATTGCTAATAATAATTATGAGTTGTATTATGTATTGATCATAATTATATAATACTTCATTCAAATTAATATTGATGAATACATAATATAAAAAACAACTATCATGTTATTTGCGATTCAAAATAAAGATTAAGAAGCAAAATTTTAATTTTTTTTTTTACTCTGGACCGTAGTTGGAGATAGGTTGTTATATCTTCAAGGTCAGGACAGGTGACTTTTATTCGCTTTATAGAGATATAATCACACTACACACTAAGATATCACACGTACGCTTAACTTATTAAATATAAATTATTAAATATTTTCACCCTACCCGAGATTCGAACCTACAACCTAACGCTCGCCAGACTATCGCTTTACGCCCTACGCTACGGCCGATATACTTGTGTCTTGTCTGAGGTGGGTTATAAAAAAAAATTTCTCAAAATATGTCAAAAAAAAAATTTCGAAAACAAAAAAACAAGTTTCAATTTTTTTTTTCTTCGATTTTTTTTACATTTTTTGGAAATTTTCTTTTTTTCGTCTTTTCCTTGCATTTCGTGAGTAACGAACGCAAAAATTTAAGAAAAGTCGAAAAAAAATTATTTTTTTATTTTGATTATGATTACACAATTAAAGGAACAAAACTTGTTGCTTTAATTGTTTAGCAAAACTTTGATCGATGATTCTCAAAAAATGGTTCGAAGGATCACTTTGAAAATTTACAGGGTTCTTGAGGGTACATTAAGCTAAAAAAGTCCCTGGCAACATTATTTTTTTATCGATATTTGCAGAGTAGCGATTGATTTACTAAAAAATCAAAAAAAGTCATTTTTTTGTACTTACTTCTAATGGATGTTTAAAATAAAAAAAAAAATTTTTTTTTAAAAATGATGAGAGGGTCTTGTAGGAAATTTATTCAAGTTTTTAACGCCGCCCTTCAACTTACTATGTGATCATTAGTACCTGAAATATCGATGATTAAAGCCAAAAAGATCATTTTTTGTTTGAAGGCTGATATTTCTGCGACAAATCGTCCTAAGAGGTTAAAAAAAATGTCGAACTGAAGCTGAATAAATCTGCTGAACGATCTATGTATTGGTTTAGTTGAAAGAATTTTTTCGCGGTCCGTGGGCTCTTCGGAAAAAAAAAAAATTTTTTAATTTTTTGTCTCGCGGTATTTCTCGTGTTTGCGCGGTAGCCGGAGCTCTTAAAAAATTTCGAAAAAAATGCACCGAAACTAAAGATTTCAAGCTATAAAATGCTTTTTTAAAAATCTTGATATGATTATTTTTCACCAAGTTACAGCCTTCCAAAAATTATTAAAAAATTTATAAAATTTTTCTGTTCCTTTAATTTTTTGCGTAAGTGTATATCCGTTTTCAACAATTACAATTTAACATTCACTCGTAAGAATAAAATCAAATGGATATTCGTTTGTGGAGCATAGCCAAATTTTTGCATTAGTAGTATGTAGGGCTGCACTCGAGCCGAGACAAGATGATTGAAGCGATCTTGACATCGTCCTTCTTGTCTTGACCTCGAACTCAAAATGCAAGGCTCGTATTGATCTCGAAAAACAGTCAATTCATTATATCGTCTTGTCTTGTCTTGTCAATATTTTGTCTTGATCTTGAGTTACTCTGAATTTTTCTTACATTAATTTGAAAAATTTTACGTGGTTATAATACAGATTATTTTTCTTATATTTTCTAACTATATTTCTTATAAGTTATAACAAATTAAATATAGTTTATAATAAATTAAATAACTAATATTCATAATAAATTTTATGCTACACTCTTACAACAATCTTTTTCAATTCTTGAGCAAGTCTGCTCTCAAGAATAATAGGTGCAAGCGTCTTTTACTACGTATGTGTCTTGCTGCAGATATTTGTGACCAGATTTAAATTCCAAGCCTAGTGCAAGCCTTACACAAGAAATTCGTGCCAGGTTATAACTCAATTTTGGAGGAAGACTATCGTTGAAAATAGTTTCGCATGGCTTGCTCAAGATCTGCTCAAAATTGATCTTGGGTCTTGAGCAGATCTTGAGCAAGCCATACACAAATCTTGACATAGATTTTTTGATACACAATCTTGTAAAAGACACATACGTAGAAGAAGATACTAGCAGCAAGGGGTCTTACTCGAGATACTTATTCCATAATCTTGCTGAAACACGTGTTACTAGGGCACTTCTAATACATAGTGAGATCAAAATTCTGATTCATTTAATGCGAAAAAATTAGAAATCAAGACAAAAATATCTATTTAGTATTCGAATAAAATATGTAAATTTCAATAGATATTAGATAGATAGCTCAATGTACAAGCATTATCACTACTATCGTCGTTATTTAATTAGTCCCCTTTCCTATTCAGAGAGAAATAAAGGAGAATTTAGTGACTTTTTCAATTGCTAAAAAATAACTATAATAATATTCCAAATAGATATGAATTTACTAGTATATCTCTACATTAAATTACAGTATTTCAGAAAAGTCAATGGACCCAAATTAACTGTCAAATTATAGTCTTGTGTAAACACAAAATATTGATAAAACTATTACACATATATTTATTACATTGTATTGATTCTTGTCAAAACATTGCAAGATTTTCGATGGTCTTCGTCTTGATCTCGATATTGAAATCTATAGTATCGTCTTGGTCTCGTCTTGACAAGTCGAGACGAGATCAAGACAAAATCAATATTATCTCGATCTTAAGTGCAGCTCTATTAGTATGCAAAATTATTCATATCATCAAGCTTCTGTTTTAATTATATTTTGTGGTAGAAATGATGCTTATATTATATATGATTAATCAATTAGTTTACAATATTTTTGTTATTTAATTATTTCGTTACAGATTTTTGTTTCTCGATCATCGTTATTGTTAGCATGAAAATGTTCACTTTGTTTGTTATTATTTATTTAGTATTTGAAATCTAAATTTACCTGTAAATTAAATTAAGTTAATTGTTACATTCCCGTAATATTTCATTGATTAAATTAAATGAATTATTTTTAATAAAATAATTTTATGCAATGTAACGGAAATCGGTTACGATAAGAGAGTCGCCGTGGCTCGCGGGTAGTCAAAACAGATGACGATGCATGAGACCCGGGCCACGACGATTCTCTCACAGGGAACCTGAGATGCAGCGTCAACATTTTGTCAACTCTGTTGGCTCTATTATATTTTTTACAACGACTAAATAGTCAGTCTTACGAGAGAGCTCATGGAGCTCGAACCTCTGCTATATGCACTCCATAAAATAAACCACAAGTAATTCTAAATTATTTCAACCTTATTGTGGGGTGCCGATTGGCACCCCCAATATTTTCACCTGCACTATGATCTCTCCATAGCCCTATTACTACCCAGGGGCGAGCGCTTATCAGCTGTTCCACCCTGTCCTATAACCCTGAGCGCTCAACAGCAGTTCGGGTTTCCTTCAGGTTTCCTGCCGATTTTCCTACCATTCACCTGCTATTGTAAAAATAATTATATGGAGTTGGAACCGGCATTGAAAATATTTTTGAATTGCGAAAAACAATTAAAAATTAATAATAAATAAAATAATCGACGACCAAGGCCCACCAGGCGTCTATAGACACTCTAACGAGGCCAAACCTGGATAAAATTGAATAATTAAAAATAATTTTTATTTTTAATTAATTTGGGATAATTTCCCAAAACGTAACAGTGGTGCTGTGACCAGGATCAGTAAGCATTGTTTATAGACAATACAAATAATTACACTGGCACACAAAAAAAATTAAGTTGAATGTGCATTTGACCGGACTTATCCTCGGGTACGTATTTTGGTCCGCTGAATCTGAATTCGAGGTCAGTTTGACCCCTACACCCCCAAAATTTCGAGAAAATTTCGAAAAACCGTAAAAATGATGAAAATCGGCAGTTTTAATGATAAAAAAATTTTTTGGAACTAAAATAAGCGTGATTTTCATGTATTTCGATCCGCTGAATATAAATCGAAACTTTATTGAGACCAAGAGCCATTTTAAATGTAAAAAAATCACACAAGCCCTCCAAAATTCCGAAAAAATATAGTTTTCATGATAAAAAAAAACTTTTTCTGGTCCAACTCAGATAAAATTTTATATCTTTTTATGTCTTCAATTCGCATCTTAATTTTTTCAGTCTATTCACCCTCTAAAGCTGGAAAAATTCGAAAAAATTGTAAAAATTACCATTCATAACAGAAAAAAAATTGATTGACCATGATTTAATGCCTAAAATAAATACTCTATAACGTAGATATATCTAATAACTAGAAATCTGTAAAATACACAAGACATAAAAAGATAGAAAGAAATGATTTTTACGAATCCTAAACTTTCCTTCGTTTGTATCGCTCTCTTTTATCCTCAAATGATCTTCGTAGTGGATTCTTCTTTCGTTTACGATTTTCTTCGGGTACTTCTCTTTTTAACATCCAACAAAAATCTGCCATCATGTTAACACTCCAATTCCCTTGGTATCTACTCTCCATTTCACTGATGTCTTGGTGAAAACGTTCTCCCTGTTCTTCACTATAGTCTCCACAATTGTCAGGGAAGTGGTCAAGATGAGAATCTAAAAAGTGTAATTTGAGATTCATTAAACAACCCAAATTTTTGTAGTTTTCCAGCAATGCGTCAACTAAAGTGCTGTAATCCTCACTTCTGTTATTTCCCAAAAAGTTTTGTGAAACATTTTTGAAGCTTACCCAAGCTGCTTTTTCTGTGTCCTTCATTGTTTCTTCAAAATTTGCATCCTGAAATAAAGATCGTATTTGGGGTCCATCAAAAATTCCCTCTTTCAATTTCGCATCACTTATTGCAGGGAACTTTTCTGTCAAGTATGCAAAACAATCACCATCTTTATGCAGAGCTTTCACGTACTGTTTTATGAGTCCCAACTTGATAGGTAGTGGTGGCAGCAAATATTTGGAAGGCTGAATTAAGGGTGGTCGTATAACGTTATGGGAACCTGGATTCAATGCAGATCTTGATGGCCAATCTTTTTTGACATAGTGATTTTTGCGGTCTCTGCTATCAAACAAACATAAATAGCAAGGATATTTGGTGAATCCCGGTTGCTGACCTAAAAGAAGTGTTGCGATTTTGAGATCTCCACAAATTTTCCAGTTATGCTCTGAATATTTTATTTTTCCCAATATAATCTGTAAATTTTCATAAGTTTCTTTCAGTTTTGTCGAATGAGCTATTGGAATCGGCGCAAATTCATTCCCAATATGAAGCAAAACAGCTTTAAGACTTCGTTTCGATGAATCGATAAAAAGTCTCCACTCATCGTCCTTATACGTGTTAGGTTTCAATTCATCAACTAAAGCTTTAACATCTGAACAGTATACCACCGAATTTTGATCGTCGTTCATAAAAAATTTCCGGAATTTTTTTTCCCTATTTCGATAGAATGTCACTGATACACCTTTAGCCAACAAATGTTTTTCTTTCAACCTTGACGCAAGTAATTCAGCTCCATCTTTCGGTAAAGCCAAGTCTCGAACCAGATCATTAAGTTCTTCTCGGCTAAACATTTCAGGGTCTTTTGTTTTTCCGCCAGGTAAGTACTCTTCATCTTCTGAATGTTCTTCTTCCGAACTTTCTTCAACTAGCGTATCGTCTTCTTCTACATCCATTTCTCCAACCGTATTAACTTCCTTGCCAACTTCTATTTTTTGTGGCTTAATAGCTGATGAAACATTGGCGTATACAATTTTCTTTTTTGTATTCCAGGTGAACCCGGAAGTATCCGTCATACAGAAATAACAATTCTGTAAACCAGTTGGTGAAGACCATATCATTGGTATTGTGAATTTCAAGTTGTCCTGTTTCTTGTTTTTTTCCCACTTGATTAACATCATGTTACATTGACTACAAATCGTATGTGGAACCCATGCTGAATCCAAATTAGTAATTTGGAGACCAAAACATTCTTCATAAATTTGTTTGATCTTATCAGATAACGATCTTCGATTCCTTTCCAAATTGTATTCTCCACAAATGTAACAAAATGAATCAGGACTTTTATTACACAGATGAGAATTACTTTTTGTAATAGTATACTCTCCAGTAGCCAAGTTTTCCACTTCTGAAGAGCTGCAGTCGCTTGATGACGACGCCTCCGAGCCTGCTTTCTCACCCTGACCAGACGCCGATACTGGGGCTCCGACTCCCTGCATCGTAAAGTACTTATCACTTGTACCTGCCATGACGACACACACGCCGTTAACCCAGGGGCTCTGCCAGATGGTTCTGTTCCCCACCGTCACTACGTGGAGGTGCCCTGGTTACAGGCACAAGCAATTAAGTCTTCAGAAGTCAAAAACGAGAGTAAAAAAACCAAAAAAATTACTTTTTTCGAAATTTTGGAGGGTTTGTGTGATTTTTTTACATTTAAAACGGCTCGGGGTCTTAATAAAGTTTCGATTCATATTCAGCGAATCAAAATACATGAAAATCACGCTTAGTTTAGTTCCAAAAATTTTTTTTTATCATTATAACTGCCGATTTTCATCATTTTTATGGTTTTTCGAAGTTTTTCGAAGCAAATGCACATTCTACTTAATTTTTTTTGTGTGCCGGTGTTATTAAATAATAAAAAATTAATATTCGGAATTATTCAAAACGTAACAGTGGTGCTGTGACCAGGATGGTCTTAGATTATTTATAATTATTTAAAAGGAAAATTTTGTGACATAATTGACAATTTTATTGAGTTTACTCATTTAAATTTTATAATAAAAATTAATTAGTGAAATTAATTTGTATTGGAACTTGTGAACTTGTAAAAAAAAAAAAAAATTAATCAGTGAATTAATTTTTAGTGACTTGAATTTTGTTATAAATAATTTTATTCATTAGAATATTAACATATGTGCTGTTTGAGATATGTGCTATGCAAGTGAATTTATTCATTTTAAATCAAATCCTGTTAAAATAAATTCTTACCAGTAATGAATTTCAATTGAGTGAACATTGAAACATTAAAAGTATGCATACAGTGCTCATAAAAATAAATAAGTAATCCATATACTTTATAAATTTATTATTGTTTAATGAATTTCACGTTAATATTAGTGTGCTGGACAAACACAAAGGTAAAATTTGAAATGTTAATCCGTGATTGTGATATGCAAAAAGATGTTCCCCGTCGGAACTTTAATACGAGCTACTTAATAGTATATTTTAAGATCAGCATAAATTATCTATTCTATTGCGGATATTTTTGATTAAAATTACTACAAATAATTGCGCAAGTTAAATATCTAAAAGAAAATAATTTTTTTTTTAATGTTGCTACGGACTTTGAACTAATTTTTCGCGAGTGCATATAAATGTCTACGCGATATTATTAACATTTAAATTTTTAAATTATGCGGAAAATAATCGCCAGGTTGCTGAAACTGACTATGATACCGCTGGATAAATCTTTAAAATATTATAATTGATAATAATTTAAATAATGATTTTTGAATATGAAACGTTGCTACGGATTTTAAATAATTTTCCACGAATATTGTGCGGAAACAGGTGTTTATTTTATTGAAACAATTAATTACTTAATGACTGCTGGACGAATTACAAAGAACATTATAATTTAAAATGTTTTTAGAATTTTATTATTCTCTTAAAATTAATTATTTTTACATTTGAAAATAAAAGTGTTGCTACGGATATTTTTAATCTATATCGCGTTTGAATTTTTGTATTTGTACGCAATACTATGAGATAATAAATCTTATTATAAAATATTTTTGTATTGTAAAATTGTTGCTACGGAAAATTGCAAAAGTGTTTCGTGATGAGTCACTTCAATATATTTATTTGATACGATAAAAATAATTAAAAAAATAAATACTGCGTGGATATTTTGGATAAATATTTTAATCATGGTTTCTTTATCAATGATTTTAGTTCCTTTGGGATCAGTCGAGATTCTCGTCGCTAATTTAACGAAGAGTATGTCCCAGTATATTGTATAAACAAGACGTAGTCGTTATATCACGATCAGGTCTCAAAGCTGATCGCAAGTAATTTTTTCTTAACATAATTGAAATATTTGCCGACTACCGGTTATCAATAGAAAATTATTAAATAGCGAAATGTTTCCGGTAATGACTCACGACAACACCTTGCTATAAAATATTACAGAAATGTGCATAAATAATTATGCTTATAATAATTTACATTGGAATATGTAGTAAATATTCGTAATGAACTACCAATTAAATGTTCCGATATCGGAGACGGAACTCCAAACAGTAATGGAGAAACAAAATCGTTTACGCGCTCGATTACTTGCGTTTCGGGGACAAGAATCGAGCCGATGTAGAACTTTACCGGTATCTTAAACGAGACTGCTATGGGCGAAAAACAAAATTATTTACGGGCTCGATTGCTTGCATTTCGAAAGCAAGAATCAAGCGGATGCCAGATTCTACCTTTAGAAGAATCTGAATCCATAAAGATGAAGGCTCATCTTTTGAATAAAGCCGCAATACGCGAGTTCCGAAAAAAGTCGGAAATTAATCTCGTCAATTTTAATAGATCAAAAGGATCTAATAGAGTCAAAACTGTCCATGAGAAGGCAGTATTAGATTCAAATAAATTTGTGCCTGAAAACGTACCACTTACAAATATTTTAAATGAAAATTCATATAATTTGAAGCCAATGATTGATTTAAATTGTTTAAGTATTAATTCGAGTCACGCGTATGTCAATAAGGAGCTGCCTGTACTTGTAATGTCAGGAACTCATTCGGTTCGGTCTGCTCAAGGTTTATTGAGAGCCGAAAATTTAAACAACCGGGTTGACGAGCTTGTTGTTGCCGCAACCACGGAAAATGAAATCATGCCAACCCGAGCCAATAGAGTTTTTGAGGTTGAGCATTCGTGTAAAAATGACCGCGTTGATTTTGTGAATTTAAGAACAATTAAAAATACAGAAATACCTTACTGCTCAGTGGAGAGTGAAGTAGAAAATAATGACAATCAATCATTGGGCTCAAAAATTGATTCGTCATCGTGGGTCGTTTCAAAAGGAAACAATCCACAAAATGATGGGCAATGTATGTTTTATAAACATTATTGTAATAATGTGAGCAATAAATATAGTGGTTCTACGTTTTCAGGCTCAGACTTTATAAGAAATATACTTTACGTTATGTTTTGTATTAAAGATATATTTGGCCTGTCTTGTAGTACTTGAAAATAGGTGTTAATTTGAACCGAAAAAGATTAGACATTAACGATTTATTTTTGATCTTATTAAATATAAAGAAATCAAAAAATTATTTAATGTTAATGTATCATATGAATTTTATTTTTATTGAAGCACTATTCAGGCTTTGTATACGACTTTATGAAACTGATTTAATCCGGTGGTGTAATTGGGTTGATTGGGCGAATTTCAAACATCACCATCGGAGCCTGACGGAAGAACACTACAGTGTGGGAAATAGATCTTCAAAATCAACCAGCAACGTTGCTTCCAGTTCTACGTGTGATGTCAAACCACCTACAATCAGTCTATTCGCGTGTATAAATATCAAACTTATACACGTCGAGTTATTTATTTTTATTGATTTTGAAGACTTCCACTGTTTAGCAGAAACAGTTGGAATGTCGATTTCAAATACTTACATCAACGCAAATAGTCTTACTGTGCTGAGAAGGTCCCGAAAGAATCTCATGTGCAGATCCTTTACGAATAGGAGTTATCCTTAAAAGTCGTTACCGAGTCAACCAAAAATCAAGATTTCGATCTCAAGAAGTGAAGATTAGAATATTAGTCAGCCGATAAAATCAATCACAATTATTATTTCGACTGCCAAATTAAATCAGTTAAATGAAAGTACGTTATTTTTACTATTTTGTTAAAATTAATTGAATTCCATACTATAAGATGCTCGAAATAGAAATTGTCACCAACTTATGTCGGGAGGCTTTGGAAAAAGTGAATTTAGATTACATAAATGACTTAAGCCATAAAAATAGTAATAGCTTTAATTACCTAAGACATAAAATTATATAAAAAAATAGCTCATCTCAGGTTTAGGTTACAATTCTAAAGCCAAGAACTTTTCTTTACAGTATTCAAAATTGATTTTAACCTTTCGTTTGTGTAGAGTCAATCATACATTTCATTTGGATTATATCGAGTCATGAATTTCATTTTCAGTCGTAGCGTTATTCGTTTGAAACGCTGCGACTTGCTTATGTCGGGAGGTATTACGTTCCCGTAATATTTTATTGATTAAATTAAATGAATTATTTTTAATAAAATAATTTTATGCAATGTAACGGAAATCGGTTACGATAAGAGAGTCGCCGTGGCTCGCGGGTAGTCAAACAGATGACGATGCATGAGACCCGGGCCACGACGATTCTCTCACAGGGAACCTGAGATGCAGCGTCAACATTTTGTCAACTCTGTTGGCTCTATTATATTTTTTACAACGACTAAATAGTCAGTCTTACGAGAGAGCTCATGGAGCTCGAACCTCTGCTATATGCACTCCATAAAATAAACCACAAGTAATTCTAAATTATTTCAACCTTATTGTGGGGTGCCGATTGGCACCCCCAATATTTTCACCTGCACTATGATCTCTTCATAGCCCTATTACTACCCAGGGGCGAGCGCTTATCAGCTGTTCCACCCTGTCCTATAACCCTGAGTGCTCAACAGCAGTTCGGGTTTCCTTCAGGTTTCCTGCCGATTTTCCTACTATTCACCTGCTATTGTAAAAATAATTATATGGAGTTGGAACCGGCATCGAAAATATTTTTAAATTGCGAAAAGCAATTAAAAATTATTAATTAATAAAATAATCGACGACCACGGCCCACTAGGGGTCTATAGACACTCTAACGAGGCCAAACCTGGATAAAATTAAATTATTAAAAATCATTTTTATTTTTAATTCATTTGGGATAATTTCCCAAAACGTAACAGTGGTGCTGTGACCAGGATCAGTAAGCATTGTTTATAGACAATACAAATAATTATTAAATAATAAAAAATTAATATTCGGAATTATTCAAAACGTAACATAATAATCTAAACTAAATAAAGTAATTATAAGAATGGACAGGATAAGATAGGTATAAATTTAATGAAACTCGTGGTTTGGGTATGACAAATGTAGAAGGTATTTCTACCCAAAAAATAGGGAAAGCACTACGGCATAAAACCCTTTGAAGAAGTACAACGAGAAAGAGTAAGAAGATTGAGATTATGATAAGAATAGTAACTCGTTGAACGATTGATACAAGAAATGAAATGTATATGTGTGTGTGTGTGTGTATATATATTGTTTGTGTATGTTGTATACGTGAGAACTCGTACGGATAGAGATTACGAGATGCTTGATCGTCGTATTTGCTCGAGATTGATTGTGACAATCTTGAGATGATATACCCGTCGGTATAGTAAGTAAGTGAGAGCCTAATTGTCCACTGTTGGACAATTAGATAGTACGTGGTACTATAAAAACTAATGATCGTTTGAACGATTTTGATTGATATCACTTTTGTTGTTATATGTTTGTATTATTGAATGCGCAGAAGCTAGTTTACCAATCGATCGGGTAGATTGCACGATTGAATCACTTGAGAGTACAAATTAGGATAAGTAATTGTGAGAGTTTAAATCCTTGATTCAATTGTCTATAGACAACCCGGTGTGACACGATGGTAATTGTACGGACGTTAGATTTGATTCTGACCAATTTGATATTGGTAAAGGAATTGTACAGAGACAAGCTACGATTGAACGTAAGTTGGCTCGAGCTCTGATCAAGTGATATTGATGGATTATTGATAGCGACAAGGCTAATGGTTGAATGTAGGTTAGATTAAATTTGATCGAGTGATATTGAACAATTATTATTAGCGACAAGGCTATTGGTATAATGAAGTGAGATTTGAAATCCGGTTAAGCTGAGGCAAATTAATACCAATGAAACGCGAATGAACATATAAATAGTGAATATTGTAACGAATGTGAAATTTATTTATGCTATTATTATTTACGCTGTTGTGATTAGATATTAATATGAAATCTTGATATAGAATCTTGAACGCAAATAAATCAAATATTCAACGAGAAATGAATAGATCTGTTAAATTGAGTGAATGTTAGATAATATGAATAATTATTAACTATTAAATATAATTTATGTTATTATTATTTAATATTAATATTAAATCTCAAACACAATTAAATTAAATATTTAATGAGCACACGAATAGATACCCGGGAATTAAATGGGTCAGACCCACGTGAGACAAGTCCCGACTTGTTAATTGCGATGCAATAACTCAGTTATATATTCAACTCACGAAATATCATTTGATTTCAATGAAATGATCAATAAAAAGAATTGACCGTATTGATCAGTACTTATCTTCACACGATGAATTGAAATTGTAATGGATAATTAATTAATTCAAGTGAATTAATTGAATATTTATTTGCGAATACGTAATGATTGTTCACAGCATGTGCGCTCAGTAGTAAGACTCGTGGTCAACTAACGAAAGAGGCGCGAAGACGCCGGGTTGTGGTTTCGACAAAACGTAAAAATCAGAAACCTGAGAGAGAAACTTATGCGGACGTAGTAAGTGTAACAGAGATGCACAGCGAAACCGATGCTATAATGAGCGCGCGCGTTGGTGGTGAGATCAGAGTTGACGATGAAGTTAATTAAATCACCGCTACATAGTGACTCTATTAAATCTTTATATTATTATGACGACAACCGGTGATCATGGCCGAGCGGTCTAAGGGGTAAGACTTAGGCTTCTCGAACTTTATCACTGGCCAGACGTGGGTTCGAATCCCAGTGGAGGCCGAAAGAATTTTTCACACAACGAGTGTGAGGTCTTTTGGACCTGAGATTCGTGCCGATGCCGAGATTTGAATTTGATTGGATTTAAGTGAATTTGATTTGGTGTGAAAATTGAATTTGACGAAAAAGTTGGCTGGATATGGAATTACTCGAGGCCTTAGAATATCTAAGTATGTACTTGGAAAAAAAAAAAAAAAATTATTATGGCGACAATCAGTGTAGGGCTTCCGTTTTTGACGGAACAGTTATTATGATTTGAACAATTTCTAGTTGAATCTATGAAAGTATTATTTTTCAGGAAGTCTGTTTTATTCGGATGCTAAAAATAAGTTTCATATTATTTATCAAGTAACTAAAAAATTCTTTATTTACTTTTGATTTCATACATATCATTTTTTGGATACATGATTGAAAAAAGTATTTCTATTATAATTAATAATAAAAGATATAATAATGATTTTGAGATGATGATAATGGTCGTAACGGTAATTACAGATGATATAATTATTTACCTAACTTTTAAGATATAAAATTAGAAAACCATTTGTTTTAAATATAAAACGATTTCAAATGTCAAAAACGAATACGTAGACATTAATGTATACTTTTTAAATCATCTATAAAAGGTTATCAGTCAATTTTTATTATAAATTTAAGAGTTAGTCATTCGTGAATGCATCAGAAAATTTATACAAATTTTTCTAATAACCTAATTAATAAGAAAAAAAATACATGTAAGTATCCTTCAAAATTTGGCGTCATTATTGGATTTGATATCGATTGAATTTCAAATATTTATAAATTCTTCAGGATATTATTGTACTTGTTTTTTAATTCACTCTTCATAGATTTGAAGTTTTAAATCATATCTGTCCTTATTTTGGATTTGAAAAAATTCATGGCAAATTCGGCTAGTTGCTTTGAGTTTTTCGAGCACATTTATGTACCATAACATTACATCTTTGTTGTTCTGTTTAGAATTTTGTTCTAGAGTAATTTAATACATTTAATCATAAGTACTCCAAGCAATCAGCCAAACTTTACATCATTCCATGGTTTTTAGAATTCATGAATATTAAAACCTATATAATAGTAAAACGTCAATAGAATTAACTATTATTATATTCATGTGCTTTAAAAAATATATAAATATGATGAAATATTTTTGCACAGACAGTTTTGAAGTGTAAAATTATCTTAATTAAATTAACGTTCCCCTATCAATGGAATCACAGTCATCTCCTTCCGCTTATATTGGTTTCCTATGTTATCATATATTAATTCGTTCAATTTCTTTCCTAGTTTAGAATAACTATATATTCGATTAATGATGTAGCTATGATAGAATACGCTGTTTGCGATATAATTATCGTATGTGTATGAATACACTCAATCAATTTATTATATTCAGTCATACATTTGTTTACTTTCGATTTCACTTTTCCACGATTACTTTTTCTTGCATGAAATACTTACAGAAATCATAGTCTCCCTCATGAATGCACTTTAATCGTACTTATAATTTCGTATTTCTAAGTAAAATCGAGCTTATAGAAAAGTAATTCAGCTATAACTATATTTAATATCATGTACGTATTAGATCCGAAAAATCGCAATTCACACAAAATAGAAAAGAAGTTATCTACAAAAGTAGTATTCATGTGTTTTTTTTTTTTTTTAATTTTAATTTTTGTAACAAAGCAATTCAACATATTATCTACTTTCCCGTCGGTAACGTGAACTCGTAAGATTACAAAAAAAGAGTTAGGTATATTTAAATAAATAAAAATAATCAAAATAATAATAATAATAATAATAATAATAATAATAATAATAATAATAATAATAATAATAATAATAATAATAATAATAATAATAATAATAATAATAATAATAATAATAATAATAATAATAATAATAATAATAATAATAATAATAATAATAATAATAATAATAATAATAATAATAATAATAATAATAATAGTTATTATTATTATAATAATAAAAACAACAATTAGAACTCGCCTTAATCTATACGTTAATCAACCTCATGATGTTGCAATTAATGTTTGACCTCGTTCACAATTTTTTAACCTAATATAATAGCAATTCCTATCCGAAAATGAAGATATTGACGAAAGCCGAAAAAAGTAACGGTTCGAAGTATTTCCATTTCCGAGTTAGCTAATATCAATGATAGAAAATTGGTATTTTTATTTAATCGAAGTTCTATGAAGAATGAAGTAGAGGACTGCGTACAATATGGCCGATAGGTTGAATAATTACTTAGGTATTCGGTAGTAACGAAGAACCAGATATCCAAGCATTCGAAATACCACCAAGAATGCTAAAAGAATAACGGTGTTAGCCCATAAAGGTAAACTGGATCCTTTTTGACCATCTTGGTACTCAAGTATTGCTGACACGGGAATCGTTGTTCCATTTTTGCACTCTGGGAATTTACTTGGTTGCGAGCATCTATATTAATAAATTGATTTCTTATAATTAATTAACCCTTTTAATTTTATCAATTGCATTGTATAAACATAAGTGTATAACTATAACTCCGCAATTGAAATTTATATTAAGACTTACGCTATAGGATCGCCAACTCCAAATTCTAATATTTGCATATTTTGGTAAGCATAATGTACCATGCTAGTATAACGTGCCCAGGCAAGCCAGGGTGGCACAGAAGTCGCTAAGTAACCTCCTAATAACTGTGTAGCGAGAGTGTAGAGTGCAGAAGCTGTGATGCTTACTTGTAGATCCAAGCAACAAGCCCCAACAAAAAAACCAACACTCTATAATGGATAAATTCATCATTTTTTAAGTTATTTTACACAATAATATTTTAAAAATAATTTGTTTTATTTTTGAAAAAATAATTAAGGAATGGAGTTCAGTTTTTGACCTTTAAAAGCTTATGGATGGTACATTGTCATCGTACCTATTATCTCACTAATAAAATAGAAATCAACTGTTATATGACGGAGCCATCACATTCTATAAACAAGTTCTGATGAATTTTAAAACTACTACAAATTAAAAAAAAAGGCATTCGCCGGCCAGAATGAAAGGTAGATTTCTCACTCAATCAATTCAATAAGTTAATTTCGTACACGCATATCTTGTGATACATGATAGTGTATAGTCATGGTATGAAATCAGGCTCGTTTTCTAAGAGTGAGGGTAAAAAAGGACTACGACTTACTTTCTCAGAGAACTTCAGATAGTTAATTTGTCAAAACATTATATAGGTAATGGACTAAAACAATCTTCACGCAAATAAAGTATTGCTATATTCATATTCTATAATGATTACTTGAACTTTAGATAGTTTCTATAAGCTAAAGGTATTACTACTAACGCAATTTTAGCTTTCAGTGGAAAGAAATTAAAAGATTATTTTATTATCGACAAAAAAATTTAATGGAAATAGATTTTAACGTGTAATGTATAAGTTATTAAGACTTAAAACCATAAAAGATGGTGGTTTTTATATTAAAAAAAAATTTTTAATACTTGAAAAGTATCATAAGGCAGTAAAAATGTCGTTCTACTTTTTCACGGTTTGGAGCCTCGAGGAGTCTCGGTGTGAGGTGTGTGGGGATAAAACCAATCACAGTTCTTAGTAAGGCTGTGTGAGTAAAGGTTCAATTGTAGTAGTGCAAACATGTGCCTATTTCTACTATTTTTTCTGCCCCTTCTCTACTAAATAGGCTAGCGTCATCTCACTTAAAGACAAAGACATACGATTCGAATTAAGGCTTATCACGTCAGCTTTCAGATATATTAGGTAAAAATTATGTGAAATATTTAGTTTCAAAGTTAAGCGAATTTTTTATATAATTAAAAGATCACAATAAAATATAACTGACGGAATTAGATTATACTGAGAAATGCATGAGTTATCATTATCACGTTATCAAGAATAAAAACTATGTTTTAAGATTTTCTCGATTTTGTCGCTTATTAAAGAAGCTTCAAGATACTTTTTACAGAAATCGTTTAAGAGTTTTGATTTCGGAGGAAAAGTAAAACTCTTATTAACGTTTGACGCTCCCGCATACTCTTTTTGAAGCCGATTTTATTCTAGCCATTTAGTGGGGGATGCGAACATGACATAATATACGTTCACGCTGAATTTCAACTCTGTAACACATATATTTTAAAAATGGGAGTATATTAATATTTGACGCCTCCGCGAACCCCTTTGAGAGTTGATTTTATTAAAACCGTTTTATGAGGCATACCTATATGATATAATAAATGTTCACGCTGAATTGCAACTCTGTAACACATATATTCAAAAAACAGGAGGATCACTCCATGTCAAATCAACCAGTAGTTGGAATCGACCCCTTTCAATTTGGACGAAATTCGGTCAAAACTTTTCTTTTACCATAACACAAAGATTTTTCAAAGGAAAAAAATCAGGAACATTTTCTGCAAAAGTTATTCGAAATTCAAAATTTTACTATTTTTCTAATTTTTTAACTTTATTTTTTGAATATCTCAAAAACTATGATAAATGCGGTAATGGCCGTGGTTTCGTTTTGAAGGAGACACTTGAGGCTATTGAGAAAAAAAAATATTTCAGAAACAAAGTTTGAAAAACGAAAAAGATGTCGAATTTTGAATTTTCAAACGGTTAAAATCGTATGGTGACGCGAAATTTTGGGCTCAAATTTTTTACTACACTACCTTTAAACAATCTTAAAAGATCCTGAAAATTTCAGAGAGGTGTTTTTTTTTTTGTTTCAAAATGATGAATTTTGGCAAAAATAGTATATTACACACCCAGGACAGCAATGTAGAAAATTTCGCAGATCACATATTGGCCGAGGCGAGGCCAAGGTCAACAAACATGTGATCTGAGGCTTTTTTATTTACTTCCCAAAGTGTGTATACTATTTTTCTCCTCGACGGAGGCGGAAAGCGGCAACTTCGTTTTGCACAGCGCGACAAAAAGTGACGCGTTCCACCCGGAGGCGACAAAAAAAAATTTTTTTTTCCACCCCTGAGTCTAGCATACCCGGGAAAAAAAGTTATTATATGATCATATATAAACATATATATTCATATATAATTTATATATGATCATATAAGAAATATATAAAAATCATATATGATTACATAAAAGCTTATATGATCTTATAAAATTCTTATAAGAATTCATATACTTTCGTAAGAACTTTATAAAAATTGCTATGATTTTATACAAACCCGGGAAAAAGTTCTTATATAATCATATATAAACATATATGTTTATATATGATTTATGTATGATCTGTAAGAAATATATAAAAATCATATATGATTATATGGAAGCTTACACAATCTTATAAAATTTTTATATGGATTCATGTTGCGTAATCAAAACTATAAAATAATTTAAATTCATCTAATTTAAATTAAAATATAGTTTCACTTCCGGCAGATAGAGGCAGCACCTACTCGGGCCTCGTTTATGAATTAAAACTTGATCATGCGCAGCTCGGCGCATGCGCATCTGCCTTTTTCCTGCTTCGTGTCGAGAAGACGGCCGCCATTATCTTTCGTATACACATTCAAGTGATAACACGTGTTCAACAAATCGTATCATTTTGCGCCCATCTCGAGTAATTAATTGAAAATAATAATTAAAATCAATTAAGTAATCAACAAGCTCAACAAAAATATAATTATTTTTGTAATCGTAAGCACCAGAGCTCATAAATAAATTAATAAAAAACTCAAGACTTCCAGTGATCATCGACCACGTTTTTCAAGAGGTTATTCAAACGGAAGACATCACAGGTGCCCTTTTATTTAATAAATAATTATATCCAGTGTTCATAAAAATTAAAGGACTCTATTTGATAATTAATTAATTAACAACATGCTCAATATTTTAATAAAATTAAAAGTAAGTTCTCGCTCGGTAGCCTCTGCAATCATGCTACCACGTGTTCATAAAATAAATTCAATTCAGTGCAATTTATTAAAAACTCATTCAATTAAATTAAATTAAGTGATAAATAATATTATAAATTAATGAACTCAATTATTCATGCATTTTGTGCTATTAACAATAGTGATTTAAGTGTTCAATAATTAACTTCGCTCGGTAACCTCTGATTTCATGTTACTGTTTTCCATGACATTTTTTGCAATCAACTCAGTGTTCAAATATATTCAAATTAATTATTTCAATTATTTACTCGAGCTCAATTTTCTAATTTGCACTCAATTAATTACGTATTCATGAGCTCAGACAATTAACAGTATTAAATAATTAAATCAACGATTTAATTGTGTAACCCAGTGATATTATGTGCTGTGACAAATAAAAATATTGTTATATTTTTTAATATGCGTATTTTTCAAATATCCCAACCACCAGCCAGTCCTGGCATGTATTTATTTTATTATTATTTGTTTAAATAATTAATTTATAATTAATTATTTGATGAGAGGATGAGAGGATCTGGTGTGTGTGAATTGGCAGGTAGTTAATAATTTTATTTAACTCTTGAGAATTTTACTAATAATAAATATAGTAATTTATTTACAATATATACACTGGATGAGAATTTATTTATATGAGAATTAGGTCAAAAACCAGTTTATTTAATTTATTTAATGAGAAATCACTCGCGTCCAACACGTGGCCAAGATGGCGACTTGGCGGTAACAATGCCGGTACACGAGGTGAGATGAATTTAATTAAAAACAGCACTGAGATTAATAATGAGAGCAAAAATAATGTAATTAATAATTACTGATAATTATTATGAGATAAATGCACCAATTAAAATAATGAGAAAGCACTTGATTTATAAAGAACAATGAGATGATGGAAAGCACGAGGCGTCCGCCATGAGAATACTTTGCAATATGAGAAAGAGAGAGAGCGTTGATTGAGTGAGAGAGCGCACACTTCCGTCTTCTTCATCCCCACTATGCGGTAAGAATGCGACTAGCGGAGCCGCCTATAATTGATAGATGATCGACTGTAGTATCGACTACAGTATCGATTACTTATCCGCCGTTAGAGTTATCGATGAGAGAGCGGGAGATTTGAACATTATTACAACAGATTCATATACTCTTATAAGAATTTTATGAAAATTGATATGATTTCCCTCGCAGATTCGAATCACGGTGGAAACACTGTGGAAGGGTAAACACCGTGGATCCACCGTGATTACACGGTGGGTTTGTTTCATTTCACCACCGCGTAATCACAGTAGTAAAATGGAACAAACCTACCGTGATTCTAAACCGCCAGGGTTTATATGAAATTATATATTACTTTATGACAATACCAGATAAAGTTTCCGATGCTTATATAATCATATATGATCATATAAAAACTTATATGATCTTATAAAATTCTTATAATAATTTGCATAATTTTGTAAAATTTTTATAAAATTCCATGTAACTTTATATCAAGTTATATATAACATCATGAAATTACAAGAGCACATTTTAGATTGTTACACATAACCATGTTTGATCATATATGATTATATGAAATTTTATATGACTTTATAAAATTCTTATAAGAATGCAGATAATTAATAAAAATTAATGTGATTTTATATAAAGTTATAAATAGATTAGCATAATTACAAACGAGTTTAGTAAAGTTATATAAAATCATGTATGATTATATTAAAGTTTATATGGTTCCATGATTTTTATATATAAATTCCTATAGCCCTAAAAGCACGTTATCACAAAGAAACTTATAATTTTATATAAAAAAACAAATGTGATGAAATTTGATCAGATTTAGTGGATTATTTATGTAGGATGTATCAATTTGATTATTTGATTTAAGTTATATGCTATAGATTATAAATACTTATAAGTGTGAAGGAGACTATAGAAGCAGACGACGAACGCGCGATATCCAAAGTTAAACAGCATTGAGGTAGTAATTTAGTTGGATAGATGACCCCTCAGCAAAATAGCAGTTAACCGATACTATATATATTTTTTTAATTTAAATTCGTTCATGCATGATTATATATAATTACATGTCATCAGATTCTGCCGATTTTTAGATCCAATCATATATAGGTTACTATATGTGTAATTAGACAAAATTATTTTTTTCCGGGTACACATATCTTTGTATGATTCTATAAGACTTTATATGATATTATAAGATTTTATATGATTATATAAGATTTTATAAAGTCATATAAGTTTTTATAGGACCAATTTCATTAGAAAACTTTGTATAATTTTATGTGAGTCACTTTTATATAATTTATATTCGATCATATAAAAACTTTTTTTCCCGGGTAGTTAAGAACAAAATGTTATTTTGAGTATAAAAAAGATTATTTCACCACGTTTCTATTAACGCGCATCCATGAACTGTTCGGGTAGAATTTTGAAATCGATTTTAAACTAACTTTCCGATGAACTGGAGGTTTGAAATTTGAAGCATAACTCAGAATCAGATGACAGTGCAAGAACATTAAAAAAAAAAATAAATAAATAAAAATTAAAAAAAAAAAAAATCGAATAAGAAATTCGTATCCATTTGTTTTTCTGTTCGGTATAAAATTTTATAATCATTTTAAAACTAACTTCTATATGACTTACATTCTTGAATACAGCTCACAACTGAATGACAGATAAACAAACTCCGTTTAATGAAGATTCAATGAAGGAAATGGAAAGAATGCGACAACTAGGACCTCCAGATGTATTTAAAATTTTTCACTAAAAAAGATTTGGCTTTAATTTGTTTTGATATTTTCAAGTATAAATTTTTTAAAACATGATTTTTGCTTGCGTCTTAATTTTATTTTTCAGAAAAAAAACAATTAACTAGTTTGATAGATTACTGGTAGGTAGACATAAAGATTTCCTATTTCAGATATAGTCAAGTGTTATCAAGGTGTTCATAATCAATTTCAAAATTTGACACATGTGATATTGGAAAGCAGAAAATAATGATCAAAATAAAAAAACTTTTTCTCGCCTCCGGGCGGAAAGCGTCAACTTTCGTCCCGCTGTGCAAAACGAAGTTGCTGCTTTCCGCCTCCGTCGACGAGAAAAATAGTATATACTCCTCGGGAAGTAAATAAAAAAGCCTTAGATCACATGTTTGTTGCGATCTAAGTCTTTTTAACAATTAAATGAGATCTGAGACATTTCTTACTTTACTTCCCTAGGTGTGTAATATACTATTTCAATATACCAGGTTCTTAGAACCGACACCGATGTAAAATAATATCTCTGAGGATCTTCGAAATTGAAAACCACTTACAGATTCCGAACTTCTTACAGATAATCCTGAAAATTTATGATTGTGAGTTTTGAATAGCCATGTAAATACTTGTAAGATCTAAAACGATGAACGGTGGACGCATGCAACCGATAATTGATACATTAATAGTTTGCACTGCAAATGAAATGAATCGATGTGTGAGTTTTTTCATCATTTGCTCCACTCTGTACTCTTACAGTTATGTATTGCATGCGTTTCATGATTTCGTTTTAGATCGTACAAACTTTCTTTCACACAAATGAATTTTTTTTTTTTCAACTATGCTAGACTCAGGAGTGAAAAAAAAAAAATTTTTTTTTCCCACAATTCATAATTTTGAAATAAAAAAAAAAGTTCTTTGAAATTTTCAGGATCTCTTAAGATTGTTTAGGGTAGTGTAGTAAAAAATTTGAGCCCAAAAATTCATGTCACCATAGGATTTTTACGGTTTTTGAAAATTCAAAATTCGAAATTTTTTCCTTTTTGTTCAAAAGTAAATGGTTAACATCACGTGGACCATGGAGAAAGACTGCAATGACTCGAAGTCTTACTGAACATGAACTGAAAAGCATTGCAGTTGCAAAATCTAGCTTCTCCCGCCTCAATCGAGGATTCTCATTGGCCAACTCTTAACTTTAACCCCTCTTCTCTCAATTCAGCCATCTTATTGAAGCGCAGGTACCGAATTTTCCTACTCCGCGCCGAACATTCTAGAACCTGGCTCTCGGGTATAAAAGGAGGAAATCTGAGAGTGGCAGCACATTCAATCTTGATCAGTCCAACTGAAAAGAATACTCTTCAGATAGCGAACAAGGCTATCAGTTTAACCTAACTAGTAAATATTCAAGCGAGCAAGGCTTGAATATTTTCCAGCTACTTCTCAACAACAATAGTTTTTTTCAGAGCTAGCCAACCAGACCTCCGGGTCAAATGTAAGATTTCTCACAGTCGTAACGGTTCTTCTCCGCACCTTAACTTGAAAACTCTCTAATGCAAAACTCAACGGTCTTTCTTAAGACCACACCGGCCTTTTTCGAGGCCACTAAATTTATAACGTGAGAATTCCCTTCAATAGAGTTAACTATCTAACCGGCAGACTATTCCCGCGAATCCCTTTAGAAGTTGATTTTATTAAAGCTGTTTCATGAAGGATACCCATATGACATGATAAACGTTCATGGTAAATTTCAACTTCGTGACGTAAATATTGAAAGAACGGGAGCTTGTTTACGTTTGACGATCCCGCGAACCCTTTTAGTAGTCAATTTTATTTGAGTCGTTTTATGAGGAATATCTACATGACATAACTAACGTTCACGCCGAATTTTGAGTCCGTAAGCTTTATAGTTCCAGAGATACTAAATTAGATAGGTTTACATTCATACTCAGTTACAAATGAGTCAGATTAGAGACTCGTATTTTGATTGTTTAAGAAAATGTAAAATACGATTCAATTGACAGAAACAATCGATAAATAAAACAAAATCTAAACTATAAAAAACAATTGACGCTAATAGAATCAAAATAATCAATGGCTGTAATTTATCTGTTTCTTTTTTATTATACTTTCAAAAAAATAATGTATATACCCGAATTCTGATTCGTAATTAATGTAAAAATTAGCGTATATTTTTGAGTGACAATATCTTGTATATGTATAAAAAAATTTCATCTCAATAAGATAATGGGTTCATTAGTTATAAAAGTACAATCATACAGAGGGACAGACAGACGATAATTTCAAAAAATGCCACCTGGCAGCCAAAATGGAAGGTAGATTTTTCGAAAATTATCAGCGCCCTCCTGCTCTGATTAAAGAAAGCAATTTACGCAATGATGAATGCATATTTATATAGCAAAAAAATTGAATCGTTTTGAATGGTTTCTTATCATTTTCAATCGTGTCTTCTAATCAGAGTGACTTTTTGCTAGCTCACGCTTAGTTTAAAACGAAGGCAGCCCTTATTCATTTTTACTAAAGTTAAAGCCAAGTTTTTAAGGTTAGTTTTTCAATCCGAGATTCTTAATCCGCAATTTAAATAGGTTAAAGTGGCATATGACACTGGTATAGAGACACGGTTGACTTGCGCCGCCACGTTCACATATTTATATATAAATATAAATATATATATAAATATATATATATATATATACATATATATAGATATATATATATATATATATATATATATATATATATATATATACACTCATGCCATAAATTAAAGGGACAGAAAAATTTTAGAAATTTTTTAGTGATTTTTAAAAGGCTGTAACTTTGTGAAAAATAATCGTATCGAAAAACAAAAAAAAGCATTTTGTAGCTTGAAATCTCTAGTTTCAACTCATTTTCATCAATTTTTTTTTAAGACCTCCAGCCATTGCGCAAACATGAGAAATACCGCGAGAAAAAAATTTTCTAAATTTTTCCTTTTCTTTGAGAGAGTCCACGGGCTGCGAAAAAAATCGTTTAGCTGAACCAATGCATAGGTCGGATAGCAAATTTTATCAGCTTTAATTTCCATCTTTTGGAGATTCGTACGATAACTTGTCGCTGAGATATCAGCCTTCAAACAGAGAATGATCCTTTTGGGTTTAATCGTCGATATTTCAGGTCCTAATGAGCGCACAGTAAATTTGAGGGTGGCGTTGAAAACTTGAATAAATTCCCTACGAGACCCTTTCATCAATTTTTATGAAAAAATTTTTTTTTTATCCTTCATATCCCTATGAAGTGAGTACAAAAAAGTGACTTTTTTTGGCTAAACAGTAAATCAACCGCTACTTTGTAAATATTGTTAAAAAAAATAATGTTGCCAGGGAATTTTTTAGCTTAATGTACCTCCAATAACCCTGTAAATTTTTAAATTGATTCATTGAGCCGTTTTTCGGGGTGGATTGATCAAAATTTTCCAAAACAATTAAAGGAACAAGTTTTGTTCCTTTAATTTTGTTATGACTATCGAAATGATAACAATTATCGTTTTTTCATTGTTTTTGTCGATTTGGTACTCATTAGCGGTTGAAATTAAGAAAAAAAAAAAATTTTTTTTTGAATTTTTTTTTTTTTGAATTTTTTTTTTTTTGTGTTTTAGAATGTTTCAAACATCTCAGGAAATAATGCTCACTGAATTTTGACATGATTCGGCATAGGCGTACCACAATTTTCCTTATCCCAAATTAATTGCATTAAATTAAAGTTGATACCCCTAACCGGTATTCATGTACTCAACCTACGAAAATTTATGCAATTAATTATTAATACTCTCAGCGAAGTTTATTTGTACTCTAAAAAATAAAAAAAAACAGTTTTTTTCAAAACTAATCTTTATTTTTTTAATTTTGATAAATTAAAAAAAAAAAAGTTGTTAAAAATTTTTGCAAACTTTATTTTTTTTTAAATTTTTGATCATGCCTAGGCGGCATTTATCTGAGCCAGAAGTCACTCAACTAGTAACTCTCGTTGACGAGGGTTACAGGTATCGGGATGTCGGTGACATGTTAGGCATTAGCGCATCGGTCGTGTCTCGTGCCTATACGCGATATCAAGAGACAGCTGGATACGGGCGACGGCCAGGACAAGGTCGTCGACGTGAAACGACTCCTCGCGATGATCGAGCAATAGTTCGACGTGCTCGGCTAGAACCTTTTGTTTATGCGAAAGTCATTGCTTAGGATGTTCCAAACCGTCGACAGCAACAGCAACAACAACGACAGCGACAACAACTTTTTTAGAATTTTTTTTTTTGAAATTTTTTTTCTGAATTTTTTTCAAATTTTTTTTTGAATTTTTTTTTTTGTGTTTTGAAATGTTTAAAACATTTTAATGCTGTGAAATGCCCGTGCGTGTGTCTGTCCGTGTGTGTGTATTTGTGCGTGGGTGTGTCTATGTGTTCTAATATTGTGTGTTGCCTCCTCTACTTCTAATAACTGCACGCAACCGATTTCGCATACTAATGCAACGACGAATTGCCAATTGCGGAATCGTTTGCCAGATTCGCTGCAATGCACGTTCTAATGCAGCTAAATTCGGTAAATTCGGATATTCCCGGCGCAATCGACGCCCCATTATATCCCACACATGCTCAATAGGATTGAGATCAGGACTCATTGGTGGATGTCGTAGCAACGTTATGTCATGTCTCTCAAAAAATCGTCTAGTCACGTTGACTGTGTGAGGGCGAGCATTATCTTGCATAAAGATGAATCTCCTCACAGCTTGTCGTCGAGGCAAGACAACTGGCCTCAAAATTTGGTCAATGTAGCGTCTGGCGTTGAGGGATTGACGAACGATTACTAGAGGAGTTCGCCACGACCATGAAATCCCAGCCCAAACCATCACCGATCCTCCATTGAAGGCAGCAACAGGGCGAGTGAAGTTTTGTAAAAAACGTTCACCTTGGCGACGCCAAACTCGGGGCCTTCTGTCGTCACCGTACAGGCAAAACCGAGACTCATCAGAGAACAAAACATTCGTCCATTGCCTCCAGTTCCACCCAGAATGTTCGCGAGCGTACGCTAGACGAGCTCGGTGATGTCTGACCGTCAGCATTGGTACCCGAACCGGATTTCTGCCTCGCAACCCAAACTCACGAAGACGATTGGTCACTGTTTGGCGTGAAATGTTTCGAGGTTGTCGTCGTCGTCGTTGTTGTTGTCGCTGTCGTTGTTGTTGCTGTTGCTGTCGACGGTTTGTAACATCCTGAGCAATGACTCTCGCATAAACAAAAGGTTCTTGCCGAACACGTCGAACTATTGCTCGATCATCGCGAGGAGTCGTTTCACGTCGACGACCTTGTCCTGGCCGTCGCCCGTATCCAGCTGTCTCTTGATATCGCGTATTGGCACGAGACACGACCGATGCGCTAACGCCTAACATGTCACCGACATCCCGATACCTGCAACCCTCGTCAACGAGAGTTACTAGTTGAGTGACTTCTGGCTCAGATAAATGCCGCCTAGGCATGATCAAAAATTAAAAAAAAAATAAAGTTTGCAAAAATTTTTATCAACTTTTTTTTTTTTAATTTATCAAAATTAAAAAAATAAAGATTAGTTTTGAAAAAAACTGTTTTTTTTTTTTTTTTAGAGTACAAATAAACTTCGCTGAGAGTATTAATAATTAATTGCATAAATTTTCGTAGGTTGAGTACATGAATACCAGTTAGGGGTATCAACTTTAATTTAATGCAATTAATTTGGGATAAGGAAAATTGTGGTACGCCTATGCCGAATCATGTCAAAATTCAGTGAGCATTATTTCCTGAGATGTTTGAAACATTCTAAAACACAAAAAAAAAAAATTCAAAAAAAAAAATTCAAAAATAAATTTTTTTTTTCTTCTTAATTTCAACCGCTAATGAGTACCAAATTGACAAAAACAATTAAAAAACGATAATTGTTTTCATTTCGATAGTCATAACAAAATTAAAGGAACAAAACTTGTTCCTTTAATTGTTTTGGAAAATTTTGATCAATCCACCCCGAAAAACGGCTCAATGAATCAATTTTAAAATTTACAGGGTTATTGGAGGTACATTAAGCTAAAAAATTCCCTGGCAACATTATTTTTTTTAACAATATTTACAAAGTAGCGGTTGATTTACTGTTTAGCCAAAAAAAGTCACTTTTTTGTACTCACTTCATAGGGATATTAAGGATAAAAAAAAAATTTTTTCATAAAAATTGATGAAAGGGTCTCGTAGGGAATTTATTCAAGTTTTCAACGCCACCCTCAAATTTACTGTGCGCTCATTAGGACCTGAAATATCGACGATTAAACCCAAAAGGATCATTCTCTGTTTGAAGGCTGATATCTCAGCGACAAGTTATCGTACGAATCTCCAAAAGATGAAAATTAAAGTTGATAAAATTTGCTATCCGACCTATGCATTGGTTCAGCTAAACGATTTTTTTCGCAGCCCGTGGACTCTTTCAAAGAAAAGGAAAAATTTAGAACATTTTTTTCTCGCAGTATTTCTCATGTTTGCGCAATGGCTGGAGGTCTAAAAAAAATTGATGAAAATGAGTTGAAACTAGAGATTTTAAGCTACAAAATGCTTTTTTTTGTTTTTCGATACGATTATTTTTCACAAGGTTACTGCCTTTCAAAAATCACTAAAAAATTTCTAAAATTTTTCTGTTCCTTTAATTTATTGCATGAGTGTATATTGTGACGTTACGTTGCCGAGGGGATAGAGTTGAAGATGGAGTAAGTGTTAATCTGTGTGTTATAGAGAAATAGAGCTAGTATATGTGTCGAGTTGAGTGTAGTAGATGAAGAGTTGAGAGTATGGAGTATATGTGTGCGGTGAGTTAAGTGTGTTGAGAGTACGAGTACGTGTACGGTACGGTGTATGTTTTGGAGTGTTTGTGTGGTAGAGCATGGATTTAACGAGGGATGTCTAGCTGCGTCGCGGATAGTGGTCAAGATAACGTGCCTCCCGACCAGTGATGACGACTAGGCATAGGCTTAGCCCTCGGGGTTGACGTGGTGATCACGGAGGAGCGACTGAGATGTCGCCGCCCCTACGTGTTGATACCCGTAGTTAGCTGGGGTACGTGTACATTTACTTGGGGATGGCAGGCTTTGTTTGCGATGCTCGAGGAAGCCAAAAATTCGCTAACTTCGGATATCACGGGAAGTGACATTGCGGGAAGACCCGTGAGTTCACGGCTTGTATGTAGTGGAGGAAGAATGGACGAAGAAGCGAGAATGTGAGAGTGACTGAAAGTAGTAGAGCGTGCGAGTGAACGGAGTGGGAGAAAAGAGAAGAGTAATTGAGAGCAGACCATGGAGTCGGAGAGTTTGAATTCGGAGTCGCTCGAGTACGAGCTGACCCAGGAGTCGAGTTTGGAGTTTGGGAGCGAGTAATGGTGAGTCGGAGAGTCTCTGAGGTGGACCTTGACCGCAACCCTAGACTGTCGTCGTTTTGGAGCTTGTGGCTCTGTTTATTGTGCTCTTGGAGCCGTTTATTGTGTGAATTGTCGCGAATTACCGCATCATTTATTTTTTTTATTAAGTATTGTGTTAAGTTTTGTGATTCGTCGTCCACGAGAGGTTCCCGATGGTGTACTCAGGTATTTATTTGGTTGATGGACCGAGAGTACTCGACCGCGGGCCATTTGGGCCCTCCGTGTCACTCTCGCGTCATCTTTACGGTATTTTATTTAGTTTTCTTTTCTTTATTTTATTTTAATGTAATAATTTTAATGAGTAATTTTATTGGGTAATGTATAATTTTGTTGAGTTTATCGAGTATTAAGTAAAATTTACGTTACAATATATATATAAATACGTATATAAATTTTTCAATGAATGCAATTTTTTAACTCTACTCAACCAATTATGATAGGTTCTGACAAAATTTCTTGAAAAATCGACCATGAGGACAAATACAATACTTAGATTTTTAAAAAAATCTACCTAAAAAGGGTAGAATTAGTATGAGTGGGTCATAAAAATTACATTTGATGCGTAATTCAACAAAAAAACACCATGGAAATTCAGAGCCTATAGATTTATATACATGGGGCGTTCCAGGCCAAATCGGACACCATTTAGCTTTTGCAACATGGATTTTTTTGAAACTTTTTTATCTTTTAGTATAGGTTGAAAGAGGCCTTCATAATTTTTTTTCAAATTTTTTCCTCCAAATATTTTCGAGATATCAAGTTTTGAAAATTGAAGATATTTTTTTTTCGAACGCCTATAACTTCGCGAAAAGTGGTTTAAATAAATTTTTCAAACAGACAAAAAATGTTCGCTTGTAGACATCTTTTCAGTATAAAATATCAAAAAAATTTTTTGAACCACGCTTCTACTGAAATTATAACTTTTAAGTATAAGTTATCGATTTACAAAAAAGACGTACTGATCGATTTTCCTCATAATTTTTCACAGCAAACTGTCACCTATTCTACAACTTTTCCAGCTATGCTCATAATGGGACGACGAAGGGATCTATTTTTTTTTTATTTTTTAAATTTCATATTCCAGTTTTTTTTTTTTAAGAAAAATGTCTAAAAAAATATCATGCTCAGGATTTACTATTAATAATTATCTGACACAATGATTATAAATATTTTCGAATTTTATTTCTACGGAAATATTATTATTAATTAATCAACAATAATTAATTACTTAATTAATATTAATTACTGGTGAATTATTTTATGAAGATACTGATAAATTATTTTGTTTATTCAATATACGACTAATTATTGTGTTTGATTCTGATCAATCATTTATTGTATTCTTAAGTGCCTGACCTTTCCCAGATCCACCACCCTAAGCTGATTTTGATAATTGTTTATCGGTGATTATGAAATCACCTGGTGCCCAACTAATTAAATTTTAAACAAGGTTGCCAAATCGTGAGTGTATTCGGACTTCGCTCCGGTAGATCCCCGGAGGTGAAAAATCCGCTACAACAACAGCTCCGTGATTATGCCGCGCGTCTCTGGCAATCACAAAGATCACTGTTAACTAACAGACGGCTATCTCACCGTCTGTCTTTTCAAGCACAGCTACATCAGGAGGGACGCCGTTCTTCTGAAGACGCTGACAATGATTTTGACACACGGCAAGTATGTATCTTGAAGAAGATACACTACCTAAAACATCTACTTGACACGGAAAACCACGAACTATCTGCCCGGATTCAAGAAAATTCTACTCTACATACCATCAATCAAGCTGTCTAGGATGCTGCTTTCCCACTCTTCCCTGCAGCGAAAAGAAATACCTCTTTTTCTGAGGCTAAGATGAGAGGACACATTGGGCAGATTTCAATGAAGATTGATGATCTCCGGAAACATGTCTCCCGCATTCAGTGTGTGGTTGACTTTGTAAACGCTCGTAAAGCGTTTAAATCTAAAGTCCGCCATACTTTGGCTCAATTGCGATACCAGCATCAGACACTGAATGAGGATACTCTTTTTAACATTACGGAAGAGATTCTTAACAAGTTGCGGGCTTTAGTGATTGCTAAAAAGTCACTAGAGAAAAAGCTGAAGCGGCTTACCAATAACTCTTTGTATCAGTTGAGTCTTTCACGCTTTCTGACACCTAAGACATCTGTTTTTGGCGATCTCCCATCTATCGAGCGAGTGGAAGCTTTCTGGTCCCAGTTGTATGGTGATGTACCGAACGTGAATCGTGACACTTCAGCTGTTATCGACTTCGTAGCATTTTGCCGAGAACACCGTAATGACAATAATGATAAAGGAAGCCCTGAAGTCAGCATGGAAGAAGTTCGTTTTACTGCCACGTTGTTCGTATATCTGCTGCCATATAGGATCCATCACTTCTAGAATACGATTGTTTAAGATTTTAGTAAAAATCTTATAAACCGCATTCAAACAAGTGATAGGCCGGTAGTTCTTTGGGTCAGACAAGTCACCTTTCTTAGGGATTAGCACGGTTCGCCCCTCTACAAGCCAGCACGGAATATTTTCGTCACCTCTGATTATTGCTGTAAAAAACCGGGCCAGATGACTATGCGTAGAAGTTAGTTTCTTCCACCCGAATAAGTTAATGCCATCCGGACCCGGAGCAGCCCAGTTCTTACCATTATTCAGAGCTAAACGAACTTTTTCCACGCAGACTTCAGGGCTCTCTTCATCAGCATTGTCTTTGCGGTGTTGTCGACAGAATGCTTCGAAGTCGTTGAGAGCTGGAGTGTCATGATTCACTTTCGGTTAATCACCATACAACTCGGACCAGAAAGCTTCTACTCGCTCGATGGATGGGGGATCACCAGAAACAGATGATTTACACATAAGTACTCACAGAATAGACTTAAATCAGGTCAAACTTTTGATTTTTACTAATTTTTAACTCCCGTGTAACGATCGTTACATATAGATCGCGGTTTAACCGGAATTTAATTTTTAAAATTTTCTTTTTTTTATTTTTGGTATAAAAATAACCTGGAGAATTCGGAGCACACTCACCAAAAATATAATAATACATGAGGACTTGTACATGCGTATATGTGCATGAGTTTTGTATATATATGTTATATATGTATGTGTTGTCCATATATAGGTATCTATGACGCATTTTGGGTTTGCTCTGAATTTCCACAGAAAGGTATGTGAGCATGAACGGTCAAGTTACAAGAAAGAGAGACGTAAATACGAACAAGCAACTAGAAAATAGTACGTCTTTCTTTCCTTCTACGCACAGCTGCACCACTACGGCCGGTCCCTCACGAAGAATCTACTGACTCAATGTTTTCCAGATGTCCCACATGAAGATTTCTCGGAGTGTTCCGCGGCCGCAAGTCTCTCGTCATTGTAAATGTCTTAATAAATTTGTCAAAACATTTCCTTGTTTTAGTTCGACTCAAATTTTTACGACTTTTCTAGTTAAAATATCTGTTACCAATAGGTCCCACGGTCTCCCGCGGATTCTTACTATTTCTTTTCTAACGTAGAAATCCTTTTTCGAATTCTATTTTATTTTTAATTTTTAATTACATTTCTAAGAAGTGCCTAAAATATTGGTCGTAAATGTCATTATAGAGACGTAGTCTTCAAAAATTTACATTGTCTCCCGCGGAACCTCTCCGTTCTTTTTCCCTATCACCGAAGATTTTTCTCTCAATTTTTGTTTTTTTTTTAACAACTATATTTTTCTAGAGTATGTAATATATCAACCATAAATGTCATATATTTTATAGAGACGTTATTTTCAAGCAGTCCACCTTGGACTTATTTTTCTATTTACATCCTGTTTACTACAAAATTCCAAGAACTCCTGTAATAAATATGTCATTCTCAGCTGCTAAAAGAAATCAAACCCTTCTGTATTATTTTTCCTCTTTGTCTTCAACCCACTCTCTGAGGCATCTTCGGCCTCACTTTTCTTTCATACTTTTCGTATATAAACCCAGGAAAAATAATCGAAGTCAGTCATTACCGCCACAACTAAAACCCTTGTCGGATCTATCCGCGAGTAAATTCCAAAGTTCGTTCTCGTGGTGCTCCACAGCCTAGGCAACCGGGGGGCCTAGATCGATAACCGCAATTCGATTCTTTTATTTTGAATTTGTAACATCCAAAAGCCATTACTTCGGCAAATGAATCCTTATCGGATCCATTCGACCCGCGAGTAAGGCTCACTGAGTTGATTCCAACATTTGATCTCGTGACGCTCCACGCTTACGCAACCGGAGGTCCTAGACCGATAATCGAGACTCGATTCTTTTAATTTTTGCTTGCGACTTGAAATTTTATTCTTAAAACCTTTCCTCGTGAGGTCCTACGCCTAGGCACCTGGACTCCTAGGTTGGATACCTAGAGTAAAATCATTTGAGTTCGCATTAAATTTAACTAAACTCCTTTACGTGACGTCCACAGCCTAGGCAACCGGAGTCCTTGTTCGGGAATAGTTAATCCAGATAATAAAAACCCTAAAAATCATTATAAATTCACTCGAAGGCAAAGCCGGCCTCTTGGTTTAGCGTGCAGTGCGTTCCTGTGAAAAGATTCAACCTGTGAATCTCAACTAAATACCATCATAAACATTGTAAAACTCCTGCGTACACAAATTCAAATTGGTGAATTTGGAGTGAGTGTGTGTGCAGGTATATCAACCCATCAAGGTAAGTTCATTATTATAATATCTTTGTAGAATTTAACCTGTCAATATACTACACATGTTTTTTTATATACTTTTGTCTCTTTTATTTACTGTCCTTTTCTCCGGCATTCAAAAGTGCTGGTAATTTAAGTCATAGTAAAATATAAATAAGACAGAGGAAGAACACGGTCTTCTCGAGAGCCCATATTCACCGACCCAACATCCCTCTCGCTCAGAAATCCCGGACCTACCCTAACGCCACGCAGGTCATTGAACGGGACGGTCTATAGTACATCCGCTCGGTACAAATAGACAAATAAGTTGTGAAAGAACACGAAATTATAACATTCTTATATCAGCCACGTGACGCTAAATTCCTTGGTTGGATGACAGAATAAAAATAATTTCACACTTTAATTTATAAATTAATAATCGATGCCCGATCCCTCATACGTTCTCACACTAACCACGTGACGTTCAATCGAACTCCTTGGCTGCGTTATAGAACGAGGTAATTCGGTATCCCGATATTAAATCGTAAATTAAAAATAACCCTTTCACCCGTCGCCTTCACTCACTCCGATCGTGACACCCGCTAAGAAAATTGTAAATTTTCAAAAATTCGGGAAGTCATTGTTTTCACCCCGATTTGCGAAAATTGAGTTTTCATCAGATGTCGACGTTTTCGGTCCTAGGAAGCTATTCTGACTATTTTCAGAATGATGTCTGAGTGTGTGTGTGTGTGTGTGTGTGTGTATGTATATAAACTCTTTGTAACTTTTTAACTAATGAATTGATTTGGATGGTTGAGGTGGCAATCGAAAGAGCTTGTTGACCATTAACTTTTCTGAAAATTTCAGATCATTTGATCAAGTAGACTCGAAAATATTTGCAAATTACAAAAAAATAAATTTTTTTTTTAGTTTTTTAGTGATTTCTCAGAAATGACTCATACGATCGACTTCAAAATCTAATCAGATCTAGAATTCAATGAAACGCGCTGATTGCTACCTCAAACGTCAAAATCGGTTGATTAGTTCAAAAGATATCGGCGTCGACAAATTAAAAAAAATAACATTTTATGTTATTTTTCCCGGATAAATCATAATCTAATGTACGAAAATGTGTCTGACGTCATACCAACTCTTCCTCTTTATGGTTTCTTTCAATCATCATATGAAGTTATCTAACTTGTTTTTTAGTTCAAATCATATTATCAACAAAAAAAATTGAAAAAACGCAGTTTTTAATATTTTTCTCGTATATTTCATATTTTATTGTTTCTGAAATGAGTCGAAACTTATTTAAATCTTGATTTTGATCCCTGACATTGACTCCTGTCTCAATACACTTATTTTATTGAGCATAATCGGAAATTCGATTTTAAAAACCGCTTCTTCATTAATAATTTTCGATTCTTACATTTTCAAACTTCAGCATTAGACGTAACTTGTTAGAACTTGAAAAGATCATAAAAAAACAATTGCATGTAATAGCATTTTCGAGCTCGAAAATATATCAACACTAATGTTTTCGAGGTCCTTGAGCTCGATAACAGCGGGAAGTTTTGGGGCTGGCCCGCAGGGCCAACTGACGCCCAGATTTTCTTTTTACAAACAACAGCAAAAAAAAACATTATTTTCCAATTTTTCCATTTTTGTTAATTAAAACGAGCAACCTGCAGTCACTACGTGACTGCTCAAATATCACTACTAATTTTATAAAATACTCAGAAAAAGAGGAATTCTTGCCTCAAAAAATTTTATTTGCACCAAAAAAATTTTTCTAGTTCTGAATAACTTTTTAAATTCAATTCACTATGCAAAAAATTTATTGGGGAAAGTAAAAATTTTCTTTAGGTGAGTGAAAATTTTCTGTGTCAATGAATTCTTTTTTTTTATGCACACTTTTCTGGCTTTGAGAAGCTTCCTAAAACCAAATGGAAATATAAAACTTTGTCATTTTGGAATAAGTAACACGATCTAAATAATATAGTTTATATTCAGTAACATTCAGTCATATTTAGTAACAAAATGAGTAGAATATTAATTTATTTCAAGAAAATGAATACGATCATATTTTTTCCCGCGTAATTTAAATGTAATTTGAATGATACAGATAAATCGATTTATCTCAATGATTGATAATAAAAAAGTGTTGAAACTACGAAAAGGCACGAATTCAAGTCAAAACCTTTCTAACGATACCAAATTTAATAACATTACCCAATTCTATCGTACAGATATGCCGGGAACAAAATTTTCCTTATTCTCTCAATAATATAGATTAATACAAATCGTTCAAAATTAGTATTGCTAGTCTATTTTGTAGCCACTATCATACCGAATCTAAAACGATTTGATTTCTTTGTTTCAGATAAGCCGCTGTCGAGATATCGTGAGGGAGCCGACCTACCAAATTATGGCGTTCCGTTGAAGTACAGATTTTGTAGAAAAATACTTTAAAAAATTAATAAAAAAATTTTGTTTTTTGTTATTTAAGAATTCGTTTAACATCTCGAATAATGTTTATATACTTATCTTTCATAGCAAGCTCACAGGAAATTTCTACAATTAGACTATTTTTTTAGCCCACGAACTAGACTATAGTCTATATATACTGTATATATAGTATATATATATACTCTTAAGCATTAAAATCATGGTTTTATTATTCTCATACTTGAACAGATCATAGATATGCTCAGTTACTCAATTATTCTTCTTTTTTTCGTTTATAGTCATATATATCTTAATTCTCCCATCACGCCGTATTGTTCACCATTCGACGTCACTTTCGTGTACAAAGAGTAAAAAAAAACCCAGATAGATATGGTTTAAGAAGTTTCGCTATAGTTGATGATACAAACGATTGTACACTCAATATGGCAATGTATTCAGGAAAACTGCCAGAAGGATTTTATAAAAAAGATAACACAGCTGCTAAAATTGTAAAATGAATTGCTCGACCGATATTGAATAGTGGAAGAAATATAAACATGAATAACTGGTTTACATCTATCCCTATTGTTGAGGAGTTATTTGAGAAGTTCAATACAACTTGTGATTGGAACAATTAAAAAAGATGAGAAATAAATGCCACTGGAATTTAAAGAATCATCATTTATTACAAAAATACCTATTCATTCGAGTTCATTTGGTTCAAATAGAAACATGACTTTAGTCTCACACGTAAAAAAAAAGTAAAAATGTACTTTCAGTTTCCTCATTACATATATCAGATACTATTAATCCAGAATCTGGTAATCAAAAATAACCATAAATTATTACTTTTTATAATGTTCGTAAAGCAAGAGTCCACTCAGTTGATGAATTAAAGGGTACCCCTAATCTCTCACAATCGAATTGCAGATGGCCACTGATTGTTTTTTTTTTTTTTTTTTTTGTTACATTATTTTATGTTAGAGGAATTAAAAGCCGAATAATTTATAAAATCAATACCGACAAAAAAAACAAAATTAAGTAGAAGAGAATATTTGAAGACGATTGCCGAAGAACTTACCAAATGATTAATGATGACAAGAATAATATCTGATTCGTTGTCGCTAGAATTTCGATTCAATCAAAAAAAATCTTTGTATACAAGAAAATAAAGAAAAAATGGTTTAGTTAAAACCCGGGTGAAAATATTTCAAACTGGAATAAAATAATTATTTTTCTTGGCCGAAAAAAGGCTCAGGTAGTGAACACGAGACCAAAACTCGCTAGGCCGAAAAAAGGCCGACAATGAAGCTTAAAAATGGCTGACGTTAGAGATCAGGATTTATACTATTATTATTATTGTTACTATTCTATTCGATTGCATACACTGAAAAAAATAATCAGTAAAGGCTACCGATTGGTAATCGGTAGAGGTTACCGATTTTCTTCGGTAGAGGCAACCGATTTTTTTTTGGTCGCAGCTACCGATTTTCAATCAGTAATCTTTACTGATTTCAATCGGTAACAGTTATCGAAAAATCGGTAATCGCTACTGATATACCATTTACCAAACAAGATAGTATTTGGGGCCTACAACTAAAGTATAAATGACATGTCAACAAGTTTTAATTTCATTCAAAGGTAATTAAAATTTTTATTATAATCAGCATAATATTAAACTAATTGCCGAATGGCTACAAAATATAAATTTTTTTTTTGACTAACATATATGGTATCAAATTCGACATGGAACTCATATTCTTAACTAAATCCATTTATCATTAACGGTGACACAAAATGCGTGATAATGATAATCGAAATACATTGTTTTTAGTGAATACATGCCCTCGCAGATTTGAATCACAGTGGAAGTGTAAGCATCGTAGATCTACCCTGGTTACACGGTGGCTTTGTGCCATTTCATCACCGTGGTTCCACGGTGTATCCACCGCGTAATCACAGTTGAAACACCATGTATACACGGTGGTAAAGCCACCGTGGAATCACGGTAGATACACCGCGTAATCCCAGTGGTAGAATGGAACAAACCCACCGTGTTTTCACCGTGATTCTAAACCGCCAGGGTAAGAAAAAGTATTTGATCATTAACACTGACTATGTCCACAATTTTACCAAATAATCGATCATTATTATCATCAATTTCAGTGATGACAATATTGCATATCAAAAATGATATGATTATTGTCTAAAGAGATTAAATCATAAAACTAAGTCTAGATGTACATCATGTCTGAAAGCAACTTTTGGAACACACGTTGTTACAATATATATTAGGAGTACAAATAAGTTTCCGCTGTTTTATTGTAGATGGCGCGGCACGAAGTTTCGGTTAGCTTTCGCAGATGATAACCGGCTTAAAAAATAGTTTGGACATTCAAGAACAACATAACCTATTAATATCATTGATTTTATATTGGTAAAATATAATTTTTATAAGTTGAAAATGTCAAAATTTGAGCCAAGTAAGCGTCATTTGCGGGAAATATTAGTTTACTTTTTTAATTTAAAGAAATCTGCTGCTGAGGCGCATCAATTGCTCGTAGAAGCATATGGTGAGGGTGCTTTGAGTGAGAGAACGTGTCGAGAGTGGTTTCAAAAGTTTAAAAACGGTGATTTCGACGTAGAAGACAAAGATCGCAGTGGAAGGCCAAAAATTTACGAGGATGCAGAATTGGAGGAATTATTGGAGGAAGATTCATCTCAAACACAAAAAAGAACTTGCTCTAACATTAGAAGTCACTCAGCAAGCAGTCTCACATCGTTTAAAATCATTAGGAATGATTCATAAACAAGGAAATTGGGTTCCGTACGAATTAAAGCCGAGAGATATTGAACGCCGATTATGCTTAAGTGAAATGCTGCTAGCTAGACATAAAAAAAAGGGTTTTTTACATCGTATCATAACTGGTGATGAGAACTGGATACATTATGACAATCCAAAAAGAAGAAAATAATGGGGATTACCTGGCCACGCGTCAACATCAACAGCAAAACCGAATATTCACGGAAAAAAACTTATGCTGTGTATTTGGTGAGATCAGCTAGGTGTAGTGTATTATGAGTTGCTTAATCCGAGCGAAACAATTACTGGAGCCCTCTATCGAACACAATTGATGAGATTGAGCCGAGCTCTGAAGGAAAAACGCCCTCAATACTATTCTAGACACGAAAAAATTATTCTCTGCATCATGACAATGCTCGTCCACATGTTGCGGCTCCCGTGAAAAAGTACTTGAAAACACTTGATTGGGAAGTGTTACCCCACCCGCCGTATTCACCAGACATTGCACCGTCCGATTATCACCTGTTCCGGTCCATGGCACATGCTCTGACGGCGCAGCGGTTCACATCTTATGAGGATACCAAAAATTGGGTTGATTCGTAGATAGCCTCAAAAGACAAGGACTTCTTCAGACGTGGGATTCGAATGCTGCCTGAGAGATGGGAAAAAGTGGTTGTAAGTGATGGGCAATATTTTAAATAAATTTATATTACCGTTCTTCTAAAATAAATGTTTAATTTGTATTAAAAAACGGCGGAAACTTATTTGTAACCCTAATAGAAATAATTACATATGATTGTATATAGTTATACATAATTTTATATAATTATATAGGGTAATTTTTTATATATAATTGTTTTACCCGGATGGGCACGAACAGACAAGAACATACCTGATCAGGCCTGGCCAGGTCTGGTCAGACCCGGTCATTTTTCATATCTGATCAGACCTGAAGACTCGTGCCTGTTCATATCTGATCATTTTTTCCCGAGAGCACGAGTTACTGTTTGAAAACTAATAGTACGTGTTAAGCTATGACTCAGTCCGGTTCTAATATGAATCATGTACTGTTATGAGTCATGAGTCATGTTAAAATATATTTTTCCCTATATTGTTTATCGATTGCTGTGCAGAACAATAACCAGGATTATCTAGTTTTTTCCGTGTAGTAATTCTGAAGAATAATAATAGTAATTGAAAATATTAAATTATTTATTTAAATTTTGTGGTCTGACAAAAGATTATGAATAACAACTTTCCAAAAAATTTATAATTATTTATGAGTTTTGTATTAAATCTAAAAAAGATTGTTAAAAATTTAAAGCTTTTCTAAGCTAGTAAAAAAGAATATAATCAAATATGGAAAAAATCAATCAATAAAACAATAAGGGTAATATTTTACGTCAATTTTTCAAAAAAAAAAAAAAAATGTTTTCAAAACAATTTATGTACTGGGTTAGTTATACATTAAATAATATATGAAATATTAAATATTATTAATTCAGATTTGTTTTCAGCCATTAACCGTGATATATTTTATGGTACAAAAAGGTTCTATTTATTTAAAATGCCCTGCTTAAAAAATCTGACAGCTTCTTATATTTGAATGTATAAGGCCTATACTTAACTATAGCACTTCTTATAGAATTCATTCATTCTTACTATATCTCAATGGGAATTCATTAGAATCTATCGGAGTCTATGAGATTTTCCCGACAGGGTAAGCCTTGAATTTTAAATAGATATATTATTTTACAAGCGTAATATTGTGAAGAAGTGATAAAATATCGTCAAAATGTTGAAATGTTCAGGTTAATTTCTATCCCTCATTTTGTTATGTGTTACGTTTCCGTAATATTTTATTGATTAAATTAAATTAATTATTTTTAATAAATAAATTTTATGCAATGTAACGGAAATCGGTTACGATAAGAGAGTCGTCGTGGCTCGCGGGTAGTCAAAACAGATGAAGATGCATGAGACCCGGGCCACGACGATTCTCTCACAGGAAACCTGAGATGCAGCGTCAACATTTTGTCAACTCTGTTGGCTTTATTATATTTTCATAATAACTATACAGTCAGTCCTACGAGAGAGCTCATGGAGCTCGAACCTGTGCTCTCCATAATTAATAAACTCCACAATTAATTTTGAATTAATTAAATCTTTCTTTTGGGGAGAACATAATTATTTTTAATTTCCAAGCTAGAAGTCTTATGGTTGAAAAACGTGAAAATTTTGACTTCAGGTGCCTTTTTAAAATCCCTAAAAATCAACATTCGATAAGAAAATCAATCAATCGAATATCTTGCATGGTAGCTCATATTCATATTCAATTTTACTACTGTGGTTTGGATCGTTCAAAAACGTGTGAATTCTCATTATTGACATCCCCATAAATCCAAATAAAAGTCAATTTTCTGAAAAACATTTTCGCTATCAATTTTTTCGTATCGTAGCTAACGTTTATTTGAAATTTTAAGATCGTAGGTTTTTCGTCAAAAAATCGTATTAATTTCAATTATTTACACCCCCACAAACGCATATGAGTCGATCTTCTAAAAAAAAATATATTTAAGTCATTAAAATTCTCAGATTATAGCGAAAATTAGGTTAAAATTGCAAATCTGTAGGTCTTTCCAGTGAAAACTGTGTTGTAATAATAATTAAATAAATACATGCCAGGACTGGTTGGTAATTGGGATATTGGAAAAATACGCATATTAAAAAATATAACAATATTTTTATTTGTCACAGCACATAATATCACTAGGTTACAAAATTAAATCATTGATTTAATTTATTAATACTGTAGTCCAGTCGGCCTGGAAAAAAAAAAGTGGTTTGTTGGCAACTTTTCGAGAAAATGGTCCGATTTTGAATTTTTTTTTTTTTAAGATACTCAGAAAAATATACTAAACATTTGTGTGTATGTGGGAAGGTTTGTTTTTTTTTTTCTTTAAAAAATAGAGTTTTTTCGTTGAGCTTTAAATTAAAATATCTCCGAAACTAAGCAAAAGTAGTCGAGACATGCTGCGAATGAAATTTAGAGAATTCAATAACGAACAAAATGAGCCCAACCCGATGTCTCTACGACCAATAGTTTTCGAGATATTAATTTTTTAATTAAAAAAAACGCGGTTCCGCTCGAGCGCTTATAAACAAATGGCTGTAATTCCTCGAAAAATCATTCGATTCACTTCGTTTTTTTTTTTTTTTGAATTACAACTATTGTTGTTTGCTATAAGCAAAAAAATCAGCTAAGCTCAAAAAAATGTTTTTGAATTATTTTGAGTTTTTCGAATTTCTGCATTAAAAAATAGTTAAAATAAGAAAAAAAATATTTTATTTGCATATAAAAATTTTACCAGCACCAAAGAATCGATGTGAAAAAAAATTTTTTTTTTTTTAATTTTTTTTTATACAAAAATTTAGCTTACAAGTTTAAAAAAATATGAGCTCTACGGGGACTTGAACGCAACTCTGACATAGTTGCGCGTGCGCCATTCCCCTCAAACCGTTGTCGGAGAAAAATGGGGGAAATAATGATAATGTGAGGAAAATAATAATAATAGTGAGCGGCCGCTCATATACTCGGAGTGATTTGGTTATTTATCTTTTTTGTAATTTTTTTTTTTTTTTTTTTAAGACTTAATTAACTTTTAAAAAATCGTTTCAACAATATAGGTATCAATCGATTCCAAATTTTATGAATCGTCCAGAAAACCTAACGACAAATAATCGATATCTAAAAAGTTAACTAATTTTTTTTTACAAACAAATAAGTAAATTAACTTTTGAAAAATCGTTTCGACAATATAGGTATCAATCGATTCCAAATTTTACGAATTGTCCAGAAAACCTAACGACAAATAATCGATTTCTAAAAAGTTAACTAATTTTTTCTTATATTATTTTACTTATCGTATCTAACTAATGAATTAATTTACTTTATGTTTAAATATTACAGATTATAAGGATTATAAATTAGGAATAGCAATGGGTTTTTAAATAATCATTAATCTTTTTATTCGATTACATACACTGCGTTTATTACAAAAATTATATTCTGGTATTTTATAAAAGATTGGGACGCACAAGAGTATTTTGGGTTTTACATCCATGATGCTCCAGGAATCGCTACGTCTATTCGTAGCTCGTTTTGATGGTCTTGCTGTTCATCTTCGCTATTAGTTAATGATTTTTCATCACAATTGTTATCATAGTCTGTCAATTGCCAAGCTTTCAGAATTCGTGGTTTATTTGTGCATGAATCAGTACATTCTTTGCATAGATGGGAGCACATGAGGCCAGACTTACGACACGAACATGTTTTCGATTGGCAACCTTTCTTACATGAACAGATTATTAAATTTAGTAATTTATCTGGTACTGGTGGTAAAGTTGTTGCAATTGGTACGACTAGTGTTTCATGGGCAACAATCCAACCCCATAGCAATGAGGGCATAATGTTATTTTGCCAACGTTGTGCTAGCCAATAAGCTCGACATATATGGTGCCTTGCAGCTGCTGAAGTCGGAGGTAACGATGCTAAATTTAAATTGGTTTTTCGACGAGTTTTTAAATAGCTTGAATATTTTTGACATCTAACGTCGTTCAAATTTTGTCCTTTTTCATTGTAAAACCGCATTATCAGTTGTTCTCCTGTCTCGATTAAATGTTGGATGTTACTTACTGAATGTGGAGAATAAAAAATTTGCAATAATTCGCTAACTTCTTCTTGTTTTTTCAATAAATTTTTTAGGACGATTTTTTTTGACACGTTGAAGAAACAGGATGTCACATCGGTGCCGGTTAATGCTCAAATGTCATGCAAATATGGCGACAACATTTTGAATGGTTGCTGATTTTTCTCCGTTTCGTACCAAGCTTTACCAGGAACGTTGAAAAACACATTTTGTGGTTTAAGGACAAAAGCTACCAGTAAGCATAATAAATCAACATTATCACTAACAATTACGGGGGTACAATTCTCCCGCCATGCAAGCATCGCTTCATTGACAATGACGTGGTTGAAATCTTCAAGTTGCTGAGTTAATTTTACCAAAAATCCACTACTACGTAGTACATCCGCTAGTTGTACAACGAATCGACTTTTATTTTTATGATTTTGAAACAGAATGTCGCGTTTTTTTGTTGTAAATTTGGTTTCATCGAAGTATACTTCTGTCGTCACTGATGTCGAAGATGTTGTTATTAATTTTGCTGATAGTTTTATTGAATTTAAATCATCCGTCATCGAATCAAATACGATCATGCACTGATTTCCATAATTTTTTCTCAGGTAATTTACATATTGTTCGTAAACACTCCCATACATGCTGTTTGTTATCCAAGATACTTGTTTTAAAAGTGTTTCACCATCAACAGTCACGAATGTTCCAATATTGAGTCTATCACTTTTTGTAAATAGAGTAAAAAAATCATCTTTCGATCCTCGAATGCTGTTGGAGGTATCAAATATCGATGAAGGATATGGGCATAATTCATATTCAAAATACTTTGGATAATATTTGGGGTCTGGCTCGGATTTTTCAAATCTGGTAAGCAAAATTTTTTCATCTATTGGAAATTTACTTTGTCCTATTTTTATGGAACCATTAGACACGGATAATGGTATTATTTGTGAGTCTTGGCTGAATTTAACAGAACCAAAATATTGTTCGTTCACAGTAACATTTCCGTCTGGCCCAGTTGAAAGAGTTGGAATAAGTTTCTTGTACGACTGAAGACCAAAATATTCGGCATTGTAACAATTCACGTCTGATCCACCAGTTACTCCTGTTGATAACGATACTATTTGATTGCTTGTATTAAGTGGAAAATGTTCTTCAAACCATTTTCGCATTATCCTTAAATCATATAGGTCTCTCAACACTGTTGACTCACGTAAATCTTTGTGTTGCTCACTAGAAATACTTTCAATTTGGCAGAATTCTTCTAAGTCATCATTGATATAAGCTGAACAACTTAGAGTATTAAGCCAAGATGCAGCAACACTTTCAGTTATTCCTCGACCGTGCACTAAACCTCCGATGCTATGAATTGATCGCATCAATGTTTGCTCGACGATCATATCCGAACTGACGCCACTGAAAAACTTATCACTTCTGCGTATAGTGAAATAGCCGTCAGTTACGTAACTAGTCCTTCGGCTGAAGAGGAGAGCCCGTATACATTTTGTTGGCACCAGGTACACTCAACGGTTTCTTACGTATTTTGAGCCGGGGATCACGAAAATCGGGTCCACTTTGTTCAAAAGTGGTGCAAACAATTGTTTATAACAATTTAATTGTTTAAATCGGAATAACTCCCGAACGGCTGGTTTGTTGGGGCAGTGTAAAGGAAACAAAATGTTCAGAATGAAAAAATACACAAAAAAGGTATCGTAGTGGTTTTTCGTATCTCAAATATTTTGCGAGATATGACCACAAAACGAGCGACGCGCTCGGACCTCTCACTCTCGCACAAGCGGCTGCCTATGCGCGAGCTCTCTCTCGCGCCAAATCGCGTCAGATGCTTGATAGGCCGAAATTTTTCTAAGTTTTTTACACTAAAAATGAGAGAAAAAATGAAAAAAAAACAATAAAATGTCGATACCACCGATCGACTGCATTTCTTCTGAAACGAATTTCTGTCGTATCGTCCGGAGACGTTTTTTTTTTTTGTTAACAAATGTTATAAACAAATGAAATTTTTCTTAGTCCAGATTGGATTCAAAAAATCGATAAAATGTCGATACCACCGATCGACTGCATTTTTTCTGAAACGAATGTCTGTCGTATCGTCCGGAGACGTTTTTTTTTTTTGTTAACAAATGTTATAAACAAATGGATTTTTCCAAAGTCCAGATTGGATTCAAAAAATGGATCCGATGAAAATTTGTCTCAAAAACAATAAATTTCGATTGATAGTATCCCCATTTTATCGATTTTTTGAATCCAATCTGGACTAAGAAAAATTTCATTTGTTTATAACATTTGTTAACAAAAAAAAAACGTCTCCGGACGATACGACAGAAATTCGCTTCAGAAGAAATGCAGTCGATTGGTGGTATCGACATTTTATCGATTTTTTGAATCCAATCTGGACTTTGAAAAAATCCATTTGTTTATAACATTTGTTAACAAAAAAAAAAAAACGTCTCCGGACGATACGATAGAAATTCGTTTCAGAAGAAATGCAGTCGATTGGTGATATCGACATTTTATCGATTTTTTGAATCCAATCTGGACTAAGAAAAATTTCATTTGTTTATAACATTTGTTAACAAAAAAAAAAAACGTCTCCGGACGATACGACAGAAATTCGTTTCAGAAGAAATGCAGTCGATTGGTGGTATCGACATTTTATCGATTTTTTTTATTTTTTCTCTCATTTTTAGTGTGAAAAACTTAGAAAAATTTCGGCCTATCAAGCATCTGACGCGATTTGGCGCGAGAGAGAGCTCGCGCATAGGCAGCCGCTTGTGCGAGAGTGAGAGGTCCGAGCGCGTCGCTCGTTTTTTGTCATATCTCACAAAATATTTGAGATACGAAAAACCACTACGATACCTTTTTTGTGTATTTTTTCATTCTGAACATTTTGTTTCCTCTACACTGCCCCAACAAACCAGCCGTTCGGGAGTTATTCCGATTTAAACAATTAAATTGTTATAAACAATTGTTTGCACCACTTTTGAACAAAATGGACCTGATTTTCGTGATCCCCGGCTCAAAATACGTAAGAAACCGTTGAGTGTACCCGGTGCCAACAAAATGTATACGGGCTCTCTTCTTCAGCCGAAGGACTAAACGCTTAAATTCTTCGGGTGAATCCATTTTCTCTTCTAATTCTAAATGATCTTGCACATACAAAGGAGCACATTTGGCATACTTGAAATGATTGCAGCTATGGAAAAACGGAAGCATTTCAATTATAGTTGATATATGAAGAGCAAAATCGCCACATCTTTCAGCCCGTATAAAACTCCTGAATAGTGACACCATTTTTATGTATTGTATCCAAAGCATCGCAGTCTTCCCTCTTCCTGCAATTATGTTCATCGTTATTTTTATTTTGTTCAAAAATTGTTGAACTGTAGGATTAGCTTCGAGTTTTTCAAGAACCGTCTGTTCATCCCAATTTCTTTTAAATTTATTTTCTTGAGGCTCGATAGACAGAAGATCAATCAATTTTTTTTTGTTATCATCACTTAATTTACATTCATCTAAGACTATTAGCATAAGAGCTGCTTGGGTGTAGTAATGAGCACGAGCACGAACAGCACGAGCATAATTCTTACCAGTCATCATTTTTTCAGTAGATTTTTCAGCGTAGACCAAACTCCAAACTTCTTTAAGTCCACTACCATCCATTATTTTACCTATACAGCTGAGAAAGGACATGATGAGGTGAAAACCACCTAATCTTATGAATACATGATCCATATTTTCGGTACAAGGAACAACTTTTAATTGAATGTCTGCCAAAATTTCCCGTGCTTTGATATAAAGTTGTTGATCAAAAGTAAAAAATACATTTTTTTGACCAATTTTTTTACTTTCTTTTAAACCAAACATCATTGCTGTGAAGATTGCGGATTCATCAGTTGCTTTTAAATAGATGAAAGGTAAGTACTTAATTTTGCTCACAGAGTACAAAGTCGAATTGGTCCGAAGTTCCATGAAGCCGTTCCAGCCGGGATGTTCTGGTATTCTGACTGAATGTCCTGCTACCCACAAAAGTTCTCCAGGTAATAAAATAGTTTTTTCACTCTGCAAAGATCGCAACGCACGTACATCCTTTATTTTTATCTTGCTCAATCCTCGAACTTCAGGAACTGTATAATCGTACATTTTTACTTTATACTTTTTTGCAATATCTGAAGCTTGCGGTGGTGGGTTCAAACGTTGAATACTCAAGCTTATTTCCGTTGAACTAGCAGGAGTAATGCATTCGACACCTCCTGTGTAATGGAAGGTATTTTTTCCATCAATTGTTCGTACATCGTAATCAGCATTATCGAATACATATTGGACAAAATTTTCGGGAGATGCCCGGATAATTTGTGTAGGTGACATCACTGCCGATCCTTCGTATAACAATGTTTCATCATACGATGCACACATTCCCAACCAATTAAGCATGTTAATTAATAATTTGGAATGAATATATATTGCAAGTGCTAGTTGTAGAGAAGAAATGAAAGATTTTGGTCTTACAGCAGCAATTATCGAGTGGCTGATGGCAGTGATTTTTTTTTTATTTGATTGTATATTTTTTTTTTTGAGGTAAAATAATGTCTGATAAAAATGATGTCAAGCTTTCAGGCACAACATTAGTAATATTATCGTTATCAGAAAAGCCATTAGATGGAGGATAATACTCGGTCTCCATATACATTCCACGTATATCTTCACGTATATATTTTGCCGCTAATTTTAAAATGTTTGATTTCTTTTCCTTCTCGTTTTCAGCAGAAATGTTATTTTTAAAGTAATCCAGAATTATATCCTCCGCAAAACCTTTCAAACTTACTATAGTTCTATCTCTACCGTTTGAACTAAAAATGATATCGTCTCCATACCTCTGACTCAATACAATTTTAACATACTTTCGGTGTGGAGCTGGTTCACCCAAAAAATCGATGATTTCATCTAAAGTCCATTAGGGTTCTTCTGAATTTTCCAAAAACTTGAATAATTTTTCGAATTGTTTGTCATAATGAGTATTTCTAACATTTGCAGATAATTTCAATGATACGAGCTTTTTCAAAAAGTTTACGTCACAATTGTTATGATACCTAGCACCCACAGAAAATAAATTATCAACACCATTCAAGCGTTCTACAACTGCATTAACTGATTCATTACTACACTTATTACATTGTTCCAGTATTCTGTTTTTAAATGTGGAGTTTTCTGAAATCAAATGAATCTTCCGGCGATATCTTCTCAGTTTTTTACTTTCAAACTTTTCACTGCACGGTAATGCACAAATAACGCAACAGCTCTTATAATCAAAAACAGTTGAGGGTTCATTTGTTGTTGAATCAGTTGATAATTTACGTTTTTTGGTCACTGCCACTCGTTCTTTGCTAATATATGATACACGGCACTCTTCGTGAATGGTTAAATTATCTTGATTTTTCCAAATCACATGTTTACCATCACCACGTTGCAAGCTGCACGAAATAAAATTCTCCATGCCATGTGGCCCAACGCTTGTTTTTATGTCACCATCTTCAAATTCGCTGTTGCAAATGCAACAAATGGAAATATCAGAAGACATTTCAAAGCACAAGATTATAAGACACAAAAATGTCAATAAATAACCTCAAAATTAGCAATAATAAAAGCACGAAAATTATTGATGCTTCTATAGCAATAGGCACACATATACTGAATTTCACAACGATGAATCACTACGAATACAACGCAAAAGCAGCTGTCTTAGAGATCACGTGACAGTAAGTCACGTGACGACGACCCTAGTGCCAGCAGGTAGAAAAAAAACAACAATGTTTTACTACAAATATCGAATAAGGAACAGGAACTAAAAGAGCGGTATTTCAAAAAATTTAATTGTTAGATAGGAAAAATTTATTGAAATTAGTTTTAAATTAATGATACCTACATTGTCGAATCGATTTGTTAAAAATTTATTTACTTATTTGTTTATAAAAAAAAATTAGTTAACTTTTTAGATATCGATTATTTGTCGTTAGGTTTTCTGGACGATTCATAAAATTTGGAATCGATTGATACCTATATTGTTGAAACGATTTTTTAAAAGTTAATTTACTTATTTGTTTATAAAAAAAAATTAGTTAACTTTTTAGATATCGATTATTTGTCGTTAGGTTTTCTGGACGATTCATAAAATTTGGAATCGATTGATACCTATATTGTCGAAACGATTTTTCAAAAGTTTATTTACTTATTTGTTTATAAAAAAAAATTAGTTAACTTTTTAGATATCGATTATTTGTCGTTAGGTTTTCTGGACGATTCATAAAATTTGGAATCGATTGATACCTATATTGTTGAAACGATTTTTTAAAAGTTAATTAAGTCTTAAAAAAAAAAAAAAAAAAATTACAAAAAAGATAAATAACCAAATCACTCCGAGTATCCGAGCGGCCGCTCACTATTATTATTATTTTCCTCACATTATTATTATTTCCCCCATTTTTTTCCGACAACGGTTTGAGGTGAATGGCGCACGCGCAACTATGTCAGAGTTGCGTTCAAGCCTCCGTAGAGCTCATATTTTTTTAAACTTGTAAGCTAAATTTTTGTATAAAAAAAAATTAAAAAAAAAAAATTTTTTTTTCACATCGATTCCTTGGTGCTGGTAAAATTTTTTTATGCAAATAAAATATTTTTTTTCTTATTTTAACTATTTTTTAATGCAGAAATTCGAAAAACTCAAAATAATTCAAAAAAATTTTTTTGAGCCTAGCTGATTTTTTTGCTTATAGCAGACAACAATAGCTGTAATTCAAAAAAAAAACGAAGTGAATCGAATGATTTTTCGAGGAATTACAGCCATTTGTTTATAAGCGCTCGAGCGGAACCACGTTTTTTTTAATTAAAAAATTCATATCTCGAAAACTATTGGTCGTAGAGACATCGGGTTGGGCTCATTTTGTTCGTTATTGAATTCTCTAAATTTCATACGCAGCATGTCTCGACTACTTTTGCTTAGTTTCGGAGATATTTCAATTTAAAGCTCAACGAAAAAACTCTTTTTTTTAAACAAAAAAAAAGCAAACCTTCCCACATACACACAAATGTTTAGTATATTTTTCTGAGTATTAAAAAAAAAAAAAATTCAAAATCGGACCATTTTCTCGAAAAGTTGCCAACAAACCACTTTTTTTTTCCAGGCCGACTGGACTACTGTTAAATATTCTGAGCTCATGAATACGTAAATAATTGAATGCAAATTAGAAAATTGAGCTCGAGTAAATAATTGAAATAATTAATTTAAATATATTTGAACACTGAGTTGATTGCATAAAATGTCATGGAAAACAGTAACATGAAATCAGAGGTTACCGAGCGAAATTAATTATTGAACACTTGAATTACTATTGTTAATAGCACAAAATGCATGAATAATTGAGTTCATTAATTTATAATATTATTGATCACTTAATTTAATTTAATTGAATGAGTTTATAATAAATTGCACTGAATTGAATTTATTTTATGAACACGTGGTAGCATGATTGCAGAGGCTACCGAGCGAGAACTTACTTTTAATTTTATTAAAATATTGAGCATGTTGTTAATTAATTAATTATCAAATAGAGTCTTTTAATTTTTATGAACACTGGATATAATTATTTATTAAATAAAAGGGCACCTGTGATGTTTTCCGTTTGAATAACCTCTTGAAAAACGTGGTCGATGATCACTGGAAGTCTTGAGTTTTTTATTAATTTATTTATGAGCTCTGGTGCTTACGATTACAAAAATAATTATATTTTTGTTGAGCTTGCTGATTACTTAATTGATTTTAATTATTATTTTCAATTAATTACTCGAGATGAGCGCAAAATGATACGATTTGTTGTAACACGTGTTATCACTTGAATGTATACAGCGAAAGATAATGGCGGCCGTCTTCTCGACACGAAGCAGGAAAATGTAGATGCGCATGCGCCGAGCTGCGCATGATCAAGTTTTAATTTATAAACGAGGCCCCAGTAGGTGCTGCCTCTATCTGCCGGAAGTGAAACTATATTTGAATTTAAATTAAATGAATTTAAATTACTTTATAGTTTCGATTACGCAACAAACTGTAATAATTTTCATATTTCTTCGCTTCCACAACCCCCAAAAGATTTGATTCGCTAAAAAAAACTTGACGCCATTCATGTTTCTGTATCTTAGGTAGTATGAATTGAAATTTCAAATCTGTAGCTCTTTCGGTTAAAAAAGGTGAAAATATCAATTTATTCGAGATACCGCGAATTCCTAAGGCACCAAAAGAGTGCTGAAGACAAATTGTTTCTATATCAACCGTTGCAAAAAAACTGCCGTTATAGTAATATAGAATATAGTAATTTACTAAAAAATCAGTTTTAAATTTGAATTTTATTAAATCTGTTCTTTTTGAGTATCAGAGTCATGAAAGGTATGTGCAAAATTAAAAATCAATAGGATCTTAATTTTGGAGATTTCATGATGAGTGAGTGAGTAAATAAGTGGTATTTCGCTTATGCATATATGAACGAATAAATTTTTTAACCAATAGTATTTTTAAAACCTACTTTACTGATAGAGAAGTTGCATTTTCATTTTTTTAATAAATCAATAATAAAAAACCAATAAATTTTGTTTGAAAAAAAAAGACTATAATAAATGATTATGACGTTATCACATCTGTTGAAGCATCGAACCAATGAAAGTCACGTTATTCTCTTGTATTTTCTTGTTGTTGGAATTCTGATAGGGTAAACAGGGATATTTTTTTATCTGTCCGTGCGATGGCACGTCGAAACGGATTTAATGACGTCACTAGTGTTTGAATTAAAATTTTTAAACAACAGTTTTTAATCCTAAAATTAACCGAGAAATCAATTATTATAATACTTTTCCCTTAAGTTTTTTTAACGGCTTTCTTTTAACTTTAAAAAAAATGTGAATTACAAAGCATGCAACCTCTCTATTATGATAGTTTAAGCCACATTCTTCGAAAAATCTACCACAAGGACAATTACAGTAGATTTTTAAGATATCTATCTAAAAATATTGAAAAGGTCAAAAACTCGGAGATCGTTAATTACTGGGTCATTTCCATTTTACGTATAAATGCAAAGTATAACAGGTATATTAATAAGGGTAAATTAAATTAATAAATAGGAATTATAATATCTCATACCTGTGCCACTACAGTGTTCAGAAGTAAAAAGGCAAGTAATGTCATAAAAACTGCTGGGCTGTGAAATCCCAACATTGGATAACTAATTATATGATATACTGCCGGAAGAGTTATCGTGAGTGGTAGTTCGCCAACCATTTTGGCTAAATAGTAAGCTGATAGTCGGTACGATCCTGACATACGCTCTTTATTTATAACTTCACGCTCAGGAGGAACTACAAAAGAACAATAATTCTAGGTTTATATGTTGATAATTAAATTAAAATACATATTTGGTTAGCTTATTTACAGCTAGAAAGAGCACTAAAATGTGCAAATAACATCCAGTATGTGGTACTAAAAAACATCCATCCTTGAATATCATGGAGAGCTGCTTCAGTTCTAGGTAATCGGAGCCAAAGAAGCCCGGCTAAAATGCCTAGAGCAATTGTTTGGAGCCAATTTAATCTCGATAACATTCGTGGTCGAGCTTCTTGAAAATTTCTTTCGGATAAAACCTATGCAAGACATTACTGGTATTCATTAACGTTGAAAAATAAATGAAAAAAGAAATGTATCTTACTTTGAATTGAGACCAAAAACTTGTCGGCCATTGCCAAGAATAATCTTCATCCGCTGAACTAGCACTACTGCTAGCGTGACTTTGTGTATCCAGCCATAATGTACGGCCTTCATCTTCTTTCACTATTTCGAATTATAATTAAAAGTAAAAAAATATGTAACTGTTATGCATTTATCATTCAGCTAAATTTAATAGATCAATAATAAACATTATACTTGTGGATTTAATAAATTCATAAATAATATGTAAAATACCATTGTGGGTTATATGGTGTTCGTGGTAGTGGATAAAATGGTCACATAGCGGATATCGACTAGGATTAAAGTCAGCACGAAGTTCTAGTGGGCAGTCTGATCCCTGTCTTGCTGCTTTGGCTGCTGCTACGATACGTTCTCTCACTTCTTCCGGTCCCTTTATTTGTTCCACTGCAACGTACAAAAGTAAACTATGTACACCCGTGTGCTTGAGTTGACCTTTACCTTTTTTTAGTTTTCATGAATTAAATTATTCTTAAAGAGATATTTTACGTATGGATTAAAGTTGTTCTCGAAAAGTATGTCACTTAAAAGCATGGCGAGGATAAACAACTTAGCAAAGTGTAAATAGAAACAACTGCACGGATTGAATTATTTTAAACTATCAATTTTTTTATAGTATGACGAATATTTTAACAATAAAAAAATTCGTAGAACAAATTATTTTATTACCCGGGAAAAGTTTTTTTCATGAAATTTTATGCTGGAAATGGCCTAATAAAATTTCATCAAAATTTATGAAATTTTTATAAATTTTATAAAAACTCATAGTTTTATAAAATGTCATGCGGCATAGAAATTTTTTTAAATTTTCTAAAAATTCATAGTTTTATAAAATGTCATGCGGCATAGTTTACAGGTATACGCCGTTATGGCATCTGTAACGAGATATAATAACCCAGAAGAAAATATTTTCTAGAATTTTATAATATTGTACTATTGAATTATTACAAAATTAAAAAAAATTTTATAAAATTGTATGAGTATTTTCATGAAATTTTATTGGAAACCATAAGATAATTTTCATATTTTATAAAATTTTGTAATATTTCCTAAAAATTTTGCATGTTTATTACAATGATCCGAAGAAGTATTGGTAAATATTTTTTCAACATTTCTAAAATTTCTTGAAATTTCATGAAATTATGTAGTTTCATCAAACTATAAAATTGTAAAAATATCTATAAAAATGTGTGTGCGTGTGTGTGTGTGCGTGTGCGTGTGTGTGTGCGCGCGCGCGCGCGCGTGTGTGTGTGTGTGTGTGTGTGTGTGTGTGTGTGTGTGTGTGTGTGTGTGTGTGTGTGTGTGTGTGTGTGTGTGTAAACCTCTCATATCGTTTTAATGAACCAATGTAGATGGTTCTTGCGGCATTTGAAATATTCCTTCTGAAATTATATTTCCAAAAAATTTTAGATCATTTAGTCAAATAGACTCTGAGATATTTAAGAAATACGAAAAAACAAAATCTTTTTTTTCGTTATTTTGGGTAGTTTGGAAACTGTTGGATCGATCAAGTCCAAAATATAATCAGTTCTAGCACTTGCTAAAAGCATTCGATTGCTGCTGAACGGGTCAATCGGATAATCCGTTCGAGAGATGTCGTCAACCAAATAATATAAATTTTGCGTAACCAGAAATATACAGGATAGTCTTAAACAATTAAATTGGGCAAGTTTTGAATAAGCGAAAAAACCTACAAATTGAATAAAAAAATAAAAAAGTATGTAAAAAACTTATTATTTCTATTTCTCGGGTTATATATACATTCATTGTCATGCAAATTGATTGTGAAAAAATCGATAAGCTTTATTAATAATATTCAAGGGTCGCTCGAAAACGTCCAAAAGACAGCACTCGAAAACAGTCAAAATTCTTGAGCGCCGTTTAAATACTTAAATTTTGGGCTGAAATTTTCAACATAGTCATGATTTTACAAACATAAACTATTGCTGCCACGAGAAAGAAAAAATTTTGAAATAAAAATTCTGAATTTCAATCATTTGTAATATTTTCAAAATTCGCGACCGACCTCTTGAAAATTTTTTATCCAGCTGATTTTTGGAGAGACTTCTTAAAACGTTGTAAGCCAATAAATTTTCATGCGACATCGAAAAAAAAAATTATTCGGTTTTGTTGGACCACCCTTATACATATATATATATATATATATATATATATATATATATATATATATATATATATATATATGTAGAGACTAAGTCGTACAATTAAAAATTAAATATTCGAGTGATCCCGCCGACACTCGGCGCTCGAAGGTATTGGTAATTGCCCTTACTTATTCACTGGATATTTTTCATATAATACAACAGTCAGTGACTAGCTTCAAGATTGCTTGCCACGTGCAGTTTAAGTTTCGTTATAACGCTACTATTCTGTGATACATTAATTATAATAAATAACCAATTGTTATTTTACGTAGTGAATTAAGTCATTCCCCGACCAACATTAATTCCTACATTGGTGACCCCGACGTGATCCTTTTTTTTTTTTAATAATTAAGGAAAGCGTCGAGTTTACATAAAATTAATCATCTTAGTTAGTTCCAACCGCGTCTATTTTTCTTTTGTGGTGTTGCAAAGGTGACAAATCCGATGTTAGTGCATAACTTATCACAGCTAGTGCATTGCTGAGCACCCTGGACGTTGTGCTGCATTAGTTTATCCCGAGGGACACCCTAGTGCAATTCCGAAAGTGATGTTTGTGGGAGTGAAGCATACTGCGACGTGACCTTGAAGGAGCGATAGTATTGTTAATCTTTTCTTTGCCGCCGAAACTCAAGTGCTGCCGCATTCCAGAGCTGTGACGTCAGTATTGGGAAGTTAATCCCAGAAAGAATTTAACACTGGCTAAGAATTTAAGTATCGTTTCTTTTTCTGTCTTTATTGTTCTTTTACTAATATTTTGTCTTCACCAGACAGAAAATAATCACTATGTCAGACGACGAGACTAAGACCACTAACCATTTGTACGTCAACGCTCTCAAGGCACCTCCTTTCAGCCCGAAGCGAGCAAAAATATGGTTTGCGCAACTGGAAGCACAATTCTCTATACATGGCATCGTGCAAGAACGAGACAAATTCAATCACGCTATTTCGCTGATCGACTCCGAGTCTGCGCACGAAGTTGAGGCAATGATCATCAACCCGCCACTACTCACGCCTTTCAGCCAGCTCAGAGAAGCGCTGATCAAGTGTTTCTCCGTGTCTGAATCAGCGAAACTGCACCAGCTCCTAGGCGGCGAGGCATAGGTGATCGCTCACCACAATTCCTCCGACATCTAAAATCGCTAGCTCCTACGATTGATGAAGCTGTACTCAGGACCAGATGGATGTCGAACCTGCCGAAGAAGACGCGAGAGCTACTCGCCGTGTCTCCAGATACCACGACAATCGACGACCTGGCCAAAACAGCAGACAAAATTCATGAGATATTTCCTGTGACTCTCAACGCCGTTACAGCAGTTTCCACGTCATCAAATACCCAGATCTCAGCACTCGAGAAACAAATCTCCGAGTTAACTAAATGCGTCGCCGCTCTATCAGCTCAGAGCAGACATAAGAGACGTTCTACGTCTCAAAGCCGCCGAAACAGGTCCCAATCCGAAGGACGAGGCAAACTTAAGGACGACATCTGTTATTACAACAGAAAATTCGGTAAACAGGCCTACAAGTGCGCTGATGGATGCAAGTTTGCGGGAAACGCAAACGGGAGTCCCTAATGGCGGGAAGCGACTCTCTGTCAACTTCACACCGCCTATTCATCACAGATCTAGCCACCAATACACAATATCCCGTGGATTCTGGCTCAGATCTCTCCATATACCCATACCAGCGGTTGAAGTGCAAGCCGACCCCCGTCGGCTATCAACCACGCGCAGCCAACAGTTCTCTCATTGAAACTTATGGCGTCATCACACTCTCGCTTAACCTCGGACTACGTCGCTAATTCACCTGGAGATTCATCATCGCAGACGTCACGAAGCCGATCATCGGCGCTGACTTTTTGAGTCATTTTGACTTGCTAGTCGACCTAAAGAATAAGAAACTTCGTGACGGATCCACAGGTCTTCAAACAAACGTCGATTCAATAGCGTTCGACATGGATTGCATCAAAGTAGTAAAAGGAGACACAGTTTATCACAAACTTTTGGCAAACTTCCCATTTATTACTTGATCAGATGGTGCCGCGACGACAAGGAAACATTCCACGGTCCACTACATCAAAACGTCACCTGGGCAACCTGTCTCATGCAAAGTGAGACCTCTCGCTCCGAAGAAATTGAAGATCACGCAGGAAGGATTCCGAAAAATGATCCAACTTGGCATTGCAAAACCATCCAAGAGTCCATGGACATCTCCATTACATCTTGTCCTGAAGAAATCTGGAAAATGGAGACCATGCGGTGACTACCGCCTCCACAATGCCCACACAGTGCTGGACAGATACCCAGTCAGACGACTAGAAGATTTTACGGCGATATTACACGATAAAAGAGTATTTTCCGTGATCGACTTGGTCCGCGCCTTCAATCAAATCCCAGTCGCTGAAGATGATATCGAGAAAACGGCGATCAACACGCCGTTTGGACTTTTTGAATTTTTGTTCATGACTTTCGGATTACGAAATACCGGGCTATCATTCCAACGATTCGTTGATGAAATTACATCAGACCTACCATTCGTTTTCCCGTACATCGACGACTTCTCGATCGCCTCCGAAGACAGCGCCCAACACCTAGAACATCTAGGCATCCTATTTCGACGACTGAAGGACCACGGACTCATCATCAACACAGTAAAATCAGTTTTCGGGCAAAAAGAGGTAACCTTTTTGGGATACAAGGTCAGTGATGCAGTTATCAAGCCGTTGCCCGACAGGGTTGACGCGATTTCTAACCTTGAATTCCCTAGTACAATCTCCGTATTGCGCGGTTTCCTAGGCACTATAGTAGAGAATCCAGAGCTTTGACGAGCCTTTAACGAGGCAAAACGAGCACTGGCTAACGCGACGCTGCTCGTGCACCCGGTAATCGACGCGCCATGGGCGACATTCTCAGACGCTTCCAACACAGCTATTGGAGCGGTTCTTCAACAGCAAGTCGGAGGTCAATGGCAGCCTTTGGCTTTCTTCAGCAAAAAGCTGCAACCGTCAATTCAAAAACTGTCGACGTATGAACGTGAGCTTCAGGCAGTCTTTGAAGTTGTACGACACTTCCGTCACATTTTTGAAGGTAAGCACGTTGCCATTTACACTGATCATAAGCCTTTGCTTCACGCTTTTCAACAACGCACCGAAAGAGTTTCTCCATGGCAATTTCGGCGCCTCGATTTCGTCGGACAATTTACAAGCGACTTCAAACACATCGCGGGCCCCGAAAACATCGTCGCAGACACCTTGTCACGTGTCGAAGCCATTTCGAAACCAATCACGATCCACGAGCTTGCAAACTCTCAGAAAGTTGACCTTGAATTACAAGATCTATTGAACAACGCGACGACATCACTTCAGTGGCAACATATCATCTTCGACGACCACCCAATCTCAGTTTACTGTGGCGTTTCGTCAGGTAAACCGCGTCCTTACATTCCGGGTCCACTACGAACTTTTCAACGCTCTGCACACTCTTGCACATCCAGGCTCTAAAGCATCGCAAAAATTGGTATGCAAACGCTATGTCTGGCCATCGATCCAAAAAGACTGCCGAGAATGGACCAAGGCTTGCGTCAACTGTCAGCGCAACAAGATCACCTGGCACGTGACATCTCCAATCGCTCGATTCGATCTTCCAACACAAAGATTCGAGCATATTCACATAGATCTCGTCATCTTACCAGTATCTCACGGATACAATAAATGTCTGACGATCGTCGATTGATTTACCCGTTTCCCAGAAGCCATTCCTCTAAGAGATGGAGACGCTGACACTGTGGCGAGCGCCCTGATCAACAATCGGATTTCCCGATACGGTGTACCAGTCAAAATAACGTCGGACCGAGGAGCACAATTCACCTCCACATTGTTTCAATCGCTAATGAAACTCTTCGGTATAAGACATCTGCGTACGACTGCGTATAATCCTCAGGCAAACGGCCTGGTGAAACGTCTTCACCGACAGCTCAAAGCCGCACTACTGTGCTACGATGACACATGGTACGACGCACTTCCTGCCGTCCTACTTGGTCTCCACGCCGCTTGGAAAGAGGATATACAGACTACACCCGCCGAACTTGTATATGGTGAGCCTATCCGCTTACCCGGAGAACTTATCGTCCCGTCAAACAAACATGAGAATGCTCAAAGTGCTTTCCGTAGTTTAAAAGTCCATTTTAATAACTTGGTACCGGCCGAAACGTCGCGTCACGGAACACGTTCTGTTTTCTGTTTCAGAGACTTCAACTCAAGTTCCCAAGTTCTGGTCCGCGACAATCAAATTGGACCTTTGTTTTCTTCACCCTATGGAGGCCCATATGAAGTCATCATCCGACACGAGAAATACTTCATCGTAAATCTCAAGAGCACAAACACGGCGATCTCTATCGACAGACTGAACCCTGTCTACGTCGCAACCGACGATTAGCAATTTTTTTTTTTTTTTACTTTCCTTCGCAATTTTCGAACTATCAGTATATTTATTTATTTTATTATTTCTTTCTTTTTCACTGTAAATAATTTACCATAATTCATTGTACATAATAATTGTCATTTTTTTTTTTCAGTAGGGAAGTACTGCAGTAACTCAGTCGTACAATTAAAAATTAAATATTCGAGTGATTCCGCCAACACTCGGCGCTCGAAGGTATTGGTAATTTCCCTTACCTATTCACTGGATATTTTTCATATAATACAAGTCAGTGACTAGCTTTAAGATTGCTTGCCACGTGCAGTTCAAGTTTTGTTATAACGCTACTATTCTGTGATACATTAATTATAATAAATAACCAATTGTTATTTTACGTAGTGAATTAAGTCATTCCCCGACCATCATTAATTCCATAATATATATATATATATGCCGGATTAGCATTTTCAGGGGCGGTAGAATTCAGTGGGCTTGTCGATTCCATATTCGTTTATTTTTTTACAATAATTAAATATAACACTAACTCGTATAAATAATACAGCAGCTACAAATATTTGTAATATAATAAATCGGAGGTTAACTAATTGTTGGAACACAATTCTATGGTAAAGCGCTGGGCAATAAGTCTGAGAACGAATACGAGGTCAGCAGGATATACTCAACGTCTTTACTCGAGCAATGCTCAACCAGAACTAACTATCTAGGTACACTAAGTACTTCTCCAAAAATATTTTGACAGCCCTCATTGTCTGTCGATACCTTTTTACTTTTTACTATCCTGTGACCTCGGCTACGTTTGGTGACCACTATCACTCCAGACTCAAGCCCATTGCCATAATCATAAAAGAACATAATCGGCTTAAGTCATAAATAATTACTAATATTGTATACTCTACAATTCTGTGTACAACTACTTAAACGATAAACTAAAATATTAGGAATTTCCCAGTCTCTGGGAAAACAGCTCGATGCCATCTCCGACATATATATATATATATATATATATATATATATATATATATATATAGATAGTAAGTAACTACGCATGATTAATTATGATAAGACATGACCAAACATGACCAGGCTGTTTGACCATTTCACTCCTTTATAAGTGAAAATTATTAATTTGCTAGGAAAAATTTTAGCAATTAATTTATTAGTGGAATTTGATTAGTGAAATTGTAAAATTCACAAATTAAGAAGTGAATAACAGCTTCATTTTTAGAAATTATGGAAATATCGCTAATTCATTAGTGAAAATTTACTAATTTGTTGTTGAAATACACTGATTATAAAGTGAATATAGCTTCACTATCGTAATTAATGCAATTTTCACGAATTCATGTTAAGAGAGTAGTAGAACTAACATTCTATTTTTTTAGATACAGTAACGCAATATTAGAAATTAAAGAATATTAATTTAACGATTAATGTCATCAGTTTTATCCGGCAGCAAATTTTTTTTATTTCCATTTTTATTAATGACTTACTTAAAAGTATTTTAATTATTAATTGAAAAATATTTTTGGTATAAATAATAATACAACACCTTATGTAGTACATTGTATTGAACTTTGTAGTTGAAATATATGTAAGCCTAAGCGGTATAAAAATAAATAATAAAATTTTCTAAATATAAGTTGACAATTAGTTATCACCTAACAATTTGCTAACTTAAATTCAATGAAGTCAACAATTTATTTCATTCCGCTTAAAATATTTTATTTCAGCCGATTGAAAGTGGATTGCTTGAAAAAATTAAGTAAGTCGATTACAGTGACGTCATAATCGAAAAACCTACTGTCGAAAAAAATAAAGTCGCACAATCCGAAAAATGTAAACAAATGACAACAAGTTCTTAGTATTTCACTGACGGAATGCGGTGTATGGACAGTGAGATAATCATAGTTGCACGTATGACACACATCAGTGTGATGAAGAAGCTATCCTGTTTAGAAAATCTCATAGAATCCAATATATTCTCATAAATTCCCATAGAGATTTTATAAGAATGAATGAGTTTTATGAGAAGTAGTATAGTTATGTATATGGCCTTATACATACAACTCCAAGAATCTATCGGATTTTTTAAGCAGATCTATACTCGCGAGTATAGTTTAGTTACTCGACATTCATAACTGTATATGGGGCATTCCACGCCAAATCGGACGGTTTCAAAAATTGTTATTTCCGATTTTCTTAATTTTTTGGTATTTTTTAGTTTCCCTCAAAAGAGGCTTCCTGATAAATTTTAAGATTTTTTTGATCAATGGTTCAAAAAATAAATAAATATTTAATAAATAAGTAAATATTGGATCCTAGTAACACAAATGTTATCGTGTCAGTTATTATAACCATGAATTACTTTGTAATTTTTATTATGCTTAATACGAAATGTTTTATGTACAAGAAAGAAATTTTGGTCGGCGGAATCGAAATTTTATTATGCTTCAATACAATTAGTAGCAACACGTATAACATAAAATATTGGACTATCATACGGTTTCAAGTTTAGTTGGCTACACGCAGAGAATTTTATAGTATTTTTTACATACAAAATTTATAGAAAAATTACTATATCATAGTAACATGAGGACAGTATGGAACGATTGAACAAATTACCGTTAACGTAGAAATTTTTAAAATACATCGAACATAATTTACAAGGTGCATTGTAATATTGACGAAGCTACAGATTAAATTTTATCCAAGAAATTTAAGTTTCTTAATCTGTTGCTTTGTCAAAATTACAATGCACCTTGTAAATTCTGTTCAATGTATTTTAAAAATTTCTACGTTATCGGTAATTTGTTCCATAATTCCATACTGTCCTCATTTTACTATGACATAGTAATTTTTCTATAAATTTTTGATGTAAAAAATATCGTAAAATTCTTTGCGTGTAGCATAATAAAATTCATGGATTTTCACATAAAATTTCAGGGAATTTTCACTTTCTCTTTTCTTTGTGTAGTAATAATTGAAATAAAAAATTAATTTTCTACTAGTCATCATGATTTTTTTTATGGATTCCTTATCCGAAAATTCCCATAGAATCCACTCAGCTGCGACAAAAACCGCATAGAAACCAATACAGTCTATAGGATTCTGTGCGGTTTTTGTCGCAGTTGAGTGGATTCTATAGGAATTTTTGGATAGGGTTGTAATTTTTCATTTGAGATAGCAAATTTTTGGTTATGATTGTAATTACTATTTAATTTTGGACGGCATTTTTCTCCGTGTAATATAATTTAAAATCTTAGAAACTATTTTCATGAAATTTCAAAAAAAAAAAAAATGGAATAACAAAATTTCAATGTACTTGGTGTGCGTTACTAAATTTATTCAAGCAAAATTAAATTCTAAAATTAATTTCTAATAAAATCAAAAGATGTTCTTTTTTGTTTTATTTTGTAAGAACACAAAATACATTGAAATTTTTTTGTTCAATTTTTTTTTGAAATTTTATGAGAATATTTTCCAAGATTTTAAATTATATTAGGTACTTGGTATTTTTTCGATTTGATTTTTTTTTTTTTTTGGTAAAAAATAATTTTCTTTTACTTTCAAAAAAATTTTAAACGTCTACTGGGCGCGATTTTATGCAGAGAATCTGTTTTTGGTAGGATTTGTTTGTTTGTTTTTTGTGCTCATATACGAGCAGATCAAAAAATTACATAGGTTCATGGTCGTCCGAATTTTTTTTTCTTGAACCAAAAAACTCAATTTCGCGTCCAAAATAATTTTTTTTTGACCATGAGACTTTACTGCCCGAGAAAAAATGATTTTGCCTAATTATATATAATTATGTATGATTATATATAATTACATCTACCTCCATATATAATTATGCATGACGTTGCATATAATTTGATCTGATCATGTCTGATCAATACATTATGTCTCGAACTATGTATAAAGCTATATATAGGTCTACATATAATTAGATCTGATCAGACCTGGATTATATCTGCCTATGTATGATCATAGATAGGCTTATATATAATTTTACATGAGTTAATACATGACTAGATCTGATCAGATCTGACTGATATAAACCCATATATAATCAGATATAGGCCTATACATGATTAGGTCTGATCAGACATGACTGATACAAACCTATATATAATTAGATATAGGCCTATATATAATTAGATCTGATCAGGCATGGCTAATATAAATTCATGTATAGTCGTGCATAAGTTTAAATATGATTGGATCTGATCAGACATGACTGATATAAACTTAATAGTAGTTATAACTATATATACAATACTGGAAAAAATTAAAAGATCAAACAAAAATTCCAAATTTTTGGACGATTTTCGACAGGCCGTAACTTCGAGAGAAATGGTCGTACAAGAAATAAAAAAAAAGGAAATTGTAGCTCCAAGTGGCTGCTTTTTGGATTAGAAATTAAAAATTTTGTACAGTCAGCGGTTTTTGAGTAATCTTATAGAAAAACCAGCGACAAAAAAATTTTCAAATTTTTTTAATTTTTTTTTTTTTTGGTCTACGGGCGTGGAAAACATTTTTTCGCTTAACCACTATGAGGATCGGAAACCTTCATTATTCGGTTTTTGGTGGTTTTTTGGAAAATCAAGCGCTGAAACGAAAATGAAATTTTGAAATATTGGTAAAAAATTTAAAAATCTTCAAAAGACTCGAATTTTAAATTAAAGAAATGCGAAAAAGTTACTTAAAAAATCGAAGATATTTGAATCCCACTTTGACCAAGGGCTTAAAAAATTCGTTTTACAGTCTAGTAAAAAAACTCAAAATTTGCGTTGAAATGTAAGAAAAAACGGTAAAAAAGCAAAAAAATTTTTTTTTAATTTTTTTTTCGAAAATTACATTTAAACGTGAAGAAAATAGCCACCGCCGAAATGAAATTACGATAATATAATCAGGAGTTATGAATTTCTGAAAATTATCTCATCGTTATTTTTTCGCGATTTTCAAAAATTCATATCTCCAAGGTTTTCGAAAATTAAGGGCTCAATATTTAGGATTAGGTGTCTTTTTATATGTACAAAAACATATAAAAAATTCAACCGGATCAAAAAATATGATTCTTAAAATCAGGTGATTTGGCATGGAATGACCCATATATATGTCTATGTATGATTAGATCTGATCAGACTTCATTGATATGAAACCTATAAATATTTAATTATGTATATAGGTCCTATATATATATTAGGGTGGCGCAAAAAAACCGACTATTTTTTTTTTTTTCGATCTCACATGAAAATTTGTTGGTTTACGATGTTTTAAGAAACCTCTCCAAAAATCAGCTCGATACAAAATTTTTAAGAGGTCGCTCACGAATTTTGAAAATATCAAAAATTATTGAAATTCGGATTTTTGATTTCAAAATTTTTTTTTTTTCGTGGCAGCAATAGTTTATATTTGTAAAATCATGACTACGCTAAAAATTAAAACCCAAAATTCAAATATTTAAACCTCGCTCCAGAATTTTGAATGTTTCTGAGTGCTGTCATTTGGACGTTTTTGAGCGACCCTCGAATATTAATAATAAAGCTTCTCGATTTTTTTACCATCAATTTATATGACAATGAATGAAAATATAACCCGAGAAATAGAAATAATAAGTTTTTTACATACTTATTTATTTTTTAATTCAATTTGTAGATTTTTTCGCTTATTCAAAACTTACCAAATTTTATTGTTAAAGACTGTCCTGTATATTTTTGGTTCTGCAAAAGTTATATTTTACTGAAATGACAATAATTGAGTTATAAAAAAATACAAAAACTAATTCAAACTATTAGTTACATATTATCAGTTAATTTTCAAAAATTCTTGAGCGCCGTTTAAATATTTGAATTTTGGGCTGAAATTTTTAGCATAGTCATGATTTTACAAATATAAACTATTGCTGCCACGAGAAAAAAAAAATTTTGAAATCAAAAATCCGAATTTCATTCATTTTTGATATTTTCAAAATTCGTGAGCGACCTCTTAAAAATTTTTTATCGAGCTGATTTTTGGAGAGGCTTCTTAAAACATCGTAAACAAACAAATTTTCATGCGAGATTGAAAAAAAAAAATAGTCGGTTTTTTTGCGCCACTCTAATATATATATATATATATATATATATATATATATATATATATATATATATGTATGTATATATATATATGTATGTATATATATATATGTATATATATATATATGTATGTATATATATATGTATGTATATATATATATATATATATATATATATATATATATATATATATATATATATATATATACCCTGGAAAAAATGTTTTTATAAAATTTTACAAAATTTTGGTCCTAAAATTTTATAAAACTATACTGAAAATGGCATGGTAAGATTTTATAAAATTTTATAAAGTTCTATAAAATTTTGTAAAAATTTATAAAATTTTGTAAAATTTTACCAGGCGATTTTCAGTATGAAATTTTGTCAAATTTTATAATATTTTATAAGATCATTTTTTTTCGGGATGGGTCACCCATCCAATTAAAGTTCCACTTAGATGCTGCTCAACTTTTGTTATCGATGGATTGTAGTCTGCTCCGCTCGTCTATTGGTTACTTGCAGAGACGAAAAATTCGTGGATGTATTTAAGATTACACATGAAGTCTTATCAGCCATATTTCATAGCAGTCATTTATAATAATATAATATAACTATAATAATTTGCTTATTATTGCGAATATGACTTATTTCTCAAACACGATCAGGTTAAATTATATATAACTTCATTTATATATAACTTTATTATGTATAAAAAAAAAAACGATTTGAATAATGCAACTATCGATTTTTTAATGAACATAAAATTTAAAATTGATCAAATTTATTTATTTTTAATGATTCATATTTTTGAATTAATTGCGAAACCTTTGAACTTTTCCTTGAGTAATGAGGATTTAATTTAAATTGACAGTTGACAAATTTTTGCCCACAAAAATGAAGTTTTTTTTTTATGGCAATTGCAGATTTTGTCTATTTACTTTGAATATCATTAGAAAAAAAAAAAATTTAGAGTGTTTGAGTCCGCAAAAACTTAATATTTCCTTAAATACCTAGCTTTGCCCCTCCAAACCATAAATATATTTAGGTTTCATATCAATTGAGCGTGATCAGGTCTAATCATATGTAGACATAACTATATAGGAGTATAAGTTCATATCCGGGAAAAAATGCTTAGATATGATCATATCTGTTCATGTATGATCATATATGATCATATCTGTTCATGTATGATCATATATGATCATGCATGACGTCATGTATGATCATGCCTGGTCATACCTGTTCATGTATGATAATATATGAGGCCATGTATGATCACGCATGATCATATCTGCAGTCTTTTACGAGGAAAAATCAGGTATGATCGTATCTATCCATGTATGATTATATATAAGGCCATATATTACTTCATGTATGATCATATATGTTAATGTATGATCATATATAAGCTCATATACGACTCAAGTATATATAATTATACTTCTCTAGGCGTGTTATGGAAAAATGATGAGAGTGAATTTTTACGATGCGCGCGCATAGGGATGACACCAAAACTAAATAAATGCTGAAGTTGCTACATACACAACATGTGTTTTACTTTAACACGAGTGCGAGTTGTATATGCATATACGATTCACACAGATGTGATTAATAAATATATTCAGTATACTGAATCGCTATATATAGTGATTTAAATTGAACATTTTGATGAATATTATTTACTATTTTTAAATATTAGTGAAAAAAATTGTGCTTATATTTTTTTTCAAGTGCTTTGATATAATTGAGGTTAACTTTCCGTATGAATTATTTATTGATATAAGAAATTATATGATTATTTAATATAATTTATACTAAATATTATTTTATTATTAATTTTAGATATTTATTATTGATTATTTAATATTTAAAAAATAATTTAATAAATTTAATACAAAATTTGTGATAAAAATTACAATCGAATATTAAATTAAAATAATAAATATTTAAAATTAATAATCTAATAATATTTTGTATAAAGTATATAATATATATTTATTATTCTCTAAATTTAATATTTTTTTGTAAATGATTAAATATTAAATTTAGAAAATATTAAACATTTTTAGAATGATTAATTAATAAATTCAATAAAAAAATATCAAATAATAGTAAAAATTAAATATTCAATTAAATTATTAATTTTTAATATTAATTTCTCTATAATAAATTTTACTCATCAACCTAAGATTCTCTTGGTAGATTTATGACTATTAATGGTACTATTCAATTTCAATTTCAACATAAGTACACGCACCCATGTTATATAACATACATTTTAATGATAATGTATACAAATATTCTTGCAAATATCTGCAAACATTATATTCCCGGATGCATGAATTTGATGTTTTCAAAAAAACACAGTATGAATACTCAGATCTGACAAGATTCAAAAAAGATCCTGTCAATCATACATGATTATATACGATCATACATGATCATATACGATCATACATGGTTATATATAATTATGTATGATCATACAGGATCAGATCTGAGTATTCGTACATGATCATAAATGATCATATCTGAACATTTTTTCCCGAGTATGTATAATACAAATCAGACATGTGTGATCATATCAAATCATTTTTGAAAATCCAATAAGATCCCGGGGACAATGTTTCTATAACATTTTAATAAATTTTATAGCGAAATCAGATAAAACTGTATGCATACTGTTGTTATATGACAACTTTTATAATGTTATAAACTTTATAAAATTTTACAAAATTGTGTGAAATTTTATCAAATTTTATACAATTTTATATAATTTTATGAAATCGTATAAAACTTTATAAAATTTCATACAATTATATAAAATTTCATCTAATTATTACCTCCCTTCTAAGCAATTACTTCATAAAATTGTATAAGATTGTATGAAATTTTATATAATTTTATGAAATCGTATGAAACTATAAATTTTTATAAAATTTCATACAATTATTACTTCTCTTACTAAGATCTTACTTTATAAAATTGTATAAGATTGTATAAAATTTTGTATAATTTTATGGAATTGTACAAAATTTTATAAAATTTCATACAATTATATAAAATTTCATTAAATGATTACGTTCCTTACTAAGATCTTAGTATATAAAATTTGATAAAATTTGATAAAATTCTATGAAATTATATGAAATTCTATAAAATTTCGCTGTACAGTCTTATAAAATTGTATAAGATTTTATAAAATTGTGTAAAACTTCATAAAATTTTATAATATTTTATACAATTTTATAAAATGTTACACAATTTCATAAAATTATATTTATTTCTCACGTTCCTTACTCAGATCTTACTTTATAAAATTTTATTGAATTTTATAAAATTTCAGATTTTATAAAATTCTGTAAAATTTTATAAAATTGTATAAATTTCTATAAAATTTTGCTGTGAAATTTTATAAAATCTTATAAAATTCAATAAAATTTTATAAAAACATTTTTTCCCGGGTATATATATTACATAATATGATAATTTTTTAATATCAATGTTATTGAATTTTTATTGTGTCAACTATCAATCAAACTTAAATTCTCAATACTTGAAAAATGTTCAAAGGTTTCGACAGCAATTTAAAAGTATAAATCAATATCGATTTATATACGAATATTTATGTTTATAGATAAATAGACTTGATAATATGTATCTAATGAATTCTATTGTAATTTATATGCAAAACCAAATTCGTCATTAGGTGCATTATTTACTTAGGATGTTTCAATTTCATTATTTGAGTTAAGTAATGCCATAAACGTTTATCAATTATAAGTTTGTAACGGACTAAAGGATCAGACTACAATCCAGCGGTACCCTAGTAAAAATGAAAACGAGGCGGTGGCTAGTGCCTCGCCAGTTTCGCTAGAGTAAAACAAGGCGCTAGCTAGCATAAAAACGAGGCACTGGCTAGCGACTGGCCAGTTTCGCTAGAGATTATCTAAATCCAACATGGCGGCTTTTTAAAAGTCATTGGCGGTTTCAATATTTTAGGTTACATATTTGAATATTTAAAATAATTATTATAACTATAAAATCAAATAAATAACTTGATAATGATAAATTTATTAATGCTTAAGATTAATATAAATCATTTAAACCAATCAACACTAACTACTTGATAAAATTAACATAAATTTATATTATAAAAATACTATTTAATAAATTAATAAATTCAAATTGCAAAGTAAAAATTCAATAAACTATTTTTTATGATAAAATTTATAATTTTTACGAACGTAGTCAAATACTTAAAACAAATCAAATAATTTTAAATTTAAATGAGCATTCTTATTTTTCCTTATAAGTACTACAAACTTTTATAACTTAGTAATTATGATTGTTATTTAATATAATTAAATAAATTATTTTTTATTGTAAAATTTATCAATTTTGACAAACGTATACTGAAATACTTTGAACACATCAAGTAATTCTAAAATATTAATGAAGATTCTTATTTTTACTTATAGCGATATATATATATATATATATATATATTTATTTAATTCAATAAATAATTTTTCATTATAAAATTTGTAATTTTTAACAAAACTACAAAAATACTTTGAAAAAATTAAATGTTTTTTAAATTTGATAAAATTTACTATTTTTACTTATAGCTAGTACTAATTATTATTATCATTTAGAAATGATCACCTTTTATTTAATTAAATTTAATCAACTTTTTTTTTAATAAAATTATCAATTATTCGCAATATTTGTTTTAATTGACCACAATCGGAGTTCTACAATTGTGTCAAGTCTTTTCTTCATTTCAAATATAAATTTTCAAACTATGTTATTTATTAAACTACTATATTATAACAATAATAAATTATAAATAAATTCATATATGTGAAATTTATTTAACTATGTAGTTCTTATTATATTTTATTACACCACTTAGAAATGTTTAATAATGAATTAGAGGTTAATCAGTATTTTATGTAAACATAAATATACATTGACATAGACAATACATAGGCGCACTCTATGCCAATTTCTTAATTATAGGTCGCGCACAATCTCTAGAACTGCCTCGATTTCGCTAGCTAGCGCCTAGTTTAAAATGAGGCAGCCCTCGTTTATTTTTACTAGGGTAACCGAAGTTAAGTATCATCGACGTGGGACATTAATTGGACGGGTGACCTCGTATTAAAATAGTAGTGAACAGATAGTGATTTTTTTTTAAATTTAACTGACATTTATATTGATGAAAACAATAAATCCTAATTAAATTATTTAATTAATAATTCACAGATATTCTAAATGAGATTCTAAAAATTACTATATTCGTTCATGCATGATTATATATAATCATATATGATCATATATACTCATATATGATTATATATAATCAGATCTGGCCAATTTTTGGATCTGATCATATATAAGTGATTATATATAATGGTATATAATTAGGCAAAATCCTTTTTTCCCGGGTGTCTTAAACCAAAAAAAAGGTTTTAAATTGATTGTTTTATTTTTATTACATCAAAAAAGATAACCCGAACGACCATGGTTTTCTTGAATCAAGTTAACTGTTTTTTCTCTGTATTATCGTATTGTTAGCATAATGACTATTATTCTCGTTATTGATGTATTGAATTACATACATACTGTCAATGAAAGAAAATTGAATACGCCCACTTCAATTAAAGTGTTGAGATTTCAAAAGTGTTTCACGGCAGTAACCTTAATTGAAGCAGTTCCATAAAGTTATCAAAAAGTAGGAGAACGAATGCAATGGGGTAAAAAAAGAAAAAAAATTTTCTGCCAAATGGAAAGGGGTCGGGGTCAAAAGTGGTCGATTTGGCGTGGAATGTCCCATATACAAACAAAAGAATTGAAATTATTAGAAAGAATTCGAATTTCATCATTTTTATCTCTTTTCAATCAATCGATCAATATTTTTTAACAGGATGGGCCTGCATGAACAATTACTCGTACGTTTCTAGATAGTGTTCAATTATGGGCTAAAAACACCCAATTTTAAGTAATTTTCAAATAAAAAAGAATTAAAAATAAAACAAAACGAATCCGTTGTTATTCTTTCCGTCTTTATTTTCATTCTGGTCCAGGCTTACTCTAAATTGCAGGGTAAATTTTATCGAAAAATTCATTCCACGTATGAAATACGATAGTGGAATTTTTTTAAAATTTTTATAACAATTGTAATCAGTTATTTTGATACTAAAATACAGATATTGATTTTTTTTTTTTTCATTATATTGAAAATAAATTTTTTTAATTTTCAATTACATTCTTAATGCCAAGCTCTTAAAAAATTAGTGTTCTGATCGAGTTCAAGAGTTTGACACTAAAATGAAAATAACTACAAAACAATGCAGAATTTGAAAAAATTGTACTAGAAATAATTTGTAGAGAATAAAATTTTCAACAAAAAAAATGGTATAACATTTTGTGATAAGTCTGATAGTTTCGCCAGAAAAGTAAAGAGACCATGAAATTTATTATAACTTTACTTCGAGCTCCAATAACTTTTGGACAGATTGATTGATTAAAAAATGACAAGAGACTTCTTTTGTAGAGCCTCCAATTTCCTAAAAAAGTATTTATTAGTCTATTTGATCTATTGATCTGTTAACGAGTTAAAAATACTCGAAGCTAGAAAAAAAATTTTTCCGCATTATTTAAATGGGAAATCGAATTTTTCAATAAGCTCGGTCTGTAATCGACATAGACTATTTTTTCTTCAGCGAGTAATTTTTTTGTGTGTTAAAACTCTCAATTTTCCACATGCACTTAAAAAAGAAAAAAAAATCCGAAAACCGCCTGATCCTGCGGGCCAGCCCCAAATCTTCCCGCTGTTTTCGAGCTCAAGGAACTCAATATTTTTTTGAAATTATTTCAGCATTGAAATCTCTTGAACGATTCATCCGGGTTTGCTGGTTGAAGCAGCATTCGATGCTGGTTATAGAGCTTTAGAACTGATTAGATTTTGAAATAGATCAATTTACTATAGTCGATAAGTTGAAAACCTGCGAAAAATAGTTACAGGTCGCCTAAAAATATGGTTGATGGCTTAAACGATCCAAAATGACGCCTAGAAAAAAGCGTTTTTTGGATTTTTTCTGGAAAAGAAAATTACAATTGTTTTTTAACAAAAAAACCGCTAAAAAAATTAGCTGTCCAGCTTTTTGGCAAAATCTCAAAAAGTATGTGATAGCTCAAATAGTTCAAAGTTTCTGAAAGAGCAGAAAATTTTAGTAAAAAAGTTCTCGACTCCCCGAATTGTAGCTCCAATATTTATAATTTTAATTCAACGTTGAAAATCGGCTTTTGCTCGGCAGTTTCGGCATGCGCGCGCCGCCACTCTATTGAGCGTAGTTTTTAAATAATTGAAACTTGAATAAATTCCCTACAAGTGTCTTTCATCATTTTTTGAAAAAAAAATTTTTTTTTTTTATTTTTAACATCCATTAGAAGTACAAAAAAATGACTTTTTTTTTATTTTTCAGTAAATCAACCGCTACTCTGTAAATATCGATGAGAGGACTTATGTTGCCAAAGACTTTTTTAGCTTACTGTAGGCCCCAATAACCCTGTAAATTTTCGAATTGATCTATCGAATTGTTTTTTGGGGGTGATCGATCAAAGTTTTACTAAACAATTAAAGGAACAAGTTTTGGTAATCCATTTGACCGTAAATTTTTTAAAAACTTTTCAATTAATATTTTGTTTCAAAGATTTCCCATTTAAAATATATGTAAATTAAATTACTTTTTTTTTCAACTTTCTAATACTCAGCTGCGTTTCATGATATCAACGCGGTTTTGGTCGCAAATTGTAGGGCATTTGGTGTTCTTCAAAAGTGCCCATAGTTACTTAGCTGCGTTATTCCAGCTGTTTCACTTGTGTCCGTTGCGGAACTCATTTTTCCTATGAAATTGACCTTTATTGGCTTGCAGAACGTAAACCAATGAAAGTACACTGAAAATGCCAATGGAAATGTCATAGGAAATTTTATTCCCTTAAAAAAAAGTCCTATGAGTCAAGTCCCTAAAGTCCATAGTTTCCGAGTTATAGTCATTTTGATAATTTGAAAAATATAATATAAAAAAAAAATCACAATTGATATTTTATTTTTCAAATTATTAAAATGATTATAACTCGGAAACTATGGACTTGACTCATAGGACTTTTTTTTAAGGGAATAAAATTTCCTATGACATTTCCATTGGCATTTTCAGTGTACTTTCATTGGTTTACGTTCTGCAAGCCAATAAAGGTCAATTTCATAGGAAAAATGAGTTCCGCAACGGACACAAGTGAAACAGCTGGAATAACGCAGCTAAGTAACTATGGGCACTTTTGAAGAACACCAAATGCCCTACAATTTGCGACCAAAACCGCGTTGATATCATGAAACGCAGCTGAGTATTAGAAAGTTGAAAAAAAAGTAATTTAATTTACGTGTATTTTAAATAGGAAATCTTTGAAATCAAATGGAAAGTACTTACCATTGGAATTAAGAGCTCATATTTGGTGAGAATTTTTGTTTTTCGATGTAGATTGAGATTTTGCTTGAGCACTTGAAAAAAAAACTTTTGCGGAAATGAATGGTGGCACGTCTAAATACCCGAAGACAAATCACCCGCGACAAAATACCCACAAACCAAAACACCCTTGACAAAACACCCGCAATCGAAAACACCCGCCACACGGTGTGACGCTTTTTGACCAAGATAATTCATCCTGAAAATCAATTGAAAATAAAAAAAAGAAAGGAGAAAAAAATCTCTTTTTTTTTTTTCCGTGCAAAAGGAGCGTTTCAATAAGGGGGTCCCGGGGCGAAGCCGTAGTAGGGTTTCGGCACTTCGTGCATTTTTTGAAATTTTTTTATGTGTGGGTATATTCTTTTAATTGCACACACACAAAAATCGTGAAAAAAGGGCGCTATGCTTCACACCCTTTTATGTATGGGTACATTGATATAATTGCACACACACAAAATTTGAATTTAATAATAATAATTGTAATCAGTATTTTATTTTTTCGTGAAAAAAAAAATTTTAATTGTAAATTTTAATTTTAAATTTAACAGTATATTATTTATAGATATTTTGGACTGCGAGTATTTCATCGCGGGTATTTTGTCGTCGGGAATTTTGGCATCGGGTATTTTGTCGCGGGCATTTTGGTTTGCGGGTGTTTTGTCGCGGGTAATTTGTCGTCGGGTGAATTGTTACGCAACCGAAATGAATCACCCTCATATATAATGAACACTCACGTTCGGTTACTTCACGAAAGTGTTATACTCGTGATTGAAAATTAAAAAAATGTATTTTTAATGTAATTAAAAAAAAAAAATTTTTAAAAATGATCATGTTATGGCCCCGTAAAAATTTTATGTAATTTATTATACTTATTTTGATTTTAAGAAATTTATAAATTTCTTAAAATAACTTGTTTCGGGGAATTCACGGGGAAACGAGGATGTAAAATTATAAAATAATATATTTATTTCGTGGTTTTAAATTTTATTTTCACACATATTTAATTATTAACTATTTAATGAAAATTTAAAAAATGAAAAATTATTTAAATTCATAGTAAAGTTGCTATTTTAATCCATATATCGATTATTCTTATTTAGTACAATATCGTTTCATAATATAAATTTATTTAAAGTTCACAAATTAAAAGTTATTTCTTGAATAAATATTGAAATTATTATTTAGATTCGTAATATATTGTAACGTAATTTAAATTCACAAATTTATCATTTAAATGAATGATGATTGAAATTATTATTGTTTTCTAATTCACAAATTAAAATTGATTATTTAGATTAATATTTAAATTATTATTGAGAATATTATGATTTCATATTTCACAAATTAAAATTAGATTCATAAAGAAATATAATTTGAATTCACAAACTAATACTATTATTTATATTCTTATTTGAATATTTCGATTATTAATTTTCGTTGAATAAAGTTGCATAATATGTTATTTAAATATATTTTAATTTAATATTAAATGACAACTATTTAGAATTGATTTTAATAAAATAAAGTAACAAAAAATGTATTTTATATATATTTCAATTTTAAAATTAAATGAAAGTTATTGAAAAATTAATTTTCATTAAATAAAGATACAAAATATATTACATAAATTTATCCAATTTTAACATATGTATATTATTCTATTTGTGTATATTCATTTTTATCCGTATATATATATATACATACATGAGTAAGGGATGATCGAAGGATGAGGAGTTCGTAAAAATCAATATCTGTATTTTAGTATCAAAGTAACTGATTACGATTTAAAATAAAATATTTTAAAACATTTCATTATTATATTTCATAGCATTTTTCGTGTTATCCTCAAATAAATTAAAAAAATAATTTTATTAAAATCAAACCATCTATGAAGAAACATATCTTATTATAGGTTATGAATTAAATTTTACTTGTAATTACTACGGCGCTTCTAATTATGCAAAGGAACTCCGTATTAAAAATGTTTTTCTGTCCGATTATAACTTCAATTGAGTACCACTGAGCTCTGGTAACGTGTGCCGCTGGAGGGGATAAAATGAGAGAGACAAGAGTGAGATAGACAGCGTAATATGACACGTCTTGAGCAGATCTGGCGCAAGATATGCCCAAGCATCTGCAGATAGATTCTGGTACAAGACATGCCCAAATTAACTGTATCAATACATCTTGAGCAAGACATATTTTAGATTCTTGTACAATTCTTGAAGTATAACATTACACAAAGTTTTTAAACAAGTCTTGTGCAAGACTTGCAATATAAATCTTTGGACCAGTGTCTGCAGCGAGATACAGAGTCATCTAAAGACATAGACAACTAGGAGATTTGAGACCAGGCTTACGCAAGACTCTCACAAGATTGTTATATGGGTAAATAAGAAAGCGAAAAAAAATATTTTTTTCTATTTTTTTGGAAATTTTGAGAATCATAAAAGTATAAGAAAAAATTATCAAAAGAGTAAGCAATATAGCTAAAATTAAAGCTAATCGAATGAACTTGAAGATTCGATCACCAAATATAGATTATTTCTTTAGGATCAAAAGTTATTTAAAGATAAATCAACAAAAGTCGAATTTTTTGAAAAATTAAAAAATTTTGAAACGACTATAACTTCTTAACTTTTTGGCCGGTTTTGTTCATCTTCGAACTGAACCGAGCGCTTCAGCTCAAGAATACCCGTGAAAAATGAATCATACATGGCCATGTATAAATGCTCTATACATGGCCATATAGGATCATACATGACCATGCATGCCCATATATTACCATGCATGCCCATATATGACCATACATGGCCATGTATGTAAATTGGCCAGGTATGGCTCAAGGAGCTCGAAAACATTAGAGTGGATATATTTTCGAGCTCTTCGAGCTCGAAAATGTTATTACATGCAATTTTTTTGTTATGATCTTTTCAAGCTCTAACAAGTTACGTTTTATGCTGAAGTTTGAAAATTTAAGAATCGAAAATCATTAATGAAGAATCGGTTTTTACAATTTAATTCCCGATTATGTTCAATAAAATAAGTTTACTGAGACAGAAGTCAATGTCAGGGATCAAAATCAAGATTTAAATAAGTTTTGACTCATGTCAGAAACAATGAAATATGAAATATCCGAGAAAAATATTAAAAACTGAGTTTTTTGAATTTTTTTGTTGATAATATGATTTAAACTAAAAAACAAATTAGATGACATTATACGATGATCGAAAGAAACCATAACGAGGAAAAGTTGGTATGATGTCAGACACATTCTAGTACATTACATCATGATTTATCCGGAAAAAATAACATGAAATGTTATTTTTTTAATTTTTTAATTTTTCGACGCCGATATCTTTTGAACTAATTAACTAGTTTTGACGTTTGAAGTAGCAATCGGCGTGTTTCGTTGAATTCTAGAGCTGATTATAATTTGAAATCGATTGGTTTAGCCGTTTCGAAGATATTTGGAAAAACCCGGTTCTCACCATTTCTTTCTCCAACAATATCTCACGAACAAATTAACCGATTTCAATGGTTGAGGCGGCAATCGATGTATTTTATTGAGTTCTAAAGCTGATCAGATTTTGGAATTGTTTGGTTAAGTTATTTCAAAGATATTCGCAAATAACTGTTTTTTACCATTTCTTTCTCCCGAAATATCTCTCGAACAAATTAACCGATTGAGATGGTTAAGGTGGCAATCAACGCGTTTTATTAAATTCTAGAGCTGATTAGATTTTAAAGTCGATCGTTCAAGTCGTTTCTGAGAAATCACTAAAAAACTAAAAAAAAAAAATTATTTTTCTCGTAATTCGCAAATATTTTCGAGTCTACTTAATCAAATGATCTGAAATTTCCAGGAAAGTTGATGGCCAACAAGCTCTTTCGATTGAAACATCAACCATCCAAATCGATTCATTGGTTAAAAAGTTACAAAGAGTTTACACACACGACACACACACGCGCGCACACGCACACGCGCACACACACACCCACACTCGGACATCATTCTGAAAATAGTCATAATAGCTTCCTGGGACCTCAAAACGTCGACATCTGATGAAAACTTGATTGTCGAAAATCGGGGTGAAAACAATAACTTCCCGAATTTTCGAAAATTTACAATTTTCTTAGCGGGAAGTTAAAAATTTTTTACATGTATTTTCAGTGGGAGAATGAACTTCTAAACCACCAGCTCAATTTTTGAGATATCGAGCTGATTTTTTAGGAGGATTTTTTTTAGGTCCCAAAGAAACTTTTGAGACTATGAGACCTGAAAAAAAAATCATTTTTTTTTAACATACCCTAATAGTCATACGTTTCTATGTATGGCCATATATGCCCATACATAGACTATAAACAGCCATATATGTTTAATAAATTACGGACAATACATGGTCATGTATTGTCATACATAGCCTTGTATGGCCATATATGCCCATACATGACTATGTATGACCATGTATGGCCATACGTGGAATATATACGGCCATATATATTTAATTAATCATAGGCATATATAGTCATACAAAACCATGTATGGCCATACATGGCCTTGTATGATTCATATATGGTCATGCATGACTATATTAAAAAGTGTGTATGCCCATGCATGGCCATATATGCTCCATGTATGGCCATATATGCTCCATGTATGGTCATATATGCTCCATGTATGGCCATATATGCTCCATGTATGGTCATATATGCTCCATGTATGGCCATATATGCGTCATACATGAAACATATACGTCCATGCATGACCATGTATGATTCATTTTTCACGGGTATGTATAAAAAATTTCATCAAGATCAGTGTAGAATTGTAGATGCTATCGTGAGAGAACCGCGCGTTATATCGTATATATATATATATATATATATATATATATATATATATATATATATATATTTTCACCAATAGTGTTTTTCGAACCTACTTGACTAAATCAGATAGAAAATGTTAAAATTTTTGTAAAAATGCGTCATGAGAACAAATACAATAGTTAGATTTTCATAAAATCTACTAAAAATAGCTTAACCTATTTTATTGTTTAGATATCGTGTCAACAGTTTTCCCTTACATTCACTCAGTAACAGGACTTTAGAAAATAAAAACATAATTACGTATGAAATCAGCAGGATTGTAATGAGGAAGTAAAGTTAGTCCGATAGTGGCAAAAAATCTTCCAATGCTTGTTGTAGAACCATAATATGCAACTTGCCCACGACTGAGCAATAAAAGTTTGCTAAAACTATGAAACATCCTAGAGCTTGGCTGATGTACGGTCACCACTATACTTTTGCCTTCTTGTTCAGCATATTTTTTCAGTCTTGAAATTAAGGCTTGGGCAGAGTGTGAATCCAAACCGCTTGTTGGTTCCTTGAAAATATGTAAAAATATCTTTTTATTTGAATATTAATATATTTTTGGTCAATTTGAAACCTGAATAAGTTGGTGTGTCAGTCCCAGACATACTAGTATACATACATATTCACAAAAACACATACGCTCTATAAATTCATTTTGACAGATTCTCTGAAAAGAATAGCTGTGTTTAGAAACTAAACATTAAAGATCTTAGTCTTGAAAATAGTCTTTTTGTTTCTAACAAACAGTTGCCTTAGAAATAGCATCATACAAACCCCATACTGGTGCGATTCTAGCAATTTTCGGATTAATTATTTCAACGGTTCGTTTATTGAAATTTTAATAATTTTTTTCTAGAAAAAAGTATAGTGCTGCAGACTAGATTCAGATTACCTCATGAAATTGCTGTTGGCTCAACTCTACTAAATATTGAAGTAAAAGACCATTTGTTTAATTAAATCAAAGAAAATTCACAGATTAAAGTGCGATTTACTGTGTAGGCTATTGGTCGAAATCCTATATACTCAAGGGACCAAGATTAGTAAATATACTGGATAAATGAATATTGTCTGCTACAAATTTTTAATAGATTCTTGTAACCTGGAAGTAACGTTTGAACTCAAGTATTATCATGTTAGCGAATAATTTTTTGCTCTGAATTATATTCTATAAATTATCTTTTTTAGTTAATATCGTCGTTATATTGATTTTATGGGTTGCTCTGTCACCCTAATCTGGTTTGAGGAGTTTATAATAAACAACTTTGATTTCCTACCAAATATTTAAAATTATTTTATTACTGCAAGTTGTTCGTTTCCATGTTAATCATGTTGGTTTTTTAAGATAAACTCAACTCCCTTTGACTAATGGAAATATTTATATTAAATGTATTCTACATTTTCTGTGATCGTTTTTCAAAGAAAATCGTATTTTTGTTATTTAGAAAAGAGCTAAAAGATGTTTTTTTTATCTGATATCCATAGTCACGTGCGATTCTTATGTTAAACCCATCTTTGATTTTCTGTATTTCTATGTAGATTTCTAGAAAGATACTATCTTTACTGTACTGCTCTGATTGAAAAAAAATGATTCAAGACAATTAAAAATGATTCAAAACAATTCAATTTGAATACTATATAGATATAAGGGAGGATGGGACAAAGAGGCCCTCCTAAGTCGATTTTTACTTTTTGTGTGTAGCGTAATCGAAACTATTAAAGAATTTAAATTAATTTAATTTAAATTCAAATATAGTTTCACTTCCGGCAGATAGAGGCAGCACCTACTGGGGCCTCGTTTATAAATTAAAACTTGATCATGAGGATTCGAATGGAAGACGTCGAACGGTCAACACATATGTGAAACCTCAAAGTGCAATCTTATCATAACATTCCAGAATAAAGTCTATAATATATCAATTAAAAAGAAAACAATAAAAAGTGCATTATTATTTATAATATATAGAATAAAGCATAAAAAGCTATTAATTACAGGACATAAGAACCTGTAAAATTTCTTAACCTAAAAACCAAAACAAACAACGAAGAACGATGATGGATCAGGAGATCAAAACATCGTTGAAACGGAGAGCAGACATAACAAATCAAGACATGAAGGATAATGGAAATAACGACCGGGACAATAAAACATCGCATCTAACCAGAAACAGGTACGGAACTTACAGCAGAGCACCGTTCATTGTTTTCATTACTTACAGATTAAATGTCAAAATAAATAACGAGGAAATGACCCCCCAAAATACAAAAAACATCGGAAACCTGCATCCGATGGACGTTGAGCAATGTCTGATGGACAAGGACCCGAACATTAAACGAGTCGACAGAAAAGGGGCAAATTTAATCCAGATAACTTATGACAATGCGTACGACGCAAATAACATGGTAATAAGCCAATCTCAAAACATCCCCAAAGAGTGGCTAGCATATATACCAGATTATAAAACTACCAGGGTCGGGATTGGCAAAGGCATCAAAGCCTCCTTGACTGAGGAACAGATAAGAGATGGACTGTCATGGGATCACCAACCCGTAAACATAATAAGGATAGAAAGATTCACCAGAGCAAAAGACAATAGAACACCCGTCCAAGATCCCAATCAAGAAAGAACCCCAACAGAAACAGTCAAGTTTATTTTCGAAGGCGAGAGACTACCAACTCAATTAAAGATTTTCAAAGCCGTAGTCAAAATACACCCCTTCGAACCTAGACTCAAGCAATGCAAAAAATGCCAAAGAATAGGAAACTTGGAAAAACAGTGCAGAGGAAAAAAAAGATGCGCAATATGCTCAGAAGAGCACGGCATAAAAGACTGCAATAATGATAGAGCCAAATGCGCAAACTGCAAAGAGCAACACAGAGCCGACGACAGAAATTGCAAAGTCAGAACAAACAACAGCATGATAATAAAAATCAGCTCACATCTCAACATCAACAAAAAAGAAGTCCAAAAAATTATTAATATCAATAATTTAAATAATGCAGACGACGCCACATCATGGCTGAAAAAGCAGCCCAAGGGTGAGGACAACTGGATCTTCCCGAAGCAGTATACACTAGGTGCATGGCTAAACACCAGCTGGCCAGGTCAAGGACAGCAAAGTCAGCAAACAATCGCAGTACCTACACAACAGCAAGAACACACTTCGCACCTTAGCCAGACAGGAAGAAACTCAGTCACCCACTCACTCAAAACTAAAAGAAAGAAAAGAAAAATAAACAACAATCAAATATACGACACAGTCTACTACGAAAACACACAAGTCACAACTGACGACAACGAGGAATACCAGGATCTTGTAACAGAGACAGAAGACTTGGATACAAGCCAAACTTACACAATTCCAAACACAATAAACATGGAATCTACACAAAAAACAAACGAACAATTAGTCTCAGGTCACCCGATATATGTATACACACCTGAAGGCCTACAACAATCAAACATCATAGCATTAGAACTTAGCCAACTTTCTCAAAGAGCAACACCACTTAAAGAGATAACAAATCTAAACCAAAATGTCAACAACCAATTACAACACCAAACAAAGGCAACAAATCAAGCACACATCAACAACACAAACGAAAATAAGGAGAACACCTCCGGAAAAATACAAACACATCAACAATGACTCAAGACCACAAAAATCTGAATATCGCTCAGTGGAACTGCAGGGGCTTGAGAAATAAATCACACCTAATACCAAGCATCAGTATAAACAATGACATCTTACTAATATCAGAAACATGGCTAACTACTGACACAAAGTTTGGTATAGCTAAAATGAATCTCATCAGAAGAGACAGAGTAAACAGAACAGGAGGAGGAGTAGCAATAGCTATAAAAAAAGGCATAACATACGATGAGGTAACGTTAGACGACACAATAGTAAACAATGAAGAATTTGAAACCGTAGCAGTCCAAATAAATCTTCGAGAAAAAAAACTATTTTTGATAAGTATATACAGACCACCAAATACAAGAATAAAAAAAGATTCGTGGAAAAATCTCTTCAAAGAGATACTCAACAAAAGCAACGACAACCACATTATAATTGGTAGAGACTTAAACACTCACAATGTCCAATGGGGCAGCACTAGCACATCAGAAATAGGGAGAGATCTAGCTGCAGTAACAGAAGATCTAGATCTATTCATACTAAACAACGGAAGCCACACCTACGTGAACCATAACCACGGAAATAATACTCTAGACCTCACCATAGTCAATAAAGACCTGAAAGCTAACTGCTCCTGGCAGACCACAGACACCACTCTGAACAGCGATCACATCGTCATTCAGATCACTATAAACGACGTAAAAAATACTTCGAAAGAGACAAGACCACAAATCACCACAAATAAAGTAGCCTGGGACAAATTCAGGGAAAAAATCATAACCAAGCTCGAAGACGAGCAATTCCACTCAGAAAATCACACGATAGTTTATACTAAACTCTGCGACAACATACGAGAGGAACTACTAAAGAATGGGGCAAAAGAGATAGGGGGAACACAACAGAGCAATTCCCAGAAAGACAAGAAGAAAAAGATTTGGTGGAACAAAGAATGCGAAGACATAATTAACGAAAGAAAAAAGACCCTAAAAACGTACAGACAAAACCAATCCAATGACAACTGGAAAGAAGTCAAAAAGATTTGGAAAGAATCCAGTGAAAAACTTCGGAAAATAAAAAATAGAGAAGGAAAAGCGTTCGCGGAGTCCATCAACCCAAAAATGCCAATTAAAAAAGTGTGGAACATAATTAGGAGCTACGACGGAAAAACCAAAGCAAACATGGACAGATACTCAGAATCAGACCTTGAAGAAGAAAAAGCCATCAATAAGTTAGCACCCCTCAACCCAAATGGACAACCGAACATATTAATACCGGACGGTGCAGGAATGAACGCAGTAAAAGGCATATGGCTCCCATTCAAGATTGAAGAAATATGTTCAATAATACAAAACCTGAAGACAAGATCAGCAGCAGGAGCAGACAAAATATCAAATGAAGTACTAAAAAACCTACCGGAAGAGGCAACCAAAATCATCACACATATATTTAACAGGATACTAGAGACAGGAATCATACCAAGCGAATGGATGGTTGACGACATCTGTCTTATCCCCAAGCCAAACAGCAGAGCACTACGACCCATCACACTAGCATCATGCCTGTTAAAAGTATTCGAAAGAGCTTTCTTAAACAGATTAGAGTACTTCATGGAAACTGAACTGTTAATACCAGACATCCAGTTCGGGTTTAGACGAGGAAAGTCATGCCAAGACAACATCGCCTTGCTGACAACACAAGCGTACAACTCATTCTCAGAAAAGAAAATGATTGGTCTATTACTCATAGATTTTGAAGGGGCTTACGACAATATGGACCCTCAAGAATTAATCAACTTAGTAAGCGAGTTAAGATTACAAAGAAGAATAATAAAACTATTGGCAAACCTACTGGGAACAAGAACGGTCCACTTTTACCGAAATGGAAGAAAGATAGACACAAGAAAGATAGATAAGGGAGCAGCCCAAGGCAGAGTATCAAGCCCCTTAGCATTCAATACGTACGTAAAAGATATAAACAAGAACATAGGCCAAAAATGCAAAATAGCCATGTACGCGGACGACGCAGCACTCTACACTATAGGTAACAATGAACAAGAATGTCTAAGCGCTTTAGAAGACGGCATCAATCACTTACTCCCATGGCTGAAAAAACTAAAACTAAACATATCTACCACAAAAACTAAATTCATGATTCTCAACAGGAAAAAAAGGCTACAAGGCAATTTACAGATCCAGATAAATAACGATAGAATAGAAAGATCGGATTCAGCCAGGAGTTATCTTGGACACAAAGCTGAAATGGAAACCCTTTATCACAGAAGTCCGAAGGAACGTAAGCAGGAGCATCGATATAATGAAAGCACTTACCAGAAAAGCCTGGGGAGCCCACCCCACAACCCTGCTACAGGTCTACAAAGGCCTAACTAGAGCCAGACTAGACTGGGCATGTTTCTGTTCCCAATCTGCATGCCTAACACTAAAAAAAGAACTTAAAAGAGGACAAAACGCTGCCCTAATAGTAGCCCTTGGATGCTATCCATCCACCCCAACGGTTGTACTGCGAGATCTATCAAGCCAGACCACGGTAGAATCACGAGCAAGGATACTCACCAGTAGATATCTAACCAGAGTGTATGCCATAGAAACACACCCCCTAAATGCTGAACTGAAAAAAGCAGACTTACTTTACAATATGAAGAAAATGACTAAAACCACAACATCCTTCTTATACTCAGTATGGAGATCCGACAAAACAAACATAGCAGTCATTGAAAGACATGAAAGACTACCATGCTACGAGATCCCTCTCAAGCCTCAATTAGACCTCATCCAACCATTCTATGAACTGGGTAAAAAAATAAAAAAGAAAGAGGCCAGACCAGAAGAATTCGAATCAGAATTAAAGAAGAAGAAAAACGGCTGGTCAATATTCTACACAGACGCATCCAGAACCAAAGAGGACACCAACATGGGACTAGCTCTATCATGCAACCATTCAAAAATAGAACGTAAATTCAAAATGAGGTCAGACTATAGCATAGCAGAAGGAGAAGCCATGGCGATATTACAGACATTAAAAATTATAAAAAACACCAACATACAAAAAATAATTATATGCTCCGACTCGGCAAGTTCACTAGAAGTACTCAAAGCAATAGGGCTATCAGGAAAAACTAATACAACCATCCTCGAGATCCGCTCTCTGGTAAGCAGACTAAAAAACGCAAACGGAGAGATTGAGTTTTGGTGGTGCCCAAGCCATTTAGGAATAAAAGGAAACGAGAGAGCTGACAAACTAGCCAACGAAGCCAGAACTGACGGCACCTTTATAGACCTGTTACCGAACCTAGCAATATGCAACAGAAAAATAGAAAAAAAATACTACACCGAGCACAAACACCTCTGCGATGATGAAGCAAGAAACTCTGGACGCAAGTACTGGAAATTCAAAGACCCACAAAATAACTACACAAAGAAAGCTTAGTTCGAGAATCTAAACCTAAAAAGGGTGGAAATTACATTTATCAACCGTCTGAGATCAGGGCACCTTTGCACAAACGAGTATCTCTACTCAATCAAAGCCAAGGACAGCCCAGAGTGTGAGTGCGGACAAGGAATACAAGACGTCAATCATATATTCTTCGGCTGCATCCTAACGAGAAATAATTCAGAAGACCTTTATAAATACCTAAAAGATGAAGCAAAAATACCACCACCATACGACATTAGAAACGTAGCATTCACAAATGAAGAAAAAATTCTAAAAAGAATAACAAAGTTTGCCATAGATATTAAGGACACCGGAAACCTGACACACACTACAACAGACGAAGAATAAAACCAAACAACAAATTCAAATAACGGCGGAATCCCGCCAATAAAACTCAACTCACAAACATTTGGCTGTACGGACATGCCCAAAGGCCAGCTGGGGTACAACCTAGCGGAGAAAAAAAAAAAAACTTGATCATGCGCAGCTCGGCGCATCGCATCTGCCTTTTTCCTGCTTCGTGTCAAGAAGACGGCCGCCATTATCTTTCGTAATACACATTCAACAGATAACACGTGTTATAATTAAATCTTATCATTTTGCGCTCATCTAAGAGTAATTAATTTAAATAATCATTTAACTAAAATCTGCATTCATCGGGCTCATCAAAACTATAATTATTTTTATAATTTTGGGCACCAGAGCTCAAAAAATAATTACAAAAAGAACTCAAGAATTCCAGTGACCATCGACCACGTTTCTCAAGAGGTTATTCACAAAGGAGATATCACAGGTGCCTTTTTTATTAAATAATTAATTATTACCAGTGCTCAATTAAATTAAAATACTCAATATTCTCATAAATTAATTATCATTATGCTCAATATTACAATTAAATTAAATATTAAATTACGCTCAGTAGCCTCTGCAATCATGCTACCACGTGTTCAACAAATAAATTCAATTCAGTGCAATTTATTATAAACTCATTCAAATTAATTAAATTAAGTGATCATAAATATTATAAGCTCAACAATCTCATTTATTTATGCATTAGTGCTATTAAAAATAGTAATTCAAGTGTTCAATTATAAACTTCGCTCGGTAACCTCTGATTTTATGTTACTGTTTTCCATGACATTTTTACAATCAAATCAGTGTTCAAATAAATTCAAAATAATTACTTTAATTATTTAAATCAATTACTCGAGCTCAATTTTATACTTTGCATTCAATTAATTACGTATTCATGAGCTCAGACAATTAACAGTATTAAATAATTAAATCAACGATTTAATTGTGTAACCCAGTGATATTATGTGCTGTGACAAATAAAAATATTGTTATATTTTTTTAATATGCGTATTTTTCAAATATCCCAACCACCAACCAGTCCTGGCATGTATTGATTTAATTATTATTACAACATTGTGGCTGTCAACCATCAGATCACTTTACCTTTGTTCTATTTCAAACAAATTTATGGACATTTCGCAGAAATTCTGAAAAAATTTTTTTTTTGTGGGGCAGAGGCCTGCAAAAAATGATAAATTTTGTTTTTTTTCTAAATTGTTTGCATCATTAAGAATGTATTTCTTCCTCTTGACAACTATTGTTAGTTTTATATTACTCAAAAAAAACTTTTTAAGGTGCAATAAATCGTTCCCTATCGATTAGTTCCATTACTAATTGATGTTATTTAATGATTAAAAACAATTCTATGTTTTTTATTTGTCAATATTTTTAACCCAAAAACGTGTTTTTTGATTTTTAAGAATACAGATCATTTTGCATTATTGAAAAAATTTTATCAATTAAAAAATAAATGATTATTTTCGAATATTTTTAGTGGCCAAATTGGCCCCAGCTATAGAAAATCAGCCAAAAAATAAATTTATATATTAAATTTTTTATAATTTGACGATAAAAATATGAAAGAATCATTTTTTCAGAATTTTCGGCTGTTCCATTTTGCCCTAGGTGTTATGGGTAGGGCTAAAAGAGCGGAAATATATTTAATTTTTTTTAATTTGTCGCTAAAAATTTGGAAGAATTATTTTTTAGAATTTTCGGCTGGTTCCTTTTGCCCCAGGTATCATGCGTAGGGCTTTAAATGCGCAAATATATCGGATTTATGGCAATTAGAAGAAAAAAAAAATTTTTTTTTTTTATCAAAATATTTACGGGGGCCTCTCTACCCAACCCTCCCCTACATTCATCATTAAGTAAATCACATTTTTTAATCAGTGTGGTATAGTGAACGAAAACTTTGTAGAATAATATTTTTTAGCATTTTGATGGAGTCAACATGTCTTTAAGTCTTAGTTAAGCTGAACAGTCTTACTTGACGTAGATCAGAATCGACTAGGCTCAATATTTTCATCCTAGGTTAACTGGATGAATTCTGGATATGTCATCATTTATGAGATCTTAAAATTATTAAATATCTCTCAAGATTGTGGATTCCACTATTGTTTATCCCCTGGCAAAATATACCGGACAAAATATCCCTGGGATATTTTGTTAGGAATAATTAGTCGGGGAATCAAAACTCCTGATACCAAATTGTGATATTAATTTTTTAGACTGATTCCAATTAATTTTATTTTTCATTATCAATATTAAACTCGATTAATTAAAAATTATTAGTCCTAAACAAAAAAATTATAATATAACAATAAACTTACATCGAGCAACATTACCGATGGATTTGTGAGTAATTCGCAGGCTATACTCGTTCTCTTTTTTTCTCCTCCAGAGAGACCTCGTTTTGTGTAGTCTCCAATAACTAAAATAAATAATATCAATATAATTCATTTTGTGTATGTTTTTTATTTTGGTGATTTTCTTGACCTTAGTAATTAATATACTTTTTATATAGTAATTTTGTCTGTAATTATAATTTTAAGTGTTAATAAGTTAATATCAATGTTTATTCGTATCATTCAGAACATTTTTATAAACTTATGCTAATATTATTTCTAAATTCTGATTTGATTATTTACAATTAATAATCTGTAGAATTTAATTTTAGAAGTTAGACCCTCACGGTTTCAACGCCATGGCGAAAGCAATATGAAAAAACGGTTTTTCTGTGGTTTGAACATGCCTGCAGAGTTTTCATATTGTATTGACTGTGGTTTTACCATGGAAACGCAGTGTCTTCTGTGAAATTACGACACTAAATTCACACCACCTTTCCACTGCATTTTCTCAATGATCCCTTTGCAGTTTTCCGGTATTCCACAGTGTTTTTATAAAATATATTTTTTAATCGAGCAAACACTTTTCAGCAATTAATAGTGATATTTTTTGTAAAATAAGTACAAATGAATTCTTATTAATCATAAAAAAAGGTTGAATACTGCAAGCCTACCCGGGTCATAATATCTAGCCTCATCGAACCTCAATCTAGCTTCATCGAACCCAAGTAAGCCTCAATCAAGCCTCACTTAGCTAAAAAAGTATTTTGAGCCTCAAATAATGCTCGTATAGCCTCAATGAGCCTCAAATGATGCTCTAAGGGCTTCAATGAGTCTCAAATAATACTAATCGAATTGAAATTACATTTGATCGAACTCGTAAAATTATTATTATTTGAGGCTCATTGAGGCTATACGAGCATTATTTGAGGCTCAAAATACTTTTTTAGCTAAGTGAGGCTTGATTGAGGCTTACTTGGGTTCGATGAAGCTAGATTGAGCTTCGATGAGGCTAAATATTATGACCCGGGTAAATTATAAATAAAAGAATTATTGCGTAAAAAATGTACTCAAGTAAACTAATAATTCAACTAAATATAGTTTATCAATGGAAATGACATATGTTTATCCTTTATTTTACTTGATGAACTTTTTTCACTTGATGAAGATATTTCAATTACAGTAAGATACCATTATAAAATTCGAGAAAACATCATTGAATTATGATTCATTCAATTCGAAAATATAAACAATAATGCCATTTTAATGTGATAACCACATGAACAGTTAGCTGAAGTTAATTATTTACTTGTTTTTTAAAAATAATTACTGTGTATAAAATTTTTTTCTGGATTGAAAATCACCATAAAATCAAAACAAAACTACTGTGAAACCATTGTTCAAATACATTGGAAACTAGGTTTAAATCTAGAGTCGCAATCGTCCGAAATGTTTCATGGTGTTGCTCAAACCAAAAGTTGAGGGTCAAATCCCTATCGCATGTGGCTTACACTTAAACGCATTTTTTTTCTATCAATTGTCGTAATGGTGGAGTCATTCTTTAAAATCATAATTTTTACGATGTGTAGTTGAAATAATGCTACCTACTGATAACACAAAGGATTGAGCTCTTTAGTATAAACTACGGTGTTTACATTGTGAAATTTATGGATTCATTGTAAGAGAAATTTTAACCCTTTTCCGATTGACCTTGAGTCCCTACTCTTATTTTGAATCGTACGTCTTCATCTTTAAGTAAAAGAGCGCTACTCTATTTAGTAGAGAAGGGCAGAAAAAAAGGAGAAGAGGACGCATGCATGCATTACTACGATTGAACCGTTACTCACACACCCTTTAAAAGAGATGTGATTGGTTTTATCCCCAAACAGCTCACACTGAGACTCCTCGAGAATCCAAACTGGAAAAGGGATAAATAAAATAATTGGAATAATAGTAATCGCTCAGACAAGCGTTGAATTCAAACACAGGACTTTTCAATCGTGGGTTGACCGACACCCGTTACTTCTAAACATTGACCAAATTAGCTCATTTTTAAACTTGATCAAGGTAATCGCTCAATGAATATGTATACCAAATTCCTGTTTGGGTTTCCTGGTTCTGGTTCGGTATGTTTAGGTTTCCACTATATAAAATTGGCGTATTACCGTACGATGGACGGTGTGGTTCAATAAGTTATAGATCAAATTGAACGGAATATAGTATAGTAACGGATAGCTCAACTGGTAGAGCACTCGGCGCGATACCGTCATGGTCTGGGTTCGATTCCCAGTTCGGGCTATCTATATTTTCTCAATTCATCTAAAAATTGTCTTATTGAGAAGGTTTGCATGTTTAGGTTTTCACTATATAAAATTGGAAACTAGTGGAAACCTAAACATTGTAAAACAATGTTTTGGTCAAATCTTTGTTTTACGATTACCTGACCGTTGATCCGAGGACAATTAATCCATGACAATTGATCCATGCTAATTGATTCGTAGACAATTGATCCTAACGACAATTAATCCAAGCGATAATTGATCGATGCGAAATTTCGTACTTCATTCAATAATACTAATAAATTTTTTTTTTATTATATATATATATATATATATATATATATATATATATTTTCTCATCACTATGTGTGTGTGTAATTTTAAAAATATACTTACATACAATTAAATTTGATCAATTACGCTCTTTTTTCACTAATTTTGTGTGCGTGTAACTTTGATAATTATTTCTAAATCAATTTTCGGATAAATTATCGCACGGATGAATTGTCGTTCGAATCAATTGTCTACAGATGAAATATTGCTAGGATCAATTGTCTACGCATCAATTGTCGCGGATTAATTGTCGCGGATCAATTGTCTTCAGATCATCGGTTGTGTCACCAATTCCTTCGCAATCTGTAAAAGATAACAATCTTTATTGCTCTGTTACTGCTATTGGAGTTGCAAGGCACGTTATATCCCATGTATATATTGTAGCAAGTGGAAAAATTTACACCTCCTCGGCGTTTTGAAATATTTAAAAATAATGAAACACTACCCGTTGAACAAAATTTTGGTGCCATGTATGGTTTGAATGTGAGCTCAGCCGAGCTATTAATTTAACGCATCGAATTGCAAAAAAAAAAAAAAGATGCATTCCATACTTCAAGCGTACAGCCGTATTTCGTGTTTTTGAACAATTTTAATTCCTGATCGACAACTAACTGACTGTCAATAAATCAATTAGGTCATGTACAACAATACTAGTGTTATGTTAAGTTAGATAATTGAAAAAGCTGAGTGACGGTGACGACGTTATGAACTGTCTATTATTCCGAAGACGGATATTTTGTTGCATAGAAGAGAAAAAAATACGTACAGAACTGAGTTAGCGTTGTACGAGATTGTGCGCCCTAACTTATTACGTGATAAAATAATTCATTGATTTATTTGACTTTATTGGATTCAGTGACCTTTTAAGAATTACGGGTTATCTGTGTCTTTTTTGCTACTGCAGTAGAGCGTCGGCGTGTATCGTAGCCTGAAGTCATACGTGAAGAATTTAGTTGAGACAGCGCTGTGGGTATTTAGATATAAAAATAAAATATTGTTTCATTTAACTTGCCAATGGAAATGTCGTATCGTAAGTATATTTTGAATTCGCTACTTAAATTAATTACAATCATCAATTTGTTTTGTCACGTAGCGATTCAAACGTGAATCGCTGCGCGTGCTTTCCCATCTTGCCGTGAATTTAACAACACCTTTTAATTCATAAAAAGCGCAAATGCGAATTTAATTATTATAATATTTTATTATATGAGTATTTATCAGGGTGCTCCGTTTGAAACAAACATTTTTTTTTTCGCTCCCCATCGAAAATCTTGTTCTATATGTTAAAATAAAAATTCAGTCCAATTTTGAGCTCTTAATATTAATATTAACCACTGAAACAACGTCGTTGAAGTTTTCCCATGCTAAAAGCACGTAAATTTAGTTTTTTTTCTTTTCAATTAATAAAACTCAGCCTCACTTTTATGTATCGTATGGGTCCAAAGTTTTTCTTAAAGAGAATTGTATGCTCTTCAAAAAAGCCAGTATCTGCTTAGCTCTGAGTTCAACTCTAGCTCTCCTGTGAGTCTTTAATGTCAAATTTCGTATCAAATCGATGGTTTTTTGCTGCTTCATAGATTTTTTAAAATAATAGTTTTAGAGATACAAGTCATTCAACCTTTTTTATAGAAAATTAAATTTTCGACAAAAAAGTCATTTACGTTTTTTCTCTAGACTCAACCGTTCATGAGTTAACAGCAAAAAACCATCGATTTGATACGAAATTTGACATTAAAGACTCACAGGAGAGCTAGAGTTGAACTCAGAGCTAAGCAGATACTGGCTTTTTTGAAGAGCATACAATTCTCTTTAAGAAAAACTTTGGACCCATACGATACATAAAAGTGGGGCTGAGTTTTATTAATTGAAAAGAAAAAAAACTAAATTTACGTGCTTTTAGCATGGGAAAACTTCAACGACGTTGTTCCAGTGGTTAATATTAATATTAAGAGCTCAAAATTGGACTAAATTTTTATTTTAACATATAGAACAAGATTTTCGATGGGGAGCGAAAAAAAAAAATGTTCGTTTCAAACGGAGCATCCTAGTATTTATATTATTTTTATTAATTATTTAATTATGATTTATTTATGGAATTATTGATATTATTGTTTATTATATTCATGTTTTGATTATTATTTTGAATTTTATGTATTAAATCGATATTTTCATTTCAGTCAGTAGCACACGTGTGTGTTATAACTATACATAAAAATATCGACCGAAGGGAGAGTAATTCGATATAGTGGGGATAAAAATCAGTATTCCCCTTCCACTACGTGGTGCGCTGAAAGAATTTTTATTTTATTATTTAAAGAGTTAGTTATTATTATATTTATGTATATTGATAAAAAATATAATTATGATATAACTCAGGTCATGTAATAAACTTAAATATTTTATTTAATTAATAATTTCGAGATAACACGGGAGTGATACCCATCCCTCGGAAAACCGACGTGTGAAAAAATAGTCCAAGAGGACCGGGCTATTGTAAAGGTAGGACGTATTGTTGTCCGTGATTTTTAAGTAAAATTATTCTGGCCTAGTTGCCGTAATAGAGTAATTAAATAGTTGAGAAAGTTTATTTAATTGAGATAATTAGTATTTTGTTATATTGAATTAAAAGTATAGTTTACGTATTGTTTATTATTGAAAAGCTCTAAAAGTAAATTATTGTCAACGCCGGTAAGTCAATTACATTTTCATTTGTTGCACCGGCCATGGTTGGACCCTTAGTAGAGTTGATTGCGGTGTTTGATTGATTAATAATTAAACCTGAGTTATTAATGTATCAATAAGTTAAATATATTCGGCGTACGTTCCAGAGTTTGGTGCATACGTGCGTAGACGCGTCGATTAAATTCCTTAGCGGATTAGACATGGACAGCGTATTTGGCTCCTTGTCTTACAATAGTACTTAATATATTATTTCTTTGAGTAAAATTCATTTATAATTTGATGGTATGAAACCCAGTGTTGGTAATCTATATTGAGTACCTATGTCTTTCTCTCCCCAGAGTAAATAGTTTAAAATAAAGAAAACGATAAGTATTTTTTGATTTGGTTACAATTTATATTAATTTTAAAAGGAAAATTTGTGATTTTACTTTCCCTATGGATAATTTAATTAATTATCATTATTATTTGGCTTTAATAAGTATATTATTATTTGATTTAATTTATGATAAAAAATTAATGTATAGTATATCATATTTGGTATTGTAATATTTTGTTGGAATTATACTTATAAATATATTTGAATTAAATAATATGAGGAAAGGAATCCAGTAACAGCCAACATTTGTTTGTTTATTTCCTGGATATATTTTAGTGATAATTATGCCTCATTATTTTTATTCATTATATTCTTCTGGTTGTTATTTCGCTTGGTGCATAAATGCTCGCTCAAAATTTGGTCCCGTGATTTCTCCCCTGATATTCTATAATTTTTGTCCGTTTTGTGAAAACGGGCTGGCGCCCGCGTGCATTAACCCAGTCTAAGGAGCTGATTTAGGCACACTATTATTTTGTTAATAATTATTTATTATTAGTATTTATAATTTTTATTACACGTGGGTGACCACATACGGATTACAGGTTTTGTTCGCGTCGCGAAAATAAAAACGGTTTTTGTTATAGTCTACTACAAATATGATATATTAACCAAGAGTTGGGAGTTTGCTGATTGTTTTCGATTAGGGCTGCACTCAATCCGAGACAAGACAAGATTAGAACCATTATGTCCCGATCTTGACACTGTCCTTCTCGTCTTGATCTCGAAAAACAGCCAATTCATTATATCGTCTTGTCTTGTCTTGGTCTTGAATTAATATGAATTTTCGTTACGTAAATTTGAAAAAGTTTACGCAGTTATATAACATTGATTTGTATTTTATAAGTGGGATAATTTTTAAAAATGTCTTGAATTTTTTGTGTAGTTGTGTAATTCTTCGAACTCGAAAATACTCGTACATGTGATTGTTTTTTTATGAGCATTTAAAACTCAAACAAGTCACAATTTATGTTAAAGTTTGAAATTTAAGAATAGAAAATCATTCATAGACAAGCGTTTTTTTCCAATTTTTATTCCCAATTATGTTCAATAAAATAAATGTATTCAGGCAGAAATCAATGTTAGTGATCAAAATAAAGATTTAAATAAATTTTGACTCAGATCAGAGCGATGGTATATACAATATCCGAGAAAAATATTGAAAACTGTGTTGTTTCAATTTTTTTGTTAACAATATTATTCAAGCTAAAGAACGAGTTAGATGACATTAGATGGTGATTGAAAGAGACCATAAAGACAAAGAGTTGGTATGATTTCGGGCACATATTAGTACATTAATTATCATATATCCGGAAAAAATAACGTGTAATGTTTTTTTTTTTTACTTTTTGATGCCGATATCTTTTAAAATAATTACCCAATTTCGACGTTTAATGACGCAATCGGCGCGTTTTGTCGAGTTTTAGAGCTGATTCAAGTTTGAAATCGATCGGTTCAGTCGTTTAAAAAATATTTAGAAAAAACTGTTTTTCACCATTTCTTTTTTCAACGATATCTCTTGAATAAATTAATCGATTAAAATGATTTAGGTGGCAATCAACACGTTCAATTAAGTTCTAGAGCTAATTAGATTTTGGAATTGATCAATGAAACGGTTTCTGAAAAATTTTACAAAACTACAAAAAAAATTTTTTTTTTTCGAATTTATTCTAGATCTTAGAGTATATTTAATCGATCAATCTGAAATTTTCCAAAAAGTTGACGGCTAACAAACTCTTTCGATTGTCGCAAGAAACATTTCAATCGGTTAATTAGTTAAAAAGTTATAGCGAGCTTACACACATACATGCACACACACATACATACAGACACTCGGACATCATTCTGAAAATAGTCAGAATAACTTCCTAGGACCTCAAAACGTCGACATCTGATGAAAACTCCGTTTTCGAAAATCGGGGTGAAATTAATAACTTCCCGAATCTTTCGGAAATCGTCAATTTTCTTAGCGAGAAGTTAAAAAAGTCCGCGTTTCTTAATAATGTATAAATATTTCACGATAATTGTAGTTTAAAAAATTTCGATTAATACCAGCCTATAGAGTCAACTGTCTAAGCTACTTAACTTACTCGATTTGTTGCAAAAATACCATTTTTTTCTACTTTTCAATTTATATGTTACATTTATTAACATCTAATTTGTAGAAATACTTCAACTACAACTTCACTGTACTTGCATAGATAGTATAAAGAATAAAATTAGTATCAAGAAAAAAGTAATGTGCCCAATTAATATTTAGCAAAAATTATTATTATAAACTAAAGAGTTAAAATTTTCATTAAGCATCAAAAGATTGTTTTTGATCAATATTGGATGTCGATTTTCAATATTCAGATGAGATACCATGGTAAAACTCATAAAAACTGTTTAATAAGTAGAAAAAAATGATATTCTCGCAATGAATTGAGTAAGTTAAGTACTTTGGACGCCTGGCACTATATATTGGTATTAAATATGATTTCTTGAACTGAAATTTTCGCGAAATATTTAAAAATTATCAAAAAACGATGACTGTTGGAAATAGTATATTGTACAACTAGTGCGGTAAGTTGTCGATTGCCCAAGAGAGCAAAGTTGAACGCACGAACGAAGTGAGTACGCTCATTTGCTCGTGTGGGTAATCGGCAATACCACACGAATTGAACATACTTTCTTTTATTATTAATGCGATAATGAGTACTATTTTAGTGCTTGCTGTTTTATTCCCCAAGTAGCTTTTTACTGATTCAATTGTTGCCGCGAAATTTTTGTGGGTTATACGATAATCTGCATGCGACGAAGTAAATTTGCGTGCGACAAGTTTACTTGTCGCACGCAGATAATCGTATAACGCACACAAATGTTGTGGATACAGTTGAATGGGCAAACAACTATTTGGCGAGCAAAAGAGCGTGCGCCAAGATAGCACTTATATTGCATGAATTATGAAAAAAAAAAAAAAAATCGGTCTGTCAGTTGAACCTGCGGGCCAGCCCCAAAACTTCCCGCAGTTTTCGAGCTCCTTGAGCTTGAAAATATTATTGAGAATACATTTTCGAGCTCTTCGAGCTCAAAAATACTTTTGTATGCCTTTGTTTTTGAAAAATAACGTTTTTTACCATTTTTTCTCCAACGACATCTCTTGAAAGAGTTCATCGATTGCAACGGTTGAGGTGGCAATCAACGCGTTTTATTGAGTTCTAGAGCTGATCAAATTTTAAAATTGATTTATTGAGTCGTTTTTGAGAAATTTCAAAAAAACTAAAAAAAAATTTTTTTTTAATTCTTTCGTTCACGGTTTCTCTTGAACGAATGAACCAATTTTGATAGTTGAGGTGGCATTTGACGCGGCTTACAAAGTTTTAGAGCTGATTAGATTTTGGAATCAGTCCTTCGAGCGAATTAAATGTTATTAAAAAAAAAAAACATTTTTAAAAAAATTTTATTTTTGAAATATCTCCGAACGAACCCTACCGATTAAGCTCAAATTTTAAGTGCTTATAGTAATTAACAAGCCGCGTCGAATGACATCTTGGCGATCGAAATCAATTCATCCGTTCAAAAGTTACAGAATATTTACATACGTACGTACATACATACATGCATACACTCAGACATCATCTCAAATTTAGTCAAAATAACTTCCTAGAACCTCAAAACGTCGATGTCTGTTTGACTTTCGATTTTTGCAAATCGGGGTGAAAACAATAACTTCCCGAAATTTTTGGAAATCTTCGATTTTTTTAGCGGGAAGTTAAAAAAAAAATTGTAAGTTTTTATTAAAAAAAAATTTGTTAATAAAAAATCGGAAAACTAAGAAAATTTGAGGGAGAATGTTGAAAAATTAAAATAAAGAGAACTATTGTAAAAGTGTGTGATATTAAAAAAATGTTCAATTATAAAATTAAGAGATAAGACCAGAGGCTAGATAGTAGATAACAAGTTTTAATCCCGAAAAGAGACATGGCGGTCAAAAGTTGAGTCGAAGGGATTTAGTTAAATTGAAATAAGGTAAAGTCCAGGGGACTTATTTCTGAAGTATGAAAGGTCAAAGTCCCAGGGGACTTAAGTACTTGTGTAATCGATCATTGAGTAAACGGTTTAAAATTAATAAAATTGTATAATAAAATTTGCTTAATTATCAATTATCCTTTCTCATCCTTCTCTTGAAAATACTTTTACAACGACCCTGATTAATTAAGCTCTGGGTCTGGATGACCATTAATAATTTCACTGGTGCTTTTTACAGGATGTCCAGAGTAGCAGGCTTCCTGTTATAACTGGAATGGCCAAATTGTTCTTAATAATAATAAAATGGAAAAGTCGACCAATTACCAGTCTGAGTATCAATATTAAGCACTAAAATATATGTTGGTGCTCTAAAATTAGAATCTCAGACCAGCAAACCCTGAGCAAATACAATAATCAAACTGTTAAACGGACAGCAAGTTGGAAATCTCATCAAAGGTCTTTGTTTTGATATAGCAGCAGTCAATACGGGTATAGCAACATCCTTTATTTTCATTTCTTAATTATGAATTCTCTTCTCTCCATTTATAATATTATACATTTTATAGGTCGTTGAGAAGGAACATGGTCGTATTTGGAACAACATTTAAAGAAAAAACCTATTTTATTTTGTTTATCACCACCACATTCATGAACTTGTGTTCCCTTATGTATTAGTACCCTGCTGGCCAAGAACATCTTCACCAAAGTTATTAATACTTTAAGCGTTTTAATAAAAATTGGCCTAACATTGATAAAACACAGTTCAAAACTGGATTGGATGATGATTTTGTTAACCTGAAAGTCACGGATCAAAGAGAAGAGATTTAAGAATTAATATTACGTCAAAAAATGTATTATTTTAGTTAAATTGTAATGAAGTAGAGTCAATTTTTAATTGTCATCAATTAGTTGACATCCATTAATACACAATCAATAATTAGCTGTGCAGTTTCGGCACGGAGCGTTGGTATCTAGTACGACTGGTCGCCGAGTGGCGTGAATTTAGGGGACTCGGACCTATTCTTCACTCTAGCTCGTAAGTTTGAGAAAAGGAGAAAATTCTAGAAACTACCAAAGGTAACCAAATGGAAAATTTTATAAGGAAGCAACAAGTAGAAAAATACACAGAGTTCAACGAATCGACTGATAACTCAGACATGAGATCTAAACTCCTATTAATCAGGTCATTATTGTGATATCGGATGTTGTGGATATTGGAATATTAAGGTTATCACAGGAGGGCGTAAGGTACGTCCAGTCTAAGGTGCGTTCATTGATTTATAAAAGTAAGGGTTTATTCAAAAGACAATACAAAAACGTCTTAACATTGAGAGGTCCGACTTCAACTGCCCTTGTTTTCCACTCGAAACTCTGGGTACAATACTCCCAGTTATCCTCACACTTATAATCGCACACATTCTTACATGAGTTTTTTCATATTTTATTTTCCTTAACATTCATAACCATCTCTAATTGCAACGGAGGTCTGCTTATTTTGAACCGGGCACTTTCGTGACCCGGGCCCGTCCTAATTCCTGAATTTATGACCTCTGCCCTCAACTTTCACTCACGCGGTCACTTCCGTCATAAACCTACATTCGCACTTAATTCCCACGTGTTGTTTGTTTCTTTTCTCAACTTACAAAGTTTTAACACACACATATTTTTGATACATTCATTCCACTCGCGATACTACATTCGGTCATCCTGCGTTTCGAGATCTGGCCTCAGATGTTGACTTCGTCTTCGCTAGATTCCATTTTCTTTCTTCCAACGGCCCAAGGTTTCAAATGGTCCGCTGAAGCTGACGTGTGCTTCGGTCCCTCATGTTCCCCTAGCCTGGCAACCGTGTACCAATCATTTTTCAGCACTGGCAATTTTGTAAGGCCCGAAAAATTTTGCCTTCAACTTGAGACCACCTCCAAATTGTATCTGCTTTATTGCCACGAGATCTCCTTCCTGACATTGCTTCGCTTCCTTCCTTTTTTATTGAAACTTCGTCTATTCTCTTCCTGCATCTTGGATATACACTCCTTCGCTTCTTCTCTCATTTCGTCTCGTTTTATCTCAAAGTGGCCACCCATTCTTCCTCTAATATCTCTTTTATATGCAGATCTTCTTTAAGTCGGGCGTTGACTCCAAAGAGCAGGTCGAACGGTGACCTACCTATACTACGATGTGGAACAACGTTAAGGTACCTCTGTGCCTTATCTACATACCTGTACCAGTGGTCCGGTTCGGATGCTGGTAATTTAGCAAGCAGAGGGATGAGCGTACGATCCACCCTCTCCACTTGACCGTTACTCCTTGGTACACCAGTCACTATTGTAATGTGTAGAATCTTCTCGTCTGTACAGTATTCCTTGAATATCTCTGATGTGAATGCTGTTCCTCGATCCGACACTATTATTTGTGGATTACCGAACAACGCTGATTGTTCAGATAAGTGGTCAATTACTTCTGGCGAGTCCGTCGACTTTGTTGGGTATAGCCAGACAAACTTAGTGAATGCATCCACTACCACTAGAATGTGTTGGTACTTCTTCTTCGTCGCTTTCATGGGCCCAATATGATCGATATGGTATGTATTTAATGGTGTATCGCCCTTGTCGATTGCGTGCAAGAACTCTTCTTACTTTCCCTGATTTAGCTTGGCTAGTATACAGTTTAAACAACTACTTACTACTCGTCCGACCTTTTGTCACATGGCTTCGCGGGCTTCGAATTCAAACTTCGTATCTTTTCTTAATAGGTTTGTCAGCGATCTCGCGATCGTCGAGTATCCTATTATGAATTTTCTAAAAAATCTGGTCAACCCTAACAGACTTTGTACCTGCTTAACATTCGTGGGTCTAGGAAAGTTACGGACGGCTAGGGTTTTCCTTTCTGGAGAACGTATTGTGTTTTTTGTCACAATATGACCTGGGTACTTGATTTCACGCTGTACAAATCGACATTTTGCCCAATTTCTCCCAGAAGAGGGTTCGGCGCCTTCTAGGGGGCACCAAACCAAGTACATGCCAACCTCTTCGTGGGTTCTGGGACCATTACTCCAACTGTTAGCAGCACCCACATGTTTTGCACTATGTAACACGTGGCAATTCTGTGGTTGCAGGAAGCCAATAGACACTGCTGCGCGGGTGAGACTAACTCTTCAGACTGTCTAAAAAACCTATGGAATACTAGCCTGTACACAATACTATCACTAGCATATAGTGATAATCACTCGGTGATGACTGAGGGCAATCTTGTAAAGCTGCTGTCTTAAATCCGAGTGAGCATAAGTGGAGGAAGTCCGTATGGGTCTAGGGAGAAGTTGCATCTCACCACTAATCCTACGCAACCGGTTGACCAGAGCTGAAGTTTGGTGCCACGGGGGGCCACTTTCCAAGCCCACTGTGGCCAGAGTCTCTTTATTTCCTGAGATGGAAGCAGTGTTTGGCCCAAGAAGAGGTTGGACTCGTGGTAGCTGTTGGTGAGGCACCCACATGCACTGCATGCCTGATAGGGTTAACGATAATGTGATTTATGTTCACATTTCGCTTGTATAATATTATGGTAGAGGATAGTGACACGGCCTCCGGTTGGTGGAGGTGGACTTAGGTCCCCTTATATTGATTTGCCCAATTTATATTTAACCCGTGCTGCTTTGCAACCTCTAGGACCATTCTCAGCCGTTCCAATGCCTCTTTTACCCCATTCACAATTATTACGATATCATCTATGTAAATGACAGCTATTTTCAATCTCATCAAGTCTTTAAATATAGCGATAATCTATTTTTGAAATACTAATGGGGCTATACGCAAACCGAATGGTGTTCTGAGGGATTCGAACTGTCCTGTCGGTGTTACGAAAGCAGTATACTTTATACTCTCTTCGTCTACTAGTATATGAAAAAACTCGTTTTTCAGATCTATCACCGTATAAAACTCTGCGCCCTCCAACGCGGCTAGTTGACCGTCGATCAGAGGTAACGGAAAGTTTGGTCTAACGATAATTTTGTTTAATGGGCGATAATCTATACATAATCTAATTGAATCATCTTTTTTTAACTTCCCGCTAAGAAAATCGACGATTTTCAAAAAATTCGGGAAGTTATTGGTTTCACCCCGATTTTCGAAAATCGGATTTTCATCATATGTTGACATTTGAAGGTGCGAGGATGCTATTCAGACATTTTCAGAACGATGCCTGTATGGGCGCGTGTGTGTGTGTGTGTGTGTGTGTGTGTGTGTGTGTGTGTGTGTGAGGGTGTAAACCTCTCATATCTTTTTGATGAATGAACCGATTTAGATGGTTCTTGCGGCATTCGAAAGATTCCTTCTGAACTTAGATTTCCAGAAAATTTTAGATCATTTAGTCAAATATACTCTGAGATATTTAAGAAACACGAGAAAAAAAAAAAATTTTTTTTCGTTTTTCGTAAATATTTCGGAAACTATCGAATCGATCAATTCTAAAATCTAATCAGCTCTAGAACTCGATAAAAACATTCGATTTCTGCCAAGAACGTTCCGATCAGATAATCCGTTTGAGAGATATCGTTGCGGAAAAATAAATGTGAAATCTATAGTTGCTTTTTTCATTGAATAACATCATAATTACTGAACAATATTACTCAAAACTAATATGTTCTTCTTTATGTAAGTCATTGGAAGTGACTGCTTAAAAATTGTCATGTTCGCTCGTATCACGATATACTTACACGAAATAGTTACAACGTATCACGGAAATACTTATTTTTAAGCAAATTATTGAACATAATTGTGAATAAATATATAAAAAACGCTTATACATGAATTATTTTAGATTCTAAATTTTTGAACCATAACATAAAACGAAAATCTTCTGAGCTTGAAAATCTCATAAAAAAAGGGGACAAAGGTATTTTCGAGCTCGAAGAGCTCGAAAATGTCTTTTCACTAATATTTTCGAGCTCTTAGAGCTTGAAACCAGCGGGAAATTTTGGGGCCGGCTCGCAGGGTCAACCGATGCCCAGATTTTTCTTTACTAAGACAATCGCGCTCGCGTACTTTGAGTTAGAAGGCCTTATGATGCCGTTTTTCAACCATTTTCCAATTATTTCGTCCACAGTTTTTTTTTCTCCCAGCGACAACCGTCTCGGTCTTGCTGTAATCGAATGGTCATTAGTTAAAATGATTTTAGTCGTAATTCCCACATCCCGTACTTTATCTGGCTTATACCCTTCCATTAGCTTTTCGATCGTTTCGCGAACTCTTTCGACCTTAATGTGTGTTAGATCGATTTCTTCATGCTCATCAATTGTATTTATGTCGAATATGTTTGGTCTGCCATTGTGTTCAATTTTCGCGTCCTCTAGTTTTAAGAATGAAACGTTTCCCCGTCGCACCCGTAACTCGACTTGATCTAATAAGTCCGTTCCTTACAATATACTATGTTTCAATATTTTCTTAGGAACTACATGAAAAGTTATCTAAAACTCATTATCATCTATTACTACGCCTTTCGAACACTTACCCAAAGCTGTATTACCTGTAAAGCTTAAGACCTCGAATTCAAATGAACGGTTTAGCAAACCTGGAGACCCTATCTTCTCATACTTATCTGACCGCATAAAGGTCAAGTCGCTACGTGTGCCGACTAAAGCTACAAACTTGAAGTCCTCTATAATTGCTTCTTTGATGTTGTTGCGTAATTACCAAATGTTCGCGCCAGAACATTTGATAACTCCGCACTCTACTGTACCAAAGGTGCTGCTATCGACGCGCCCTCTGATACTCAGAATTTCAACTTGATAGCCAGCTACGCGGCAACTACCATTATTCTACAACAGATGTTGCAGTGCACCACGTGTTATTTAAGGGGTTACATGGGTTTCGTCGGGTAAAAAAAGGCCTATTTTCAATATTTTTTTTTCTATGTAAAAAATTATTTATTTAATTCAAACTATTTTCTGTCTTATAAATACATATTTAAAGAATAATTTCTGAAATTTTCAAAAAAAAAAAATTGAAACTCCTCCATTGTGACGTCATTTCCGGTGACCCCTCGGAAAAAAGGTGCGTCAGCGTTGTCAGCATAACTCCTGACAAAATCATCTAAAATGAAAAAACAAAGATAAGTGTTTTAGTTAAGACCATAAACTCGTGCTTGAACGAAGGAAAGAAAAAAAAAGTAAAAATTGGAATTTTGGCAGACATTTTTCCAAAAAAATGAAAATTTCGGTCAAATTTGCTTGACATTTTGTTTTTTTTAAAAATAGTTGTAATTGAAAAAAAAAAAAATCCTTCGTCCAAGCACGAGTAAATTATATCTCGAACACCTGTGTAAAATTTCATCAAGATCGGTTCAGTAGTTTCCGAGAACGTCTGACAACCGACTTTGAAAACACGGTTCCGAGAAAAACGCGTTTAAAGTTTTGAGTAACAATAAAAGTGGAAAAAAAAATGTTTTTTGTAACTTACAGTGAATCGTCGATTCCTGGACCATAAAGTAAAGATCCTGCAGCAGTTGCAATGTCCAGGGCATCCTTTTGCTCCTGTCGATGACGGATTCTGGCTTCACGAGTCGCTCGCAGATTTTTTTTAGGCTGCGCACACACGGTTTTCATCCGAAATTCGGGCATATTCGTGGGAGTTTCGGCCTAATTTTAAATCCATACCGTGCATAATTAATAATAAAGCTGATGTTCCTTCATTGAAGATACAAGCAGCGACCAATGCCGCAATATTAACAATCTTTGAACCAGCAGGAAGTATTTTTGGAGTAATTTTCCAGATCAACTGGTTGAAGCTCTCGTTGTTATTTTGTGTGAAACCACCAACACACCGTTCGAGAAGCTCATCCTTACTGAGATTATCATATAATGGTTTCATAGCAATCAAAACTTCATCTGGTAATGGAGTATACTCATGTTTAAATGATGAAAGAGTATTTGTAGCTGATGCTCGTTGCCAAGCGCACCAAGAGTCTGGACCTTTTGGGCAGTTATCGTGCTGAGGTTTTGTATCTGTAGAGCTATAGTGATAATAGGTAGCCCATATAGCCTCTCATTTTTTCTACTGATTCACAGTTTCTCCTTATCGCCAAACCATAGTACACAGTTAATTTGTCTATTAGTTTACTGCAGTTTACCTTTGCCTGAAAGAATTTTTTTTTTGTTTTTTTACCTTTTACTATTTTTTCCTCAGTTGTTTTTTTTACTAACTCACGCAAACGGGTCCCCATTTTTTTTGCACGTGTCCAACGCATTCTTTTTTAGTGATAACAAAATCGTCACCGTAAGGTTGGGCTTTGAGAAGACCAGAGTAGGTTTTTGAGTCCCCATCTCCTATATAATTTACGAACCTCAGTCCATATTTGAAAATCGAGCGTTTAAACATTTCAATAACCGATGAGACTTCCATGTTTCCTGATGCTCCAGTGTGATTGGCGGTGCATTGATTTGTTTCAATGTATTCTTCTTTCCATTCTTCATATTCTGCAGTATCTAATTTTTTTTTCTAGCTTTCACATAACTTACAATAAGAAGATTTAACCAACACATCCAACACTTTTCCCGAATAATATCCGATTAGTGAACTCACACCATATAGTGATGAGAAACCACGTTTCTTCCAGGTACCGTTACCGGAAACACTCACATCTGTCGTATCTTGTAAATTGTTTTCAATATTTGTAAATTGTTTTTCTTCTTCAGCAGCAGATGAGAATAGAGTCTGAGTAACTGTCTCAATACACTCATGTATTTTATCAATATAAAAATCGTATGTAGACTGGTTTAAAAATGAACTGCTTATGTCCATCAAACCGCAGAATTTCTTGCATCCGGCGAGCCCTAAGCCCAATATTCTCATAACAAAAATGAACCGGCGATTTAATTCATACATTCTTCCGATTTTTTGACAAGATAAAATATATTTTGGATCACATCGTTCACATTCTACTACGATTTTATATCCCAGACCAAATGTCGAACATTGCTTAAATTGTATTTTACCATTACACAATTGATCTTCATCTTCATCGTCAATAATGTTAGAACACCGCACAAACGATGAGAGAGTTGAGAAAACCAAGGCAAAATCTATGATTGAATATTGGAGCGTATCCTCTTCTGGCACGTGCTCTTTATCATCACCTTTTAATTTTTTTGCTGAGGTGCTCGTGAAGGAACTATCATCAGTTTCCGGATCTTTAGGATTAAAGGGCTGTCTCCTTTTTCTCGGTCTATCTTTTCTACGAGCTCCAAGGGTTAACTATTTTCTTGAAATTTTATGCATTGCTTATCAACTTCACAAATGACACTAGATAACCACAAATAATACCACGTTTTTAATAAATTATATGATAGAAACTTGAGATAACCTCAAATGAACCTCGTCCTTCAAGAAGTAATCACCAAATAAAATATTTCAAACTAGTTTTCCTTAGGAAGTGAAAGTAATATACAACAATGACAGACAAACAATAGACGAGCAGCTGCTCACTATACCTGAGGCGCGCTGACACTTCTATACCTGACTTGGAGCGCAAACCTTCCAAAGGTCGTATCTCCAAAACTATTATTCGGATCGACTTGAAAATTTAGGACAATATACTTGAGATGTTGTAGAAATTAATGAGCCAAAAAAAAAAAATCGATTTTTTGAACCCACGAAACCCATGTAACCCCTTAATAACAACGCAATCTAAGTATAAATCAAGCTACATCGTGCTAATTAATAAACATCAGGAGATTAATTCAGTAAGTTCATCTCGCTGATTCATCAGGTAATTTATCATGCTCATCTTTTTGTAAGTCTTATACTTTTTAAGTTATAAATCACTGTGATCATTTTTGTTGACCGCGTGCTAACCTATCCATGTCAGCTATATTTATATATGTACTCGCTATCACATGACTTTGCACTTACAAATAATTAATATTCAAATTATAATTTATATTTTAATTACAATATTTACTTATTACTTATCACTCGAATATTTTATTTTGTACTCGGTACTGACTTGTGTGGTTGATGTCATCTTTTTATCCACTCAGTTATGTATATATCTCAAAAATCAACTTCAAATTTTATTTGTGACTGCAAATCAGTTAGTTTACGATAAGACTCAGCACTCGACTCGTCTCTATAATTTCTTGCTTGATTCAAAATTACAGACATGTCGCATAACAAAAATTACTTGTGATCTTATAATTTACATTATAAATAATTGTTTTGTCTGTGAATTCTTAACTGTTAATAATTATTTCTACTCTGCGCTCTCTCTCTCTCTCTCTCTCTTTCTATTATAGCACTGACGGAATCCTGGCTCAGTGATTCCATTGCCAACATCAACATTCCGGATCACTGTGTCGTTAGAAATGACCGGAACTCGCGTGGGGGTAGTGTAGCTTTATACTATCACCAATCTTTACACTTATCAATCATCCTCAAGCCACCGATAGTCTGGAAGAGTCAACCAGGTACTTCTGAGTACTTGCTAGCCAAACTGCACATAAAAGAGACTCAACCAGTGTTTGTTGCGGTCGTGTATCGGCCACCCCATGCTCCCTACTTTCTACCTAATGATCTGGCAACAACCCTTGCTTCAGCTATGGAAGGTTTTAGCCACAAACTCATTCTTGGGGATTTTAACGCAGACCAATTGCTTCCTGATTATGATGCTGATTACATTAAGTCCTTCATGAGCACAAACTCACTTAGTCTTGTGCAACATGGTTATTCCCATACCACTAAGCGCTCTGAAACCTAATTGGATCTTTGCATGGTGGATGAATCAGACCTTATTGTTTCCTGGGGAAAATCTGAGCGCCCTCTGGGTGCTGGGCATCACCTTATATCAGTGGTAATGCAGCTCGATGCCATTGCGCCATCGGCTAAAATGATCTTGTCACGAAAGCTTGACAACGTGACTTCAACTAACACCATTTTCTCAGTAAAAAACATGGATTGGTCATGGAGTCAGTCGCCTGGACTTACTGCCGACCATTTTGCAGCACAACTCACTAACCAGCTTATCTCACATGTGGACGCATACGCTCCTGTTCGTGCTATTACTGTAAATTCACCCGTATTTGCTCCCTGGCTTACAAGTGAGTTAAGAGATTCTGAGTATCGTATCCGTGTGCTGTACAAACGCTACCAGCATAATAGGAGACTCTCTGACTTATTAAAATATCGCTCTGAAAGGGATTTGCATCGCAACAATCTCAACCTAGCCAGGAATAACTATTATTTCTCTAGACTTAAGGGCCTTACATGTAGTGCCATGTGGCGCGAGCTGCGGAAATTTGGCCTATTGAAGGATGGTGGTACTCGGGCACTAGCTGTGGACGCAGCACAGCTCAATAAAGCGTTTGTGGCTGTCTCGCAAGCTACTGCGCAACATCTACACTTGCCCCCAGTCGTCAAATCGGGTATGCAAACCGAGTTTTGCTTCAGTGAAATATCTACCGCCGATGTAGTCAAGGCTTTCTCAGCACTAGGAACCGACGCTGTTGGGGCGGACGGGCTCTCAAGGAAAATACTGTCATTACTCCTACCTTTGATTCAGGACCATGTAAAGCATCTTTACAATGCATCTCTGCGTGATGGCGTCTTTCCTGACGTCTGGAAGCAAGCCATAATCGTCACTGTTAATAAAGTGCCCACTCCTGTCAGCGTCGGTGATTACCGGCCAATTGCTCTACTTCCGGTATTGGGGAAATTACTTGAAAGAATTGTGGGTAATTAACGGCTTATTTAGACGAACATAACCTGCTTGATCCATTACAGTGTGGATTTCGCGCTGGACATAGCAAGCAGACTGCCTTGCTTAAGCTGCTAAATGATGTGAAACTCAGTATGGACAGGCGAATGATTACCGTCCTTGTACTTTTTGACCTCTCTAAAGCCTTCGATACAGTTGATCCTGTGCTGCTGGTGCGTAAACTCGTGGAGGTCGGGTTCTCTGGGCCTGCTGCTGACTGGATGACGTCGTACCTGACTGGGAGGTCACAGACTGTTAAAGATCCTGATGGTAATCTCACGGACTGGCTTCACACCAATATTGGCGTTCATCAAGGGTCTATTTTAGACCCTCTGCTCTTTTCACTCTATATCAATGATATTGGTGTGAGTATTCGGTAGTGCAAAAGACTACTCTATGCTGACGACTTGCAAATCTACACGGCCTGCTACCCGCATGAAATTGAGGAGTGTATCAGGAGAATTAATGAGGACATAGCTCGCATTAAGCAGTGGGCTGACTCAAATAAATTGCAGATAAACCTAAACAAGACCGAGCCATCATCTTAGGGCCCAAGCTTTTTGTTAACGCAATCAACACCTCTGAGCTAGTACTGGGTTGTGATGGTATCAGCATCTCGTTCGTCTCCTCCGTCCGTAACCTTGGTGTCCACATCGATTCGAAATTAACTTTTGAGGAACATGTGAAACATACTACTGCGAAGGTTAACTCGGCTCTCTACAGTTTATATAGTTTACGCCGTTTCACTGATCTAAGCATGCGTAAAACTCTGGTCAATGCCTTCATATTTCCTCATGTCAACTATTGCTTAGCTTTTTTTCTGGGTCTGGGTTCTGTCTTAAACATCAAACTGCAAAGGCTGATCAACAAAGGAGTGAGATATGTGCTTTGCTTGCCATGGGACTCGCCAATCTCACAGGCTAGAGTTGATCTAGGGTGGTTGACGGTCAGCCAGGTTAGGGATCGTGCAGTCATCATTGCGACACGTAATGCTCTGCACTATCACTGCCCAGCCTATTTAGCTGAGCTAATCTCGCTACAAACGACTATCAGGCCACTTCGAAGTACTAGCTCTGCAGCATGACTTGCAGTACCGAATCATCGCACTACAGCCTACAAAGCGGTCTTTGCCGTTGCTGGCCCTTACCTGTGGAACAGCTTGCCGGATAACTTAAGGCTCACTCGCAGTTCAGCAGTTTTCAAAGCTGAGCTTAACTCTTGGCTTCTGCGTTCCAGCACTCCAGGATGACTTGACTGATGACCACCGCGTTTTAGCCTAATCTTATTGTTTCTTACTGATTTATTGTCATTATTACTATATTATACTTATCACACTTACAAATGAATGGTTGCTATATACTTACTGTATAAACTTTTGCTACTCATTTCATCACTGTTTATTATTATGTTTTGTTCAACGAACTCTGAACAATATAAATTATTATCTAATCGAATCTAATCTATTCTCTCTATATATACATGTATATATATATATATATATATATATATATATATATATATATATATATATATATTAGGGTGTGTCAAAAAAAAAAGATTTTTTTTTTAGGTCTCATAGTTTCGAAAGTTTCTTTTGGACCTAAAAAAAATCTTCCTAAAAAAACAGTTCGTTATCTCGAAAATTGAGCTGGTGGTTTACAAGTCCATTTTCCCATTTAAAATACATGTAAAAAATTTTTTTTTTAGTTTTTCGAGGAAAAATTGAAGAAAAAAATTTTTTTTCCAATTTCGAATTTCATACTCTTATAGGAAATTAAATTCCCTACAAAAATGTAGGAAATAGTCATGCTCGTAACTACAATATAAAAAAAGGTACAAGCCCCTAAAGGTCGAAAAAAAAAATTTTTTTTTATGTATAATTATTGTTTTTACTTTTCTGTTATTAATTGGTGGTATTTTGTTCTTCTAATTGTATTTTGTAATCTTCTATAAAATATCTATTTTTATGTAAGAAATTATTATTTTATCATGCTCATAAAGTTAAAGAAAAAAAAATGTTTCGTATAGCAATCATTTATTTTATAAATTATAAATTATATTTATTATAAATAAATAAATAAATGAAAACTTCTTGCATAAAAATAGATTTTATATAGAAGATTGCAAATTAAAATTAGAAGAAAAAAATACCACCAATTAATAACAAAAAGTAAATACAATAATTATACATAAAAAAAAATGATTTTTTTTCGAACTTTGGAGGCTTGTAACTTTTTTTGTATTGTAGTTATGAGCATGACTATTTAAGACATTTTTGTAGGAAATTTAATTTCCTATAAGGGTATGAAATTCAAAATTGAAAGAAAAATTGTTTTCTTCGATTTTTCCTTGAAAAACTAAAAAAAAAAATTTTTAAATGTATTTTAAATGGGAAAATGAACTTGTAAACCACCAGCTCAATTTTCGAGATATCGAACTGATATTTTAGGAGAATTTTTTTTAGGTCCGAAAGAATTTTTTGAGACTCTGAGACCCTAAAAAAAAAAAAATCTTTTTTTTTTGACACACCCTAATATATAGATTTTAAATCAGCCGGCAGTATAGTGAGACGCGGCAAATAATTTTGGTTTTTGAAGTACTTGAGACGGAAAATTCTTTAAGTAACGAAACGCATAAGCGTACCTAAACAGGGCTGCAGTCCAGGCAGTTAACTAGCTGATATAGGTTTCAAGGAGTGGAAGAAACCTTTTTTGGGGTATTGAGAAGAGGTTGCATCTCACCACTAATCTGAATCCTGAAGACCAATACAGGGAATTGGTACCATGGGGGGGCCCATTCCAAACCCCACTTCGATCAGAGTCTCTCTATTTCCTGAGATAGGAGGAGTGATGGGCCCAAATGAGGTTAGACTTGTGGTAACTGGAGGAAAGGCACCCACATGCACTGCATGCCTAAAGGGTAAGCTAATGTGAGCTTATGTTCACATTTTGTTTTTATAATATTACGAAAAAGGTGGTGGATACGCAACGCAGATTCGGTCCCGTTACATTAATTAATCATAGGTTTCAAGGGCCACTCGTAAGCCGGGATTCTTGGGATCTAAAGCTCAAGCTAAATCTTAAACAAAAAGCCGTAATGGCCACGATAACGATAAGGTAAGAACCCTTGAAGAAGGTAAAACAACTCACATCAATGGACCTACGGAGTAAAAGTCATAGTACATTGAAGTGTGAGCGTGTGGGTGCGTATGCGTGCACAAATTAATGAATAAAATGGAACTTTGTTCTACCACGAATGAATGACTGTGAACATTGAATGTTTTTTAAAAAGTTAAATTTGACACGGGTCCGTCAAAGTTTAAGTGCAGTCCAATCTTGTGGAACAAAAGAGTTACACAAGCGCAAGAGGCTGCACTTGCGATAGCGGGGCAAAGCCCCGAGAGAATACTACGATTCTTTGGACTCAAGAAGTTACACAGACCTGAGATGGTATTCACTTGAAAGTAAAGAGGCCTAAAAACCTCGAATCGCACCACAATCTCGAGGATCCATTAGAGTTACACAAGTGTGAGCGGGTTCTCAACCAACTCAGAATCTCTTCTCAAGAAAGAACAACCTTAGGATTAGAGGGAGAGACGACATGGAATCAGGTGAGGCACTTTACCTCATTACTCCCATGCAAGTAATTCTGGTGGAAGTGACTTAGGAGAACCGGTGCATGTTCACTTCGAAGGCCCTTATCGGACTGCGCTGATCCGAAACTGGACATGTAACAATTTGTACTTGTGCAACGCTGTGGACCTTCGTCATGGAAACTACGAACAGAAAGTAATGTTGTAGAGTATAATAGCTAGTGTGCTAGTATGTTCTTTCAGAGCGGAACAGAACGCAGACTGGCCCGGGAACGTAGTCCAACGCTGCCAGCCCAAAAAGTGACCTATGTCACCTTATTGAAAGAAAACTTGAACGAAAATTTGAATGATTCGTTAATTATATAAAGAAGTGAACTATTCACTCCCTTCGAGGAAGCGGGTTTTTCACTTTAATCGATTTTATAACATTAATCGATTTGATTATAATAGTCATTTCATTGTCTCATGGTCCCTGGACCTGAGACCGATTTTTTCACTTTAATCGATCTTCTTGAAAGCAACGATATTCAAAAGCTATTATATGTCGATAGTAGACTGATTCTACTGCAAATGGGTCCAGACCCAGCAAAAATTTTTGATTATCCTTCAGGTATCAGCTCCCAGGCCCCACCAGGTGTTTAACGACTCAAATAGCAACAAAACAAAACATGGCTTTCCTTTGACTTGAAAAATACTACGCAAGTAAAACGGACTGGCGCTCGGTTTGTGCGGGATCGGTCCACGAGGGAAAAGAGGATCATGGTGCTTTTATTAACAATGAAGTCACCAGGACAACATCATCATCATCGCCGACGAAAAACACCACGTCTATTCGAAGGAGTGCCAGAGTGGCAAACCGTGTTGTCACTTTGATCGCTAAGCCCCCTGGTACCCCCATTAATCGTCGACACGAGAATCGGGAAACGCGGACGCGCACGGGTAAAATCATGCGACAAATTAACATAGAAGACGCGGAACAGGAAATAGTAACGCGAGAGTGCAAAGAAAACTTAATAGACGGGTGACTTTGTTCGCGGGGCACAAGCCGACGTACGTGCCTGAGCACGAGTAACTTTGCCCACAGTGGGCTCAAAACAGGAGGAAAAACAGTAGAAGGGCTTGGTACGCGGAACGAACCCCCCCCCCCCCCTCCCCCCAAATCCAATAGCAACAAAAAGAGAAGGAGGAGAAAGTGGTTTTAACGCGGATGATCTTCGAGTCTTGCAAGTAAATTTGCGAATCGCCAAGGCAAGAACACTAGAGACAGGTGCCTTGTGGGAGGAGGAATGTATTGATGTCCTTCTTCTGCAAGAGTCATACGCAGCAGCAAGTGACAAATATTTTAAAATACCCGGTTTTGGCAGTGGTGTACAAATCACTACCACAACTGGGGAAGGCCATTTGCAGCCATTTGCTTCACAAATCCGAATTACAAGATGATTCTAATTTCTCAACTAAGCACCTCGCACTGTTTATGCGCTCAAATTGTGGGTCTAGGAACTTCTCTCTACGTGGTATCGTCATACTTCCAGTGTCGTGACAAAATAGAAATTCACATCACGCTACTAGAAAAGGAAGTTCAAGCACTTACGAGAAAAAGGGTTTTATTTGGGATGGACGCGAACGCTAGGTCTATTAGATGGGGTCCAGAAACAAATGAGCAGAGAGAGAAACTCGATGATTTCATAGATGATTACGGGTTGGAAATTTTAAACATAAAGAAGGCTATTCGGCAGCCAAAATGGAAGATTTTTTATTATTTATATAATTATTTGAGTCCGTAAGACAGACAGTGGCGTTTAAAGGTTCATCTAAAGCTTATAAGTTCAATCATATGTATGTTTGTTAGTTTTGAGAAGATACTTTATGTATACTTCATAAATGGCTATGGCGACGTATATAAGGGATTATCTACTCATATATGTCTACATTAGAGAATATTATACCGGGATATACAAAATCATATGTGGACGTATCAAGCCATATTAGGCTATATCAAATCATATCAGATCTCATAAGGGCATATCAGGCCAGATATAACAATAGATACCTGACAAGAACTATGTTATATGGTTTTTGATATGCTCATATACGAGCAAATCAAAAAATTACATTGGTTCATGGTCGCCCGAATTTTTTTTTTCTTGAACCAAAAAACTCAATTTCGCGTCAAAAATCATTTTTTTTTACCATGAGACTTTACTGTCTTGAATCAAAAAAAAGGTTTTAAATTGATTGTTTTATTTTTATTACATCAAAAAAGATAACCCGAACGACTATGATTTTCTTGAATCAAGTTAACTGTTTTTTCTGTGTATTATCACATTGTTAGCATAATGACTATTATTCTCGTTATTGATGTATTGAATTACATATATACTGTCAATGAGAAATTGAATATGCCCACTTCAATTAAAATGTTAAGATTTCAAAAGTGTTTCACGGCAGTAACCTTAATTGAAGCAGTTCCATAAAGGTATTAAAAAGTAGGAGAACGAATGCGACAGCTAAATTTCAATAAATAAATACATAATTTTTGTTGAATACAAAAGTATAATACTGAAAATTAAAGCTCATTTGATAAGGTACATAAAACTATTTACAAGATTCAACTATTATGTATTATTTGAAAGTTGTTGAATAAGAAAGCAAAAAAAAATATTTTTTTCTATTTTTTTGGAAATTTTGAAAATTATAAAAATATAAGAAAAAATTACCGAAAGAGTAAGCAACATAGCTTAAATTAAAGCTAATCGAATAAACTCAAAGATTCGATCACCAAAAATAGATTATCTCTTTAGGATCAAAAGTTATTTAAAGATAAATCAACAAAAGTCGAATTTTTTAAAAAATTAAAAAATTTTCAAACGACTATATCTTCTTAAATTTTGGCCGGTTTAGCTCATCCTCGAACTGAACCGAATTCTTTATAAAAAATTTCATCAAGATCAGTGTAGGATTGCGGATGCTATCGTGGGAGAACCGCGCGTTATATTGTATATATATAAATTCTTTCACCAATAGTTTTTTTGGAACCTACTTGACTAAATTAAATAGATAATGTTAAAATTTTTATAATAATGCGTCATGAGGACAAATACAATAGTTAGATTTTTATAAAATCTACGAAAAGGGAGGACTTAACTTATGCTTCGACAACAGGGGAATCATATTTAGACGTCACTTTAGCCACCCCAAAACTTGCATGGTATGTACTAAACTGGTCAGTCAAACGCGAGTGGGTGCAAGTACCGACCACTATGCAATCGATAGCCTAGGGATTCCAAAAGACCTGGAGGGTCTCAATGGGGCTGATGACAAACGGTTTAACCTTGCGTTGGCCGATTGAAAAAAGTTTTACGAGAAACTACCAGAACTCGTAAGAGTGAATTTTGAAGGACTGGCGCTGGAAACGGTCGAGGGCGTGGAAAAGTATGCCGACGCTCTCACTAAAACCGTAATAGAAGCATGCGAATTTGCTATCCCGCGGAAAAAGCTGCACATTGAATCATACCCGTGGTGGACCAGGGAGCTATCAAAAGAAAAGAGAGCAGTCTACAAAGCTAGAAGGGGATATCAGAGAGAGACGGAAAAAAGTAAAAGGACAGAACTTAAAAAGACTTACTTAGAACGCTTCAAAATATACTCAAAACACATTAAGAGACAGAGAGAAAATAACTGGTGATAGTTTGTCATGTCGAACGGTAACAAGGAGCACTAGGGCATCGTTTACAACCTCCAGGCAGACAAACACCGAGTTAACAGAGTGCTCATCACACTCCAGTGTTCCAGACGATCCACAGAAAGCTGTAAAGACACAGCTACTTGCTTTCTCAACACACACATTGTAGATGACAAACCAGAGGAAGAAACTCAAGAGCAGAAAGAAATAAGGGATAACTCAAAGACACGACCAGACACCGTGGACGCCGATCTTGAAAGAGCAGCAATTATTTTGTCAGGGGAATTTTTAAAATTGTAAAATAAATGCCTAAAGTAAGGAGTTTTTCTAACCGCATGGAAAGAGGGTGGGGTTATTATGCTCATTAAGAGCAGTGTTAAAGATGCGAGTGACCCAAAATCTTATAGGCGAATACGTTTACTTTCGGTAACCGGGAAGGTATTTGAAAGACTAATTAAGTCTAGACTCACCACCACAGTCTTAGCTAGGGATAAAATTTCCAGTCAACAGTTCAGCTTCATGGCCAAAAGGTGGACTGAAGATGCAATGTCAAGATGCGTCGCCTGCTAGATTCGACTACAGAGAATCTGGCAATCTGACTTCTCTTCGATATTTCTGGTGCCTTTGACAACGTGTGGTGGCCGCGAGTACTCGAAGGACTGAAGAAACGGGAATGCTCCAAAAATGTATACAGGGTGGTTCCGTTATTTCGAGAATAGGACGTTCTCACTGTCATGGAGATTCGGGAAAAAAAGTAAAAAGCCAACGAAGGGATGTCCACAGGGGTCAGTTCTGGGGCCACTATTTCGAAACATTATGTTCGATGACTTACTCAAATAATTAGAATTAACAGAACACGGGAGTAAATTTGTGGCCTATGCTGATGACCTTTTCGTCATCATAGAAGTCATCCCACGTGCCGATATTAAGAGAAAAGCGCAAAGGGCGGTAGACTTAATACTGAAATGATGTCGTCCGGCGAAACACGTTGTCGGAGTGCAAGACCGAAGCAATATTTCTCGAGAGTACACCTGACGCGGTCCACGCAAGGACAAAGGTCCATACCCCTACGAAGCGAAGAGACAGAAAAAGCCCGAGTATGATTGAAAGCCACCGAAAGTCATATCAGGAAAAACAAAAATAGCATTCAAAAAGAGCGTTAGATATCTAGGGGTACACTTTGACCAGGACCTCAAACCAACAACAAACATAAAAACAAGGAGCGCGAAATTAGATAAAACTTTTGGTCGTCTACGCCGTCTCACACGGACTGAATGGAGACTGCGCTTTCCAACTATGTCCACTATCTACAGGGGCTACTTCCTACCTGTTGTCACTTATGCAGCAGCAGGTCAGAGAGACCTATGTAGAATAGAGGATTGGAAAGCTCATAGGGCCCTGCAACGGCAAGCCCTGATTAGGATGACGTCATCACACAAGACGGCATCGTATAAGGGACTTTGTGTAGTTGCAGGTGCAGTGCCCAGTTGGCTTGTAATTGACGGACGTTGCGCCCATTACAATCTTCGCACTGGCAAACAGACAACCCCTGGATCTGTGACCGTGCAGCCAGATGATGAAGGAGGCCTTGTCTCTTTCAGAAAAGAAAACATTTGTAGATGGCAAGAAAAGTGGTCCACAACGAACAAAGGACGAATGAAATTTAGCTTCTTTCCCGAGGGTACTGAACATCAAGCGAAGAAACACATCAGCCTTAATTTCTGGTTTACCCAGTTTTTAACCGATCGCTGCTGTTTCAAGAATAGACTCTTCAAGTTCGGTCTCACAAAAAATTTGCAAATGTCCCCAATGCAACAAAAGGAGGGATACCGTCCGGCACGTCCTGCTAAAATGCACCGAGTTGGAGCTTCAGCGTGAGGTGCTCCAGAGCATAGAAAGTTGGGTCGCGGAGTGGCCACAAGTCGGTCAGGTTCTTGTCTCATTCCCTAATTCCCTTAAAGTTCTTAATGGTTTCAGCAAGGATTGTTTACACCAAAAACTCAGCAGCCAGTTCTAATACCGAGAAGAAGGAGAAGAAGACTACTAGATCACCGTTAAACTGGCATCCACCCAAATATTGTTGGAGCACTTGGGCATAAGTGTGTAAAACCCACAATTTGTGAGGACTCTGCACACTCTGAGTGTCAGTTTCGAAGTTAGGTGTCTGTGAGAATATGTTAAAGAATGGATGAATGAACGAAAAGAAACTGGATGTCTTCTCAGGACGGCAGGGAAAGAAACCACGTCCCTTCTCGACCAACAGTGAGATGTTGACCATTACATTGAATTGTTACTATGGGCGAATACTTCCAAGCCAGCATAAAGAAAACCGAGTGCTCTGGATTCAGTGGGATCTAAACTCGCAGTGGATGTTGGTTTGGCACCCACACACAAAGGATCTCTGATCCTAGGGTTATAACATCTGCCAATATTGAGCTTGCTCAATGTTTAGCTTTTATAATATTATTTATTTATTTATTTAATTGGTCATAGGACAAAGTCCTCTAATGACCATAAGGAAATATAAGTATAAATACAAAGTGTACATTATGATAACAGCATATAATTGAATAAGTTGTTCAGATATCCGGTCTCCCGTTACATTATTTCTTGAGGAAATATAAACATATAAATGAGGCTGTATATAAATAGAAAACAAAAAAAAATAATAAGTTTAAGTACAAAAATAATAAGTTCAAGTACAACACACGAGTTCAATCTAACTAATAAGTTCTTCTCAAGGTTAATAAGATAAATATAGCAATGTCTCTTGAATTCTGATAGTGTTGTAGCCATAGTGATCGACGGTGGCAATAAATTCCAAAAGGCTGTGCCTTGGACCAGAAAGGAGTGTTGGAAGATAGTAGTTCGTGGGATGGGTGCAAGAAGCGTATCAGACCTGTTGTTGTCCTGGTGTCTCGCAACATTATGATTTAATCTTATGTTTAGGCACAGCAAGTTATTTTTGTCCAGTATTAACATACCATAATATATGCAACCCAGGAAATATAGTCTGTGATTACTTGGTGACAGCCAACCAAGGTCAAGCCGTGCATTATTAATGTGGGCACCAATCGGTATACGTAGAACAAATCTTGCACGGTTGTTGAGTGAAACTGTCAGCTTCCTTTCGAATCCTAGATTTAGATTTGTGAGTGCAGCTGTACAGTAATTAAAGACTGGTAGTATCAAGCTGACGACTAGTTGACGTTTCAATGACGAGCTTAAGTTGTACGTCGATTGCTGAAGACGAAAAAGTGACCTTGAGACTGTACTACAAGTTTTGATAATATGCCCCTGCCATGTTAATTTCTGGGCCAGTATAACTCCAAGATATTTAAAACTCGTTACAACTTCTAATGGTTCTTCATGTATCACTATTCTTGGTATCACGTGTGTATCAATTAAATTGATATATCGTACACTATCAAAGAACATCGCATTTGTCTTGAGTATGTTTATCTTGAGTCTGTTTTGCTGACACCAGGTCGTAATTGAAGTTAGATCTTCATTAATTTTGTTAATAGCATCACCCAGGTCACTTGGTTTGAATTTAAGGTATATGGTACTATCATCGTAAAAAATGGATGCACAATAACGTAGGCACTTCGGGAGGTCATTGATGAAGAGTGAGAACAGTAACGGACCGAGTACGCTGCCCTGAGACACGCCAGCTTTACAATCTTTCCACGACGAAATGTTTTTAATATTTCGTACTGCGTGTTTTCGCCCAACCAAGTAGGTGAAGAACCAGTGTATAACCTCAGTCGAGAATCCAAGTATGTGAAGTTTACGAAGCAGTAATAAATGATCTACCGAATCAAAGGCCTTCGTGAAGTCCAAAAATATAGCTACGGTCATCTGTTGTACATCAATACCATATCTTATATCATCGACAAGTCTGATGACAGCAGTCTGAGTACCCATACCAGACCTAAAGCCAGTTTGTCGCGGATCTAGTATATAATAATCATTTAGATATTTAGTTATCTGGTCTAGTACTATGCGTTCACAGACTTTCGACATCGAGCAGAGAATAGAGATCAGCCGCATGTCAGATAGCACTTTCGGGGTTGTAACTTTTGGTATTGGAGTGATTAATGGTTGCTTCCAAATATCAGGAAAGTTCCCACACTCTAGTGAACGATTTATAAAGTTAGTGAGAAGTGGCGTAAGTAATTTTTTAAACGTTCGTAGTGCTACTATAGGTAACTCGTCAAAACCTAAAGAACGTGATGATCCGACCATAAGATATTTTAAGACATCACTATCATGTACTTTGCTGAAAGAGAATCGGTAGCACATTTCCGTATCATTAAGGCTATCCAGTATATTATCAAATGATGGAGGAGTTCTCCCAGAGACCGCTGTAGCATAGTAATTATTTAATTCTTCTGCACTAAATTTTAACTGACTTCGTGTTTTCAACAAAGAAGCCGTGAGTCCTAGTCTATCCATTTCTCGCCAGATCTTCTTGGTGCTACCCACTTGACTAAAGATCGTCTGCAGATAAGCATTTTGTTCATTCTTTCATAATGATTGCGCGCGTCGAGGAAGTACTAAGTATGATTCCCACGCTAAAGGGTGGCCAGTTCTTTTAAACTTTCTATAGTTTTTATCACGATCTTTCCAGAGTTCTCGTAACTCTGATGTGATCCATGGTGCTAGACGATGTTTTGTGTAGAAGTCACACACAGGAACACATTGTTCTACCGTATCCCTGATGAGTTTGTTTAAATTCTCTAGATGTGAGTCTATTGTATGTTGAGAGCCATCACCAGGGAGTAAGTCATGGCTTCTCAACTTAACAAACTCAGCAGCAACATCTAGATCAGCATCTTTCCAGGTGAGGTATTTAATGTGCTTATACTTTAGACAAATGTAGATTAAATCATGTGATGAGAGAAATAATTGGCCCGATTGGCCCCATGATTCCAAGGCAGACAACTGACTACACAGACGTCGATCCGCGTGAGCTGTATGGTTGGTAGGCTTCAATGTAACAGTTGTCATCCTGTTCTCGTTATAAAATCCTTAAGTCTATTGGCTTTATTAGTGTTTGAGAGCAGATCAGCATTGAAATCGCCCAGAAAAGAAGAGAATCTGTAATTCGATATTCTTGACGAAAAATCGTCTCCAAATAATTCCATATAACCCGATTTTGGCGGACGGTAGACTATTGATACCAGTATTTTATATCATGATGGATCCCAAACTTCAGCAATAAACTACTCCGGCAAAATATCACCATCACGACCACTTGAGTGACTGAGAAAAGACGTTAAGTTCGTTACGCACGTATAGTGCGACCCCACCACCTCGTTTGGTATGCCGATCAACTCGCAGTAATGTATATCCCTCTAAGTTTACCTGCTGATCTCTAACAGCATCATTTAGCCATGTCTCCGTAACTCCAATGATGTGATATGGATTTAATCTAAAGAATTTTTTGAATTCACCAAGATGAGCCAATAATGATTGAGCGTTTAATGAACAGATATTAAGTACTTGAAAATTTGAAATAACAGATGCGAGTGTAGTAACGGAAGACCCGAACATTTATATGCTGAGTTTTTGCAAATCCGTGGACGGAAGAATCCTGATCGGTAGATCATTTTGCGATTTTTTAATTGTAACGGGGTAAATTTGAATTTACCGCGTACAATTTAAAATAAAATAAAAGTTAGTATGTGTACTGTCGATCACGTGACAATTCCAACCAGAGTTACCCCAGGTAGAATGCGTCTAGTCGACCGGGAGTGAAAATTCAAATGTTCGAGCGTCAGCCCCCATTTAGAAGTAAGTAGGAGTTTCCGAAGTCCGAAGACGCCCGAAGTCATGCGGGGAGAAAGCAATTATAAACGGGGACCGGAACGTGAAAAATTATTAGTGACCGGAACGACCGAACGGGCCTAGTCTAGAGTACAGCTGAGAGAAGCCACAAAAATAGACGCCGACAAAATAGACGCCGTAAATTAATTATCAGGTTGAAGGAGAGAACGAGGTTAAAATTGAGAGAGAAAGAGAGAGGAAAATAAAGCGGGACAGAACGAGACGAAAAATTACCAGGACAATTATTAAGACGAGACCAGGACAAAAACAACGACGAGGAAAGGATCTGGAGTAATTTATTGTAGAGGTATTTATAAAATTTATTCCAGGCAGTAAGCCGGAAAATTTTATTAAATACATAGTCGTACGTCGGGTAGCGTCGCGTAAATTTTGTCCGTAAATTAAATAGATAAAATTCAATAACCTAACGCGGAATTGACAATAAAATAATTAATTGATAAACTCCAGGCAGGTAGCCGGAGCTATTGCGTAGAAAATATTTCCAGGCAGGTAGCCGGAAATATTCTAGAAGTTTCCAGGTGGAACGTGTAACCCACGCACCGGAAATTGTCGAATCTAGTCACGAATTTCTAGTCAGTAAAATTAATTAATTCTAATTAAATAATAAAACAAATAATTATAAATAAATTTAATAGTGAATTGTCTCGGTAAAAGTTATATAAAACGTCCGCGGTCAAAGTCACCAATAATAATAGTAAATAAATAAAATTAAGTTAAGTAATAAACCATAATTAATTAAGGAAATTAGTGTATAAAATAAGAATAATTATTGTGAGAAAAAGTACCTGAACAAAGTACATAGAAAAGGTGTAAATTGTAGAGGGTGAATTTGGTATAAGATTTTGCGAAAAAGTGATAGTGAAAACGGTCACGGAATTGTGGAAAAGTAATTTAGTAATAAAAGTGATGAAGGGGATAATAATTATTAAGGAAAATAAAGGTTAAATAATAAATTAATTAATAATTAATTAAACTCTCAAATTAATTAATTTATTTTGGCGGGAAAATTTAATCTTAAATAAGTGTGTGTAAAATAAAGTCCAGGGGACTGAATGAGTGTGTGTGTGAAATAAATTAGGAAATTATTGTGAAATTAGTAATGTAAGGTCTCGCGAAGGTAAAGCGATTTTGAAAATTAGTAATGTAAGGTCTCGCGAAGGTTAAGCGATTTTAATTTAATAGTTAAGAAAAAAAGTCCAAAGGTAGTTGGCAATCTTTTAATCGAGTGCGTGTGTGTGTGATATAGCCAAAGGTAGTTGGCTTAGTTAAGGTTAAATTAATAAGTCAAAGGTAGTTGACGTTAGGTAATAAGGTTTATAAAAGTCATAAGGTTATGAAGGTTTATTGAATAAATAAAAGTTAAAATTATTATATTAAATAGAGTGTTGACTAATTATAAATTATCCTTCCTTTTCCTACTCTTACAATTAAACAAATTACACCGACCCTGACGATTCAAGATCCGGCTCTGGGAGGCCGTTATCACTTCCAGTGGCGCCCTTAAAAAGGTAATTTAAGGACGACCAGAGTAACAGCATAGCCCTGTTATATTTGGCGCCCAACTTTTTGAAAAACCCCGTAATTAATTGTAAGAGAGGTTGAGGAGTTAGTTTGTAAATAAAAGTCGTGGAAAAATATAAACTGAAATTAGTGTGGCGTGAACTCTGAAAAATTTTTGGAATAAGTGATTTTGTAAATTATATCGGAAATTCTGAAAAACTGTGAATTTTAAATAAATAATTTAGGTAGAAAAAAATTATTAGTAAAATTCGTTGAAAAAATTGAAATTAAAATTTACAAAGAAGAGACTGAAAATATTAAGACTGAAAGAATTGTGATAAAATTAAAATTAATTATCATACACATAATTTTAATAATTAAGTAATAATAATTAAAATATTATTTGAAATAATTAATAAACCGATTACAACAATTATTCTATAAAATAATTAAGCCATAAAATTTACTTAAGATTTTCAATATAAAATAATTAAAATAATAATATACGTAAAATAAAATTTATAAGTAAAATATTATCGGCTTAAAATATTACCGGACGAGTTACTATTCTTTAGAATAATCCTCAAATCTAAAAACTGAAAAACAGAAAGATTAAAATTACTTGGACATAAAACCGTAAATAAACGATTAAAATTTACTCGGGTAAAATATCACAAACAAAAGATTAAGTTTCTGTCAAGAATTAAAACTTAAAATAAATCGGTCAACAATTTGTTTTGTGATAAATTAGTATTATATAAAATATTCAAACGAGTAAAATTATAAATGGTGATTATGTTTAACCAAGAAGAAGATCTAGAAATGGCTGAAGGACGTAGGTTGTCCGCAGGTAGAGGATATAACCGCTCGACAACCACGTCGAATCCTGGTGCACCATTAAGATTGACAACAGTCACAACAGTTACTACATGTACGAGAACAACGCCAACGGTTACAACTACTACAAGTACTGTTACAAATTCATTGCCACGAAATTCACTGTCATTAGATCCACCACCACCATATCCAATACTTTCAAACACATTACTAGGAAACCACGGGACGATCGGAGCCGCTGATGGATGGAATTTTCCACCCAGAACGCAGGCGGGTGATCCCCGTAGGCAGGTATCTGAGCACGAAAGAATAAACGATAATCAAATGGATTTTGCTGGAAGTCTTAATCATCTACAAGACAATATACCATCAGATATGCGACGCATATTTAATCGTATGGACAACAGCACTCAACAAATACGTCGAATGTCAAATAATCAACGTAATATAAATGAAGAAAATGCTGTTTCAATTAATCAATTGTCCCAGATGATGCGGGAGCTTATGGATCAGCAACGAGAAATCAATAATAGGTTGAATTCACGAGATAATTCATGGCGATCGAACTCACCAGTGGATTGGAGAGCAGCTGAGTTCCAGCTGAATGGTGCAAACATTTCCCCGATGGGTCAACGTTTGGCGAGGGGGGAGTGCCCAGCTGCTCATAGACCCCAGAGCTTGGGTCCCCAACAACACCAGCAACAGCCACAAGTTCAGCAAAATAATCACCGTGATCCATCAGTGGCAGAAAGAATTAATTATCTACAAGATCAAATACGTCAATTGCAAACGGGACAACAAGGCCAGATTCCAGTGCCCAATAATGATTACCAGGGAGGTCGAGCAGGGAGTTATCCCCAGGTAGATGGCCATTTTCACGACCTACCGGGAGTACCCACTCAGAACCCGGTCTTCCAACAAAATCAAGGCAGGAATTTCGATGACAGAAGGTGGAAGGATATTTTGCAGAGTCTGAAAATGGGAAATTTACATTTTCCTCAGGAGAATATGACCGTAAATGATTTTCTGTATGCTGCTGAAGCTAGATCGCACCGAGAAGGATGGTCCGAGTGGGATTTACTCAAGGCAATGAGTTATATACTCCAAGGAGCTGCAGCACGGTGGTTTGACGCTAACTACCTACGCTGGGAAAATTACAACCAATTTAAAACGGAATTCAAGAAAGCTTTCGGCAGCTCAGCTACAGATCATCAGATCATTATGGAGGTCAGTAAGATGCGGATGAAACCTGGGGAAAACGTCACGGAATTTGTACTGAAAATCCAGCAGAAGTACCAGTCTATGCAGATACCTCCACCAGTAGCAGAACAAGTCGCCTCTATTCGAAATCATCTGACAGATGAGTTACGGACTCTGGTATTCGCCAGATCAGTCTATACATATGAAGATTTACTAAACGCTTTGCACGAGGCCACTAGATGCATAGAAGAGGCTCAACAACCTGCTACTGTCAGTAATAAAACCGTCAAGTTCCAAGATAAACCCAGATTCAGTATGATTCAGTCTCCAGTAGATGAAGTAGTTTACGAAGAAGATGAATTGGAACCGTCGAGATGTAATCTGATGGTTGCATCACCACCAACAACCTATAACAACAGATACGGCGTGCAAATGAGAACAAATACTAATTATTATAGACCTCAAAATTACCAATACAACAACAGACCACAACAACAATTTAGACCTCGTCTGAATCAGGAGCCAGGAAGGTTATCCGGCTTCAATCAAAATCCAGTAATTGCTCCAAGATACAACAGACCGTGTTTCAACTGTGGAGTTCCAGGTCATGTTTTCGAGGTATGTCAAAACCCCAGACAGGAAGTCTGTAACATCTGTTATGAAGCTGGACATACTCGCAATAATTGTAACTTAGCGGTGTATACTAATGACAATAGACCAAGTGCTTCAACTTCACTTGACAACCCACTTCCAGTACGTCAGGAGAATAATAATATACCTGAAGACAATCGAAAAAACGATTAATACCTGGACCGAATTCCCCGTCGGCTCAGGATAATTTTGGAGTAACTAAAGGGGTAAATAAACCAAAACAAGATAATAAAAATAGCCGGTCGGAAATTTCGCAGGTAGATTCACCGCATTCTTTCCCTCCAGGCAGTGATTCTCAACCCGTTAGCCGGTCAGAGATTGTGCAGGTAGGTTCACCGCACTATTCTCAACCAGGCAGTACATCTCAACTTGATAGCCAGAATGGTATTTCGCAGGCAGGTTCGCCGCGATACTCCATTCCAGGCAGTGACCTACATTTGGCTACCATGTCCGTGAACACGATATACGTAGAAGATATAATTTCATTAACTCAAGCAGATCTATCAAGTAATTCTACAGAAATTATTAACCAATTAATTCAATTTTTAGAAGATCCAAATTGTACAGTTGAAGATCTCAATCAACCAGACGAGAATATTAATCTTAATTCAATTACATCTACAGAAGAACCAGATGATGATGAACCTGAAACGCAATGGGAAGATGAATTTCAACCTGGATTGGAACCAGTTGATCTCGACTTCAATGTATCGTCACCGCGCCCTCTGGAGCTAGGCAGTTCTGTTAGCCAGTCTCCAGACTCGCAGGTAGTAGATACATTGACAACATCTACATCTCGAGAAGCTTTCATTCCTGGAATTCTTCAAAATAAATCATTGTCAGCTGCCCAAAAATATCGTCTGGCTGAAAGAAAAATTTTTATTCAAGGTGCAGGTCCGAAGCCACCCGAATATACAGCGAGAATACCAGTATCACTTTGGATTTTTGGCATAAAACTCAATGGTATCCTGGACACTGGCAGTGAGAGATCTTACATCAACGCAAAAGTATATGAAGACATCAAGGAGTACGCTTCAGGTGAATTAAGACCTGACGATACACAAAAGCGAGGTGTTTTACTTGCCAATCATACCTTGTGCAAAAGTTTGGGCGGTGCTCCGTTTATTATACAAATAGGATCTGTCGCTGGGGAACAATATCTCAGTGTACTGGAAGATCTTGGACATTCTGTGATCCTGGGAATGGACTTTGCATTACAATTTGGAGTCATCATCAATAGTAAAGAGAAAACTTGGCAGTTTAGTGGTCATCCAGAAATTCATCAATTTGAACTTATATCGTGTAAAGAAAACTCGTCGAGGTGTTTATCAATGACAGCTGATGAAGAATCAGACTTCAAAAATTTCATTAAAATTGAAATGGAAAAATTTGAAGCGATGCCGAATCAAGGATTAACTAACATCATCGAGCATGAAATTGTCTTGAAACCTGATGCTAGACCAGTCAGGATTAAACCATATAGACGCAGTCCTGTGATCAACGAGGAATTAAATCGGCAAATCGACGAGTTACTTGAAAAGAAATTTATAAGACCAAGTTATAGTGTTTGGTCATGTTCACCGGTCATGGTAGCTAAACCCAATAACACCTGGAGATTTTGTGTTGATTATCGGCCTATTAATCGAGTGACAATACCACCAGCTCATCCGTTACCTAATATGCTACGCATATTGAGCGCATTACACAGTGCAGTTTATATAAGTACTATGGATTTAAAAGAAGCTTTCCACCAAATCCGCATGGAAATTGCGTCGATTCCTCTCACCGCTTTTTCTGTGGAAGGACGAGGGCAATTCGAGTGGTTACGGATGCCGTATGGACTAGTGGGCGCTCCAAGTACTTTTCAAAAAGCTATGGATGAATTAAAAGAGAGATTCCATAAGATTCTAGTTGACCGAGAATTACCTATGAAATGGACTGATCAAGTCTTCGCATATTTGGATGACTGGATAGTCATCAGTGAAACATTGGAAGAACACAAAAGAATCCTAAGTTTGGTGTTTGAAGTTTTTAGAGATGCAGGGTTACTCATAAATCCTGAAAAAAGTAAATTTTGTCGACCTGAAGTCAAGTTCCTAGGATTCATTGTAAATAAAGATGGTCTTCATACTGATCCAGAAAAAATAGCTCCAATAATTAACTATCCACGGCCAACAAATAGAAAGCAACTACGTAGCTTCCTAGGACTAGTCAATTGGTATCATAGACATCTTCAGGACGTAGCAAAAGCTCAGGGTCCTCTAAATAAACTAACAGGAGTCAACACAGAGTGGAAGTGGGGAGACACAGAAGAAGGATCATTCCAAACGTTAAAACGAGCTTTAATCGATGCTCAGCCGTTATCTGTACCCAAAGTGGGACTCCCGTATTATTTGTACACAGATGCTTGTGATACAGGATTGGGAGCATTTTTAGTTCAACGTGATCCAGAGATGCAGAAAGAATTTCTGATCATATGTCTCAGTCGTCAACTCAAGGGTGCCGAGACTCGGTATACTACCACCGAAAAAGAGTGTCTGGCTGTCGTCTGGGCAGTTCGTAAGCTACGTTGTTACCTCGAAGGTACCCCTTTCACTGTTGTCACCGACCATGCTGCATTAAAATGGCTGCATTCACTTAGAGACCCGAACGGCAGGTTAGCTCGTTGGGCCATGGAGCTATTGTCACACCAAATAACGATTGAACACCGAAAAGGAACAGAAAATGAAGGACCCGATGCATTATCCCGTATTTATGAAGATCTTGTTCCGGAAGATTGGCTGGGAATTAAAGAACAACTTGGTTCGGATAATTGTCTTCATTTACAAGTGTCAAACTGGTATGCAGTAAAATTCAACAATGTACGTCGTAATCCAGGAAGGTATCCGGATTGGCGTATTATTGAAGACAGACTTGAATATTATCGTCCAGACCCGTTAAAATCCATCGTTGGAGATGATAACGCATGGAAGACAGTTTTACGAGATCCTGAAACTCAAGAGGTACTCCAAAAACATCATGAAGACCCAGATGCTGCACATCTAGGGAGGGAAAAAATGTACGAGCGGTTGAAAGTCCAATTTTATTGGCCTGGTATGTACCAAGACGTGGAAAGTTACGTAGAAGCTTGTGAAATTTGTAAGCAAGCCAAATACAAGCAGTCGTCATCAAAAGCTACATTTCAAACTCGACAACCTATAAGACCTTGGGCTATTGTCGCAGCGGACGTAACTGGACCTTTTACTCGATCCAGAAAAGGTCACCAATATATTCTAGTTATACAAGACTTATATACTAGGTTCATTGAACTCTATCCATTACGTCGACATACAGGAGCTGCTGTCTTGGAAGCTTTCAAACGTACATTTTCCTTGAGGTCTTACCCGCTGTTCCTGGTAACAGACAACGGCAGGGAGTTTGTTAATGAGACTGTACAAGATTATCTAAAATCAGTTGGAGTAAAATTTACACCATTGGCTGTAGCACACCCACAAGCCAATCCAGTGGAAAGGATAAATCGTACATTAAAACCGATGATAAGAGCATACATTAACAAAGACCAGACCAGATGGGACGACCATCTAGGTGAATTTCAACTAGCCTACAACAGCTCGTACCATGCGTCATTAAAACTGTCTCCATATTTTCTGGTACATGGACAGGAACCCAGATTGTCCGACAAACTAACAGAACTGGAAATGGAGGATTTTCTTCCAGAGAATGAAGATTGGAAACAACGAGTCCAACGGATGGACGAACTTCGCCATAAAGTCGAGAGTATAATGCGAACTGAATATGAAAGACAATCTACTTATAATAAAAATTCAGAACTTAAAATACCGGAAGTAAAATTAGGCGATAAAGTTTTCTATCCGAATCGTAAATTAAGTAGTAAAAATCAAAAATATAGCGCGAGCTTAGGTATGAAATATCTCGGGCCGGTTACAATTAGTAAAATTATAAGTCCGCTCGTGGTAGAACTTAAAAATGATTCCGGAAAATCTCTCGGTACGCACTATATACCTGACTTAAAAATACCGCGTCGTAGTAGTCGTTTAGCCGATAAAAATACTCAATAAAAATAATATCGATCTCAACCCGAACGTATGACTAACCCGTTTATATTTCAGATGGAACATCGAAGACGAAGATCCCGAGAGGGTGTTCGGGGTTGGACGGAGGCAACCCGGAGAGTATATCGGAGAACCACGTGGGCAGGTAGACCCTATGGTCCTCCAGGTAGGCACCCACACCGCCGGTTGGTATCCAACCCACCAGGCAGGTGGTGGACACCGGAGGAACCAGCACCGGGGACATCGCGCCAGTCTGCACTCCAGCAACTTGGTTCAGTGGTGTCGGGGGACCGACCAACTGTCCCCAACCGCTCCGTGGAGGCCGTGGAAGCCGTGGAGGTCGTCAGTAGTCCTATGAGCAGTGTCAACCGCTCGATTTCAAGACCAAAGATCAACGGACCCACTCACCCGGGTGCTGCAACTTCACGACCATCAGCAGCGGTGAGTGAGGTTAGACCATCATCGTCAGGAGGTTCTGGACTCGCTTGTAATGTAGCCACACAAACACCGGCATCTTTAAGTGAGGCTGAGAGACGTCGGCTGAAAAATGCAAAGCGACGGGAGCAGCGAAAGTCAAAATTGGAGAAAATTTTGAGTTTGCCGGATGAAAAGATTGTGAGTGAAGGCCTTAAAAAACTCTCTCTCCGAATCGAGCCGGTCTGGCAGGTGGCTATATGGAAGAAGGAGAAGGTGGATATTCCTGGGCTATTATTGTCATCTCGTCAACCCAGCGCTGAGGGTGGTAGCCAAAATACTCCCTCTCCAACAGCCGAATCAACAACATATCGACATCAGGAAAATCCAACTCCCAGGGTAGTCGACCGAAGATCTGTCGTGGAACCATCTGCTAGCTTCAACATAACACCGTGGCAGGAGGAGGCGAGAGCTCTGCCTATATCAACATCAACAACAACAACTATGGCAACAACACTAACTGTTCCATCAACTTCGTCAGCAACAACATCAGCTAAATCATCTAAACCAGCAGCAGCTCAGGGCTTAACCGGACAGCGAGTCCAAACCAGACCCGTTGTCCAGGTTGGTGGTCCTGTAGCTCAAGCGACTGGACCTGCGAAGAAGAAGAAAAAGAAGGCAAAGAAGAAGAAGGGGCCAAATGGTCCACACATGGCCCAGATGGACTGGGTAGTACCCGAGGATTTAGACCGCCTACGTTATGGCAGGGGTTTTATCTCAGAAGACTCCGGTTGTGAAGAGGAGATACCGGCATTCGATGACAGGGAAGAGTTCATAGAGTTGGAGGCTAATTCCGATGATGAGCTGGTCATCAATGACCCCGATGATAACATGGACTTGTAGCTGTGTCATCTTAAAATAAAAGTCAATTATTTTTCCTAATTCGTGTCCAGATCATTCGTTCCAATTTGTTGTTCCTGAATCCTTGGACGACGAATATTTGCAATTTTCACCCCGGGCGACAGTCTGGCAGGGGGGAGTGTAACGGGGTAAATTTGAATTTACCGCGTACAATTTAAAATAAAATAAAAGTTAGTATGTGTACTGTCGATCACGTGACAATTCCAACCAGAGTTACCCCAGGTAGAATGCGTCTAGTCGACCGGGAGTGAAAATTCAAATGTTCGAGCGTCAGCCCCCATTTAGAAGTAAGTAGGAGTTTCCGAAGTCCGAAGACGCCCGAAGTCATGCGGGGAGAAAGCAATTATAAACGGGGACCGGAACGTGAAAAATTATTAGTGACCGGAACGACCGAACGGGCCTAGTCTAGAGTACAGCTGAGAGAAGCCACAAAAATAGACGCCGACAAAATAGACGCCGTAAATTAATTATCAGGTTGAAGGAGAGAACGAGGTTAAAATTGAGAGAGAAAGAGAGAGGAAAATAAAGCGGGACAGAACGAGACGAAAAATTACCAGGACAATTATTAAGACGAGACCAGGACAAAAACAACGACGAGGAAAGGATCTGGAGTAATTTATTGTAGAGGTATTTATAAAATTTATTCCAGGCAGTAAGCCGGAAAATTTTATTAAATACATAGTCGTACGTCGGGTAGCGTCGCGTAAATTTTGTCCGTAAATTAAATAGATAAAATTCAATAACCTAACGCGGAATTGACAATAAAATAATTAATTGATAAACTCCAGGCAGGTAGCCGGAGCTATTGCGTAGAAAATATTTCCAGGCAGGTAGCCGGAAATATTCTAGAAGTTTCCAGGTGGAACGTGTAACCCACGCACCGGAAATTGTCGAATCTAGTCACGAATTTCTAGTCAGTAAAATTAATTAATTCTAATTAAATAATAAAACAAATAATTATAAATAAATTTAATAGTGAATTGTCTCGGTAAAAGTTATATAAAACGTCCGCGGTCAAAGTCACCAATAATAATAGTAAATAAATAAAATTAAGTTAAGTAATAAACCATAATTAATTAAGGAAATTAGTGTATAAAATAAGAATAATTATTGTGAGAAAAAGTACCTGAACAAAGTACATAGAAAAGGTGTAAATTGTAGAGGGTGAATTTGGTATAAGATTTTGCGAAAAAGTGATAGTGAAAACGGTCACGGAATTGTGGAAAAGTAATTTAGTAATAAAAGTGATGAAGGGGATAATAATTATTAAGGAAAATAAAGGTTAAATAATAAATTAATTAATAATTAATTAAACTCTCAAATTAATTAATTTATTTTGGCGGGAAAATTTAATCTTAAATAAGTGTGTGTAAAATAAAGTCCAGGGGACTGAATGAGTGTGTGTGTGAAATAAATTAGGAAATTATTGTGAAATTAGTAATGTAAGGTCTCGCGAAGGTAAAGCGATTTTGAAAATTAGTAATGTAAGGTCTCGCGAAGGTTAAGCGATTTTAATTTAATAGTTAAGAAAAAAAGTCCAAAGGTAGTTGGCAATCTTTTAATCGAGTGCGTGTGTGTGTGATATAGCCAAAGGTAGTTGGCTTAGTTAAGGTTAAATTAATAAGTCAAAGGTAGTTGACGTTAGGTAATAAGGTTTATAAAAGTCATAAGGTTATGAAGGTTTATTGAATAAATAAAAGTTAAAATTATTATATTAAATAGAGTGTTGACTAATTATAAATTATCCTTCCTTTTCCTACTCTTACAATTAAACAAATTACACCGACCCTGACGATTCAAGATCCGGCTCTGGGAGGCCGTTATCACTTCCAGTGGCGCCCTTAAAAAGGTAATTTAAGGACGACCAGAGTAACAGCATAGCCCTGTTATATAATGCAGACAGCATCATTAACAATCCAAATGTGTTTGCGCATAATTTGTGGAAAATCCTTGATGACGCGATCCCTGAGCTGATGCAGTTGCGTTGGTTGACAGTGATTTATTTAGATCTTAGTTTCTGGGAATGACATATTCACTTGTTTAGCAGTAAGATTGGGCTTTTCTTTCTTAGCACTGATTATTTTATTACAGAAGTCAACCGTCCTAGCTGTTAAAAAAATAGATCGTGACCTTCCAGCTGAGGTATTACTAGATGTTGATTCAGTGGTACGAGCCTTCCTATCAACCCGATGTGCATTAGTTATCTCAGTATTAGCTGACTGGATACCAAGAGACTTAACAAGATCACCGACAACTGCTTTCGCATTTTCATTGTCCATTTCAGGAAGGCCATTGATGACAAGTTTGTTGTTAACTTGCTCACAGGCCGCACGCAGGAAGACAGCTTCATCAGCAGCTGACAGGGAGACTTTGGCCTCCGCTGACTTAGACTCAACAATACAAAGATGACGATCAATATCGGTTGCCAATTCTGTCACCGCGTCAACCCTGACATCCACATCTACCAATGTAGTTTTTAAAGAACTAATCTCGCTGCGCAACGATTGAACATCATGACTAATCTTGTCGATTTTTTCATTACATTGATTTAGACCATTAAGTTTCTCACTAATAGTTTTGAGTAAGTTAACGACTTTATTATATGTGATTTCACACGATGGGCATTATACACTGATCCCAAAAATTAAGGGATAGAAAAAAAATTCGAAATTTTTGGGTGATTTTCAACATGCTGTAACTCGTTAAAAAATGGTCGTAGAAAAAAAAAAAAATCAAATTGTAGCCTCAAGCTTCTAGTTTTCAAATCTGGACCTCAAATTTTTTTATCATGCAAAGTTTCGGAGTAATCTTAAGAAAACCGACGAAAAAAAAATTTTCAAAATTTTTGCTCCTCTTCCAACAAGTCTATGGGCTTCAATAATTTTTTTTGGATAATCTGACCTTATGACTCTTTTAGGAAATTTTATGCCCTTTAATTTGGCGGCCTCAAAAAGTCTTTACGACGATTTGGCGCCGATTTATCATTGATCAAAGCAAAAAAAGTCCATTTTGGCTTTGATAATCAATAACTCCGGACTTATTGGTCGTACAGAGAATGAAAGTAGAGTTTTGAAAACTGGAAAACATTTTCTATAAGAAAAAATTAGTGGCTTTTGATAGAAAATTTTTTTTTGAAGCGATAATGTTTATTAAAAAACCGGTCAAAATTCGCATATTTAAGGATATTCGGAAATCTTGCTATATATAACTTTGGATATAACGAATGAACAAAGGATATCGTCGTTTTTTTTTTCAACCTCAAAGTGATCTGAAAAAATCCTGAAACTTTCAAAGCGCTGCGATATTTCTTTCTTAGTGTCCCGAAGCTTTAATTTTATCGATTTTGCCAAAAATCACCATTATTGGTAGTTTCTCGGTTTTTGGTCATTTTTTCGATTTCAAAATGTTTTTTCCACCAATAATCTTGATTTTTTGATCAAAAAGGTTGATTATCCAACAAGGCAAGCGTAAATTCGACCGAGTAACCTCCCGGGGTATGCTTTGTGTAACTCCAATGCCGGCCGTAAAAAAAATGGATGAATTCTTTTTTGACAATGATAAATCACTGCGGATACAACGAAAAAAAATTTTTTTTTTTAATTTTTGAAAAAAAAAAAATTTTGAAAAAAAATAATTTTTTCAAAATTTTTTTTTTTCAATTTTTTTCGATAATCAACCTTTTTGATCAAAAAATCAAGATTATTAGTGGAAAAAACATTTTGAAATCGAAAAAATGACCAAAAACCGAGAAACTACCAATTATGGTGATTTTTGGCAAAATCGATAAAATTAAAGCTTCGGGACACTAAGAAAGAAATATCGCAGCGCTTTGAAATTTTCAGGGTTTTTTCAGAACACTTTGAGGTTGAAAAAAAAAACGACGATATCCTTTGTTCATCCGTTATATCCAAAGTTATAGCAAGATTTCCGAATATCCTTAAATATGCGAATTTTGACCTGTTTTTTAATAAACATTATCGCTTCAAAAAAATTTTTTTTATCAAAAGCCACTAATTTTTTTTTATAGAAAATGTTTTCCAGTTTTCAAAACTTTACTTTCATTCTCTGTACGACCAATACGTCCGGAGTAATTGATTATCAAAGCCAAAATGGACTTTTTTTGCTTTGATCAATGATAAATCGGCGCCAAATCGTCGTAAAGACTTTTTGAGGCCGCCAAATTAAAGGGCATAAAATTTCCTAAAAGAGTCATAAGGTCAGATTATCCAAAAAAAATTATTGAAGCCCATAGACTTGTTGGAAGAGGAGCAAAAATTTTGAAAATTTTTTTTTCGTCGGTTTTCTTAAGATTACTCCGAAACTTTGCATGATAAAAAAATTTGAGGTCCAGATCTGAAAACTAGAAGCTTGAGGCTACAATTTGATTTTTTTTTTTTTCTACGACCATTTTTCAACGAGTTACAGCATGTTGAAAATCACCCAAAAATTTCGAATTTTTTTTCTATCCCTTAATTTTTGGGATCAGTGTAGTTTAATAGCATCCGCAGCATCTTCAACACAATCAGTATTAAATTTGACAGCTATGCAGCCAATAGGAAAGTAGTGTTTACATTTAGCTCCCGTGGTAAGAGACTCCGATAGCGTTCGATTGTCGAGAAACAGAGGCCGCAAGGTACTTTAGGCATATTCGAAACTTTCACTATAGAATACTATGAACAAACACAAGGTGTCACCACAGATGAGTATAAGTGGTTCCATACCTTAAGAACTTCAAAATTTTGAACTTTTACACTTTGAACTTTGGCAATTTACCTTTTGTAAATTTGAATTTTAGCGATTTGCACTTTGACGATTTGAACTTACCTTTTTTTCCAGGTTTTATGTGCATAAAAATATAAATTATGGAAACCTATACGCTTGAAATAGTATGGTCCTTTTTTTCAAGGGTTTTGTGTGCGTGGACATATAAAATTTATAAATCTATACGCTTGAAAATTTACGAAACCTGAAAAAAAAGGTAAGTTCAAATCGCTAAAGTTCAAATTTACCAAAGTTCAAATTTACAAAAGTTCAAATTTACCAAAGGTCAAATTTACCAAAGTTCAAATTGCTAAAGTTCAAATTGGTAAAGCTTAATTTTCAAAGTTCATTAGGTTGGTTACCGTATAAGTTGATCAGTTATCTGAATAATTATCTCGATTCAGATAATCAGATAATTTAAATCTAACCTAATTAATTGATTAGGTTTTAAAATTAATTAAAAACAAGGCAAACACAAAAATGCAGACCAAGATTTATATATAAGTAGTTTTGTTAAAAAAAACCTAAACTGGCAAGAGCAAAATTGTCAAGATATAACTGGTAGTTAATATTTATGAGCTTGTGAGCTATCGAGAAAAGAAAAACGTGTACAATTTAGTATAGATGATATATAGATATTATGGTAGAAAAGAAAGGACATCGCAGCGCATCTATGTCCAAAAAGCAAAAAACCAGAGTCTCTTTATTTCCTGAAATGGTAGTAGTGATTGGCCCGAGTGATGTTGGATTCGTGGTAGCTGGTGTTGAGGCATCCAATGCATTGCAAAGGATCTTCGATCTGGTCATTGATCCAAGGGTAAGCTAATGTGTGCTTATTCTCATATTTCGCTTCTATAATATTATAGTGGAGAATGGGGATGTTAAGCAGCGCGTGTATGCCCAAAAGGGCGAGGAAACGGTCCCCGGTCGGCGGAGGTGGACTTAAGTACCGTAACATTTATTAATCAATTAATAGAGTTAATGGGCAAAAATGGTCAGTGTCCTACAATGGATACTCAAGACCAGCAAACACCGCCTTTTTCGAGGGTTTTGCGATAAGTACTCCAACCGTCAGCAGTATCAACTATGTAATGTTTTGCATTACATAATACGTTGCAATGCTGTGGTTTCAGGAAACCAACAGCTGCCTCTGCAAGCAAGTGGATGAAACCCTTTTAAGGGTATGGGGAGAAGTTGCGTCCCACCACTTATCAATAAGCAACCTGTCAACCAGTACAGGAAATTGATACCACGGTGGGCCACTTTTCCAAGCCCTTTTCGGCCAGAGTCTCTTTATTTACTGAGATGTCCGAGGTGTGTGGCCCACAGACGTAGGACTCGTGACAGCTGTGGTTAGATACCACGCGTGATGAGGAATTTAGATTATACCTTCGTTACATTAATTAATCAAATATTGGAGTTATTGGGATAATTTATCGGAGATTGATTGGAAAATTTTATTGATATCTAGAAAAACAGCGGACCAATGAGAGTGCAACATGAATTTTGCATTAATGCAACATTATCTGGGAAATTAAGGTAATTTATTAGTATTAATTCCTGGCAGTCACCGGATTGATGTAATTAATTTATTTAGGTACTCGTCGTGATCTCGTGTTAACCCTCCGTCCGTCACGTGGTCTTGCCACCCTTCGTTCGTCGCGCCGTGGCAGTCCGTCGCTATATATTTAATATTGCGGTGTTGCCAAGTATCATAACTCATAACTATAATTTTTCAAAATCCAAACCACACAAGTTTATACAACTCAACGACAATTGTCATTTTTTTACAAAAATACAAATTTTGTATTAAATGAAAATATTGTAGAAATATATGAATTAAATGAGCTGGAAATGAGTTAATAGTGGTAACTTGCAATACGGTGCAGAAAATCGGAACAAATTTAATGCCCGAGTTTACTCACGTCGGCGGCAAATCGCTGAATTTCTCAGGTTTTCCAACAAAAAAAATTATTTTTTCAATGCTTAAAATATTGGAAAAATAATTATCATTCATTCATCGACCTTTAAAAGTATAATACAAGAACTCATAAAATTTTATACAACTTGGAAATTTATTTTCTTTTGAAATAATCTCTTAATAAAAAGTGCGGCGCTGTGCTCATAGCGCGACGGGCGAAGGGATTATGTATGAGTCAAGTCGAAATTATGTCACCATTTTTTAGCAGTTAGGCTGGAATAAGTTATTTTACTTGATTCAATATTTCTCCATTAACTTCGAAATTTATTCCTGGCAGGGAAGCTGGTATAGATTTAACAAATTCTTGATTAAGGTCGAAAAATTTTTCTGGCAGTTGTCAAAAAATTTCTTCTCGTACGTATCAGTAAAATTATCCTGGTGGAAAGTTGCCGGATAAAATGTTTAACAATCTAATAATCATCGCGAATTAATTCAATTAATTAATCTTCATCAGTGAGGGCAGAATCATTCAAGGTGAATTTATTAATTACCTGATAGTGTAGATCGATAAAATTCCAAGCAGCGAGTGCCGGAATTCACAGGAGTTGAATCTAATTCTTGTCTGGAAAATTGAGAGTAAGAATTACTCTTGGCGGGAAGTGCTAGAATTTATTTGTTCAGAATAAAAATAATTATTGTACCTAATGAAAAAGAAAATTCCATTTCCAGGCAGGGTAGCCAGAAATTTATTCTATTTAAAATAAAAATTAAACCACGTGTTAATTTTTCTGGTTGAGAAGCCGGAATATTATAGTTAAATAATTCTTAACTTATTAGTTATAAATCGTTTGCATTTATTGTTAAAAGTTAAATCTCAAGTAAGCGTTTAGTGATAAAATGTATCGACCATCACACTGGATTTAGCTTCTTTATTTTTCGGAGGTGATTTAGCTTAAAGTATTGTTTTTAAAGTTCCTAAAGCAAACCATCATGCTAAATTAATTTCAAAAGCTATTTATTGCCTTAAAGTTTTTATGTTTTCACGTCAATACAGTATGCCATCAATAAAAATACCGAAACTACGAGATGTATGCTTATTTATAGTTAAGATTTATCTAAGATCATGGTATACTTGTCCAAATCCTAAATTCTGTACTCGTCAAAATGAAAAAAAAGTATTCATCTAATTTATGAAAAGGGATCTTAGACCGTGATAAATTACTAAATTTTTATACGAGTGTTACGTCCTGGTTGATGATTTGGCGCTGGCGTAGTTGAGCGGTTGATTTAAAATAGACGTAATGAAAACTTACATATAATTATAAATAATAATTTGTATAGGTTGAACAGCCACCATTTGGTGGTTGAAATAAACTGGTTGTTTGGATATAATATATTATTTTATATATATCTGAATCCGATTTATTCAATTGTAAAAGAATAGCTATGAATAATATATAGATATACAATTTAATCAATTTATAAATTTGTTTACGTACTCTTAACAATAACTTCAAAAGGGTGAGAACGAAGTTGAGTTTTTAATATTGAGCCTGACTGCTCTCTATGATTTTATGTTTCAGACTCATTTCTCTTGATCGAGAAAAACTAGAGAAGTCTCTTATCGATACGAGGCGCTTGGGCATCAGGCCCGCGCATCGTTCGATGTAGAGGGGTGGATTGTGATAAGCAATATTCTCGAATGATCCATTCTCCGTTCTCACGCTTTCTCCGTTTTTGTTATTAACAAATGAGTCACTTATCTGTGAACAAAAGTTATCTTAGAACAAAATAGATGTTTGTGCAGCTGCACGTCTCGAGGATTTACTCGAGGCGTCAGCGCTTATTTATATTTGATAAAATATAGAAAAATAACTTTATCAATTATTACTCATATCCTTAACGTTCGAATAACTTGAATAATATTATTCTATTATTATATTATATTATTTTATATAATTAATTAAATACTATTGAAATTACTTGGTTATCGATATTCGATATAATTAGTTAGATTTCAGGTCGGTAATTAGAGAAGTAAATGCCCACGTCATCTGACGTACAGGCTGGGACGTAACACGCCCCCACCCGTTAGACGAGCGCCCTCGCTCGTTCGGGCCTTGTCTGTGAAAGATACTAAGTATTAAAAAAAATTTATTTTACCGACGTGAAATCTGTACACGTTTAATTTCTTTAATATGATATTTTTTTTTTTTTTTTTTTTTTTTTTTTTGTTCATTTTCTATTTTTTTCTTAAATCATTGGAGATTATGTTTACATATCAATTTATTCATGCAATACTATATAATATAAATGTCTTATTCACTATACTGGTTACATAGGCAAAAAAAAGTTGTATTTCTTTTATTTCTTAAGATTATTATTATATAAAAAAAAATTTGTATTATATATATATATTTTTTTTTTCTTTTTTTTTTTTTTTCTTTCTTTTTTGTTTTTTATTAAATTTAACTAAATTATTAAATAACTGTCGTTTTCAGTTATGCGTATGAGTAATAAAAAAAATTTCTATTATTTTATTTGTCTATTTTTAATTTATTATAGTAATTTTTTTTTTATTCATTTATTTATTTATTTTTCTTTAATATATCTATGTGATATATTCTGTTTAACTATCTTCTCAATTATTTTACTTTTCCTTTTCTTTTCTATTCTTCTTATATTTTAAATATTTTATCTTCAAAAAAAAATCTGGGTATTATTATTTTATTTTTACTATCGTTTATTGTCTATTTTGCGTTATATTAAAAATTATTATTATACTATTTCCAGAATATTTGATTTTTAGCATCATTTAATTTGTTTTCTTTATTATTTTTTTTTCTTATCTTTACTAATTATTTATCTTTAATTATGTCTATGTTTCCAATCTTTCGAAATTATTTAGAAATAAAATTTAATTTTTCTTAATTATACGTCGTTATTCTTACATTTCTTATATTTCTTACATTAAATTAAATCAGATCATGAATTATTTGATGTTGTCTATTTTAGTTGAGAGAGAAGAACTCAAACTACTTATAAGCTATTTTAGCTCTGTCACAATGGATGAGTTTTCTTTTTCCAGGTTTATATTCAATTTCTATATCGTTTTTATCTGGGAAGATTTCAGTAATTTTATAGGGACCTAAATAATTGTCATCAAATTTACCATCTCTCTGATTTTTTACCAAAAATATATTTTGACCTATTTTAAACTTTACAGGATTAATTTTTTGATCGTATCGTACTTTAGATTTTAATTTTGAATTTTCTAAATTTTCTCTTGCTTCTTTTCTTGATTCTAACAATCGAATTGCGAGTTCTTTAACGTAATCTGCGTATGTAGGGATATCGTCTAAGTATGAAAATTCTGATGGTAATCGCGCTTCTTTACCAAAAATTAATCTATATGGGGTAAACTTTGTACCTTCGTGTACACTTGTATTATAAGCAAAAGTTGCATGAGGCAACCATTTATCCCAATCATTTTTATTTGTAAAGTGTTTGATATAATCTGTTAAGACTTGATGACTTCTTTCTAATGAACCATTAGATTGCGGGTGAAAAGCTGTCGTTTTTATTTGTTTCATTTTGAAAATTTTAGCTACACAACCCATAACTTTACCTATAAATGCTTGACCTTGGTCTGTTAAAATTACTTTTGGGCAACCGTGTTTTAATATGAAATTCTCGACTAATGCTATAGCAATGTCTTTGGCTGTCATAGATACTAGCGGTATTGCAAAACAATATTTTGAAAGATCGTCTTGCATCGTTAAAATATATGAATAACCGTTTGCTGATGTTTTATTAGGTACTACTATATCTAATGCTAATTTATCCCAAATTTCTGCGGATGTATCAGTAATTACCATCGGTTGTTTTGTTTTTATTCTTACTAATTTCTTTTTCTGACAACTAATACATTTTCTAACAAAATCTTCGACATGTTTTTTAATATTATCCCAAAAATATCTTTGTCTAATTCTGTTGTAAGTTTTAGTTACACCTTTATGACCTGCCATTGGGGTCTCATGATTTTCAGCTATTATCTTTTGTCTCTCTTCTACTGGAGGTATTATTATCAGATCTCTACAAATAATTATTTTAATATCGGTTCCTTTAAATGTTTTAGCTATAATATTTTTAATTTTTGACCATACAGTTTTGGATAAATTACTTCGACCTTGAGAAATACTAATCGATTTTAATTTTGTTTTTTCCATGTATAATTTTAAATTTTTAAAAGCTTTACAATAATCTTTTTCGGTGGGTGCATCTGTACTGGTGTTTTGAGTAACTAACGCAAGTACTTTTCTTTTCGATGTTCCCATTTTAATTATCTGCCCTACTTTATAACTAGCTAATGGACTCAATTTTAAATATCCTGATTCTAATAATTGTTTTCCCATTTCACTTGGGACAGTACTATCTGCATTAATAAAACATAAATAACTATTTTTTTGCATTTCTAAATTATCTCTCGTCTCTATTATATTATCATTACTAAAATCGTTCGACATTACTGAAAGTACGGATGAATCATCGTCAGAATCTATTTGTTCATTATCTGGATTATTATTTTCTACGATAATTACATTGTCTAATTGTTCTTGATTACTATCTGAATTTAATTCTGTTAAATTTTGTTGAAAATTTGTTATATTATTAGATGAATTTATTTGTTCGATTTGATCCGGGTTATCATCATTAAATGAATGTATTTGTTCGATTTGATCAAAGTTTCCGTCATTAAATGAATTTATTTGTTCTCGTTGATCGAAATTTTGGTCATTGAATGAATTTATTCGTTCGACTGAACTCAAATTTTGATCAACGGGTGAATTTATATGCTCAGGGTTTTGTGGTTCTCTATCAGGAAAAGAATTTTGAAAATTGATCGGTTCTACATTTTCATTTATTATACTTAAATTATTGTTTGGAAGTTTATCATTTGCATTTTGTTGGCGATTAATTGCTTCGAGGGTAACCATTATTTTCGGCAATTGTGGTAGAAAATTCTTTTTATTATTTTTAGGTTTTTTTGTTTTTATCTTAAAATTTTCTGAAAGTTTTTGTATTTTGTATGGAATGTATTTTTGTGTATGTGTATGTTTATCATTGTCCGTGCAACACGAACACGTTTTGGGCTTACGCTGTCTTTTTGACCTGCGTAGCTGCGGTTCGCTATTAGGGGGATTATTTATCGTTTGACTATTTGTTACTACACGATGTTTTTCTATGGCTTTACTAGGACTTTGTTGTCGTGGTTCGTCATTATTTGTTTTAGGATTATTTTTTATTTTTACATTTTCTACATTAGTTTTATTCCTATCAGTGTTTACAATAGTCGGCGGTATTACGTTATCATCGGATGACGTCTGTATGTCCATCGGTCGTGCGAGTGAGTCATTAAAAGTAGTTTTATCAATTTCCATATTTACATGAATATTGGATTCGTTATAAGGATCGGCATGAACTAAAGCTTCTACATTTAAAATTTTTGGGTGGTCACCACCTTCTTCTGATGACCATGAAATCGCGCCTCCCATATTTTTAGAATTATTAATTTTTCTTATAGGACTCCGTATGGGAATCGGGCATAATTTAATTGGACTTTTTGTGACATTTCGTGTAAGTGTTCTTGGAGTAATAGGAATAGTTTCTATTGGCGATTCAGTGTCAATGTCGTTTGAGTTACTGGAATATATTTTTGATTTTATTATTTCTGTCTCGTCTGTATTTGATTCGTCATCTGAGGTGTCTAGAGTAATAATTTTTTTCGTCTTGTAATTAGTTTTATCTATTTTCCTGCGTGTACGAACTGCTGGAGAAGGTGTAAATTCTGCTATTTTATGTGATCTTTTAATTCGAGAAAGTATTGATTTATTTTTATCGATTTCTGTATTTTCAATATTTGTCTGTGGTTTTAAATTTGAGATTGAAGGTATAATTGGCGTCTGTACGTCTGTTAATAATGGTAATGAAGGATCAGTGATTTTAGAACTTTCAGGTATATATGAATGTGAGGATTGAGATGACGCTGATAAATTATGAGGTTTCTTATGTTTTGGAGAGTTTATAGAATTATTAGATATATAAGACAAACCGAAGTCCGTCATATCAGATTCGTCACTTAAATACGAAGGGTTATTTTTAATGAGTTTTTTTCTTAGAGCTACAGCATCATAAATTTCTCCTGATGACGATGATCCGTCAGAATAATCAGGAAGTACAATAGACTTATTCGATTCAAAATTTTCGGAAGGTTTTCTTTTATAACTTTTTAAATTGTCATTAGTTTTTACTTTATTAGTTTCTTTTTTATTTTGATTTTCACTTTCAAGCTCGGAATTTTTATTCGAAGGGTTTCGAGTATTATAATTTTTAAAGTTTTTATTTACTTTATCATTTTTATCTTTTTTATTATTTATTTTTGATTCGGTTTTTGAAATTTTTTTATATGGATTATACCGTCTAACGTTAGATTTTTTATTTTTTAAATTTTTATTTTCACCGATATATCCGTTTTCTTTATTTTTGCCAACTAATCGCCGATCGATAGGGTAGCTAATCCTATTGCCGTCGCTAGTATTTTTGACTGTTGGGTCCGTAGTTAATTTATCGATGGGCCCAACCATTTGAGTTCTTGACTCTTTTACTTTACTTTTTTCGACCGAATTTTCATTATCGACCGCTCGAGTTTTTGGCTCGAGAATTTGAATTACCGAATTTATTTTATTACTTGGAGTAATTTCCTCTGAACTTGAAATATTATTTTTGTTAAAGTTTGTAGATAATTTATTTTTATCATTATTCGAGCTAATTGACTCTGAATTAGTTTTGTATTTAGGTTTCTTTTTAAAGACTTTACCATTGTCTGAAGGATCTGAAGTCCTTAACCTAGCGATTCCGGGTTTTCCAGGTCGCCATTTAATTTTAATTGGGTAAGCTTCACGATTTTCAGTTACCGGGTTACGCGATAAAGCATCCGCGTTTGTGTTTATTTTTCCCGCCTTATATAACACGGTATATTCGAACTCTTTAAACCGTTCTCTCCATCTCATTACACGCGATGTTGGGTCATTCATATTATTTACCCAAACAAGCGGTCTGTGATCGGTGACAAGAGTAAACTCTCTGCCATAGAGATATGGTCTAAATGTTTTCATACCGAATAAAGCTGCGACCATTTCTTTTTCGGTGGTCGAGTAATTTTTTTCGTGTTTATTAAGTACACGAGAGGCTGCTGCAACAATTGTATCTTCGCCAATTTTGCCTTGTGAGAGGATTGCTCCAACTGCATAGTTAGATGCATCGGTCGTTAAAATAAACGGTTTCGAAAAATCGGGATATTGCAATATCGGAGCTGTACATAGTTTGTCCCGCAAGGTTTCAAAAGCTACCTGATGTTCAGGCATCCATGTAAATCTTGCGTTTTTACTTGTAAGGTCAGATAGGCACTTAGCGATTTTTGCGAAATCCTTAATAAATCGCCGATAATAACCAGCAAGTCCAAGAAATTCTCTCACTTGTGTTGTATTTACGGGTGTTTTAAAACATTTGATCGCTTTGATTTTATCGGGATCAGGCTTGACACCGTCGGCAGATATAAGATGGCCTAAATAAATTACTTCTTTTTTTAAGAATTCACATTTATCGGCTTGTAGAGTTAAATTTGCACTACGTAAACGTTCGGCTAATTTTTCGAATTTAGTGTTATGTTCTTCTAGAGAACGTGCGTAAATGACTATATCGTCTAAGTAAACAAAGAGATCTGCTCCTTGTAACCCGCGTAACACTAAATCCATTAACCTTTGAAACGTTGCCGGAGCATTTTTAAGTCCAAATGGCATTCTATTAAACTGATAATGACCATGAGGAGTTGTAAATGCTGTTTTATGTTTATCTTTTGGATGCATTTTAATTTGGTGAAATCCAGATTTTAAATCGAAAATTGAAAAATAAATTGCGCCACCCAGTTGATCAAGAATATCATTTATCAACGGTAATGGGTATGCGTCTTTAATAGTTTTTTCATTTAATTTACGATAATCAATTACTAAATGCCATCTTTTATTGCCTTTTGAATCAGCCTTTTTAGGTACTATCCATAGGGGGGAATTATAGGGGGAGGTCGAAGGTTCTATTATGTCCATCAACATTAATTCTGTAATTTGTTTTTGAATTTCGTCTTTTTGTGCAGGTGGATGTCTGTACTGTCGAGTATTTACCGGTACGTCATCGTTAGTAGGTATATTGTGTGCCACTGTCTCTGTAGCGCGCAATGATTCTTCCGGAATGTGGAACAGGTCAGCGTATTTTTCTACTAGAGAAACTATCGTTTTACGCTCTTCCTCATTCAAATGTCCTAAACGCAAGAGTTTTAACACTTCTTCAGTACGCTTTCCCCGCGTCCGAGTACTATTATCGTATCTATCTGTGTCGTCTTGCGTCAAGCTAGTATCCTCATCTTCACTTGTCCCGAAAGGGTACAAAGGAATTACGGGTACTTTCACTTTAACATCCTTATCAAGAGTGTTTATTGCGTACAAATAAGCGATACCATTATTATTTCTAACTAAAGCTTCGCCCGCGTAAATACCATTTTCAAATTCAATACGAGGTGTATAACCCTCTTTAAGTTTACTATCGACTCGAACAAACATTGCTGTTTTCGTTCGAGCTTTTAAAACGAAATATTCTCCCTCGGTAAATGATAATTCTAAATTATTTAAATGTTTAAAAATTATAGTATTTTCAACTAAATTAATTATTCCGCCATGTTCGCGTAAAAATTCCATACCGAGTATTCCACTATAATCTAAAGGAAATTCATCTGGGATGACATGAAAGTATGTAGTTTCATTAAAAATTTGTATTTGAATTCTACCCAAAGTTATAGCTTCAGATACGCCATTTAGTTTATAACAATAAGAATCATCAATTAGATTTTTATATTTTACTTCGCCGTATTTTATTAAATTTAAACTACATCCCGTATCAATTAATATTTTTCCGTAACTCGATATTATATTTTTAGATTTAAGCATGATAGACGTAGGTTTGTAGTCTATTGGCATAGCACCTACGACATAAGTTCGCGTTGGTATTCTTAATTTTTGTTCGAAATTTGGCGCTGAGTTGCTACGTTTCCCATCGGAGCGCCGTCTCGAGGGAACGCTTGGTCGTTTCCCGTACTTGTACTCGGTTTTGAATTTAATGCATCGCGTTTTCCTTCGTTATAAATTTTTTTCCAACAATTATTCATTAAATGACCATTCATTTTACAGTAATCACATTGAAGAATATTTTTATCTATAACTCGATTAGATTCAGTGCTTTTTCTTTGCATTAAATTTCTACATTCTTCGATACTATGATTATTTCTTTTGCAAAAATTACAAAATTGATTAAAATTTCTTTGATTTTGATGTCTATTTGGTTCCGATTTTTGTGCGTAGTTTTGATTATTCTTTTGATATTGATTTTGATTTTTATGATAATTATTTGTATTACGAATGTTGTGAGTAAAGTCAGTATCATTTTGAAAATTTTGTTTAGTGTGTGGAGTAAAAACGTGGTGGTAATCTGTACTTTTTGTTCGAGAATCATATACATTGAAAAAGTTATCAACATTTCTCATTTGTTGTAGCTGTTTTTCGACTTTTTCGGCTGATTTTGTCGCGGAGTCAAGGTCCGAATATTTATCTTCTTGTAAAAAAATAGCAAATTTCGGATGTAAACCCGATATAAATGAACGAATAGCAGTTTCTTTAGCTAGCGTAGCTTTTTCTGTCTTATTTTCCCCGTCGGTATATTCAATTTCTGACAATGTATTTTGCAAATGTTGGCTTATTCTATAGTTAAAATCCCTAACGCGTTCGTGTGGGCGTTGTTGAAAGTTATCAAATTCTCTCATCCATAGTGAGATTTCTTTACTTTGTCTAAAATGTAAATTTAAAAATGAAATAAAGTCGTCAATGCTTGTCGGGTCTACAGTACTAATTCTTTTTAACGGCTCGCCTTTACATTTGGTCTGTAATAATTTTACTAAAAATTCTTCGTCGATATCGTCTTTAAAAATTTTTTTAGCATTTATACATGCTTTTGTAAATGATTCTATTGGATAACCGTCTTTTGTACCGTCAAAGTCTGGGATGGTTTTCAGAAAGTCTTTATAATCAATTTTATTAATATTACTATTATTTTGAGTTCTGTTAGAATTTGATGTAAATTGTGAATTTAAATTTGTGGTGTTTAATTTACTCATTTCCTCTCTTACGCGTCGCGTTAATTCGGTTTCAAATTGTTCATTAAAAGTGTTTTTTACCCGTTCATGATCTGATCTTAATCTTTTTATTTCATCTACTAATGTTTCTATTGTATCTTTTGCTTCAGCGAGAGAAGTTTCCATAAGTTCTAATTGAGACATTTTTATGAATTTATATTTTTAAATTTATATAACGCAAAAAAAATTACAAAATTGAATGATATCGATAAATCGACTTACTACTTAGAAGATTGTAAAAAATAAGTTATGGTCGATGCGAAGATCTACGTTGCCGTCGGAAGGTTGATGGTGAAGGTCAGCAGGTATGCACGATGTAGATATCTCAGCACTTAATGATGTTGAACTGCGTCCGTCGGGCGTCGTAAATGATGTTGGTAGATTTGATTTGTTTAAAAAATTTTTTTGATTCTTCATTAACTTCACTCACTTGAATTTTATTATGATTTTTATTTTTTTATTCACAAAATTTTTACTTTTTTTTTCTTGATATGTCTGACTTTTATGAATATATATATATTTTTTATTTATTTATTATTTTATGAGAGCGAAATAAAATTAAATTTCGATTCTTGGATATTAAAAAAAAATTTCCGAATTTTTAATTCAAATGTTCGATATTATTAATTTAATTTTTTTCTTTATGATTTTATTTTAATTATTTACGAATTTTTAATTTCATTTATTCGAATTTTTATTATTATTTATTTTACTCACTTCAATTCTCACTTAATTTTTCACTTTTGTTTCACAATTTTACTTTTTTTTTTCTTTTACGTCGATATAATTTCACTTTGATAACTTGATGTCAATTTTCTTGTGACAAAAAAAAATTTTCGGATTTTTGCGATTTGACCAGTCTATTCGGGGGCTGTTCGAATCCGTCGCTGCCACCAATTTTAATTATATATAAGTTGTTACGTCCTGGTTGATGATTTGGCGCTGGCGTAGTTGAGCGGTTGATTTAAAATAGACGTAATGAAAACTTACATATAATTATAAATAATAATTTGTATAGGTTGAACAGCCACCATTTGGTGGTTGAAATAAACTGGTTGTTTGGATATAATATATTATTTTATATATATCTGAATCCGATTTATTCAATTGTAAAAGAATAGCTATGAATAATATATAGATATACAATTTAATCAATTTATAAATTTGTTTACGTACTCTTAACAATAACTTCAAAAGGGTGAGAACGAAGTTGAGTTTTTAATATTGAGCCTGACTGCTCTCTATGATTTTATGTTTCAGACTCATTTCTCTTGATCGAGAAAAACTAGAGAAGTCTCTTATCGATACGAGGCGCTTGGGCATCAGGCCCGCGCATCGTTCGATGTAGAGGGGTGGATTGTGATAAGCAATATTCTCGAATGATCCATTCTCCGTTCTCACGCTTTCTCCGTTTTTGTTATTAACAAATGAGTCACTTATCTGTGAACAAAAGTTATCTTAGAACAAAATAGATGTTTGTGCAGCTGCACGTCTCGAGGATTTACTCGAGGCGTCAGCGCTTATTTATATTTGATAAAATATAGAAAAATAACTTTATCAATTATTACTCATATCCTTAACGTTCGAATAACTTGAATAATATTATTCTATTATTATATTATATTATTTTATATAATTAATTAAATACTATTGAAATTACTTGGTTATCGATATTCGATATAATTAGTTAGATTTCAGGTCGGTAATTAGAGAAGTAAATGCCCACGTCATCTGACGTACAGGCTGGGACGTAACACGAGACTCAAAATAATAAAATAATTGGTTTTTTTTTGCACCACCTTAAATATCATACTATGCTACATATATTTTACTACGAATAACTATAATTAGTTATACATGTGGCCATAGCTAGATTATCCATATCTGGCTATATGGTTATGATTCATTTTCCCCAAGGCATTTAAGTATGGTAACTTGTTTAGTTTATAACTGAATTCAAGTAATCATATTATACTTACTCGTATCTTGGCATCCAGTGAGATCAAGAACCTCAATGATATGATCCACGCACTGCATTTTCTGTATGTGCGAAAGTGTATCTGGAAGCCTCAATCGTGCCTGATACTAGAATTAAACCATAAAATTTCATCTTTAAATTTTTAATAATCTAATGCTCCTACCCAAGAAGTACACAAAAAATTTTATTAACATTTTCTTCAATTGAAGTTAACTGAGGTGTGCAATAGTAACTAAAAAATTATTGATAAAAAAATTTTTAAATTTAATTTGTAAATTGAATCATTTTAAATTATTGAGTATATTATATTATTATTAAATAGATACATTAAATTTCAGAACATACAAAAACTGTAAAAAAAATTGTAGTAATTTAAATAATTATGTTTTTATTATAAATTTATTTAATTCAATTTAATTAAAAGCATTTTATCGAATCAATTTAATTTATAATTATTTTTTTATATAAATAAACTATTATTATTTTATAATTATTATTCTACTCCAATTCATATTTATTTGGTGGTATGCCAATGACAATTTGGTTATCTACATTCATTAATATTTTTTTTCATATTTTTTTACTAATCGGAGACAGTCATTTTTTGCAACTTTTTTTGGTTAAAAAAAATTTAATTATTTACTCAAATAATCTTTTTTAATACTTGGTGAAAATACGCTGTTACTTCAAAAGAATAATAATTATAATAGTTTATGTATGTAAACAAATAATTGAAAATAAAATTGATTTAATAAAATGTTGTAAATTAAATTAATTTATAATAAAAACATATTTATTTAAATTATCGCAATTTTTTATTGGAGTTTTTTCATTTTCTTAAATTTAATTTATGTATTTAATAATAATATAATATACTCAGTAATTTTTTAGTTACTATTTAAATTTATTTGTATTGTACTATTTAATATTGGTATGAGTGTATTTTGTAAGGTTACATTGATCAATCAAAACAATTGAAGATAAAAATATCGATCAAAACAATTAAAAATTGTCCGGTAGGCTCATGTAGGTTCATTAGTCTGACTTGGATTTAGTAATAACGATTACTTATTGCCACCTCAAAGACGGATTTATGCAATAAGATTAAAGGCTACCCTAGTAAAAATAATCAAGTTCTTACTTGATTTTAAGCCAGTAACTGGCCATCAGTCCTGACTAAAAACTAGAAATCCCGCCACCTAAAACTGAAGCGTACACATTAGTCACACTAATATGTTTTCTTTACTAGCGTGTATGAATGTGTTTATTTCTTTCTGTTTAACCTATATCAAAAATTGCTACAATAAATATTGAGAAGCAGTGTAAATAAATCAAGATTTATGTACGTTAACATGTAAATAATGTTATGATGGAAAACTATGTTGTATTGAACACACTGAAAAATGGATGCAATAAAAAAAAAAAATACAATAAGTGAATTGTGACTATACGTGAAAAATGAAACAAACGTAGCCATATATGGCCTACATAGTCCACGTATGGGCATGTATGGCCATACATAGTTGTAGTGTTGAGTACTATCCCGGACAGTAGTGGATATAGTCTAGGTAGCATACAGTACTGTCTTAAATTTTTTTTTACAGAAAGTACTCAGAACTATCCCAGAGAGTTGTCAATACTATGTCGTTTTTTCCGTGTATGATATACATTTCTTAAAATGGGAATCTGTTAAACTATATTGAATATAATTTCAACCATATGTTTACCCGTGAAAATGAAACATATATGGCCATGCATGGCCGTATATAGTTCATACATGGGCATATATGGATTATATATGGATCATATAAGGCCAGATATGGCCATGAATAGTTATGTATGACTATATATGATTATGTATGCCCATAATTAATGAATTATATATGGCCGTATATAGTTTATACATGGGCATGCACACACACGCACACATTCGCACACGCGCACACACTCCCGCACACGCACACACATCCGAACACACACACGTTTAACAGTTTAATATAAATTTATTTAAGTATTAAAACTCCGGACCGGAGTGAATTGGGAGTGGAATAAAGTCCGCGTCACTCCAAGATCACTCCTTCAAAAAAAACTCCCAATTCACTCCGCATGAGGAGTGATTTTTTTAAAACTTCGGAACTCCGAGTGGCGGAGTGAATTCGGATTGAAATTAAATCCGGATTCACTCCCGATTTTTTACAGTGTATAGTTCATACATGCCCATATATAATTCATTAATTATGGGCATATATGATCATATATAGTCATACATAACTATGTATGGCCATATATGGCCCTATATGATTCATATATTGCCACGCATAACACTATTTAAAATTTTTTATGCCCATGCATGGCCATATATACCTATATATAATCTATACGTACTCATGTATGAACTATATATGGCCATATATGACCATATATAATTCAGTAATTAGGGTATACATTATCATACACAGTCGTACATAATCATGTATGGCCTTATATGATTCATACGGTGACACGTGTTTTGGGTCCACGACAAAATATCCTCGACAAAATATACTCAGAAAAAATATCCCCGTGACAAAAGATTATTGAAGTTTTTGGAAAATTCCTGTATTATTTAACATTTTTAACTTAAGGTAAAAAACCTAGTACCCGATCACTCCATGTATTTCTACATCTATATTGAGTAAGATTTAGAAAATATAGATATACAAATATATGAGTGATCGGGTACTAGTTCCCTGATCGGGTCTTGGGTCTTTTATCTTAAACTAGTTATTTCAATGACAAGAATTTTCCAAAAAGTATTGATCTTATTTTTTTTTTAAATAGTACAGTATTACACTGTAAAAAAAGGCCATTCGGCAGCCGAAATGGGAGGTAGATTTTTCAATTAATCGATATAAAAAAATAGTTTTATACATCCATATCTTGTTAGTGTATAGTCATGATATTAAATTAGACTTGTTTTCTAAAAATGAGGGTAAAAAAAGACGACGATTATTCTTGATAGAGAACTTCAGATAGTTGATTTGACATAACATTATATAGGTAATGTACCAAACTAACGATCACATAAATAAAGTATTGAAAGTTTAATTAGTATGAGATCATAATTGTAATCGCTGTTACCATGACAAGCCCAATTAAAATAACAGTAATACTTTTAAAATATGAAATAGCTGTGAAATTTACAGGTTATTTTGTTCAAAATAAAATACACGTCACAAAATTGTATTATAATGGGAAATGCATAAGTTATTTGGAATAAAAACCATATTTTCAACATTTTTCGATTTCATTAAAAATTTCAAGGCAGTCAAATTATTGAAAGAAATAGTCAAAACATAAAGTTTAAGGTCATAAATTAAAAATTATTAGACAAGCATGCAGATACTTTTTACGGAAATTGTCTATGAATATTAGTTTTGAAATTATATGAGCTTTAGCAGTGATTAAAAAATGATTTTTACGAAAAATCATGACAATTTCAAACAGCCATAATTTCAAAACTATTCGAACGATTCAGCCCATCTTCGAACTTAACCATGTTAATCACACATAGAATAACTGTAGAAAATTTCATTAAGATCGGATAAGAACTGTAGACGCAATCGTGTCCTCAAAAGTCGGTTCTATCCCATATATATATATATATATATATATATATATATATATATATATATATATATATATATATATATATATATATATATATATATATATATACATATAACATACATATATATATTTATATATATACATACATATATAAATTTTTTTACGAATGGTATTTTTGAACTCTACTTTACTAATTATGATAGTTTATGATGAAATTCCTTGAAAAATCGACCATGAGGACAAATACAATAGTTAGATTTTTAAAAAAATCTACCTAAAAATCACCGGGGTAAGTCCAATCAGTGTAGGCGTTCATGAATTTGTGGTGTTAAATTTCAACACCAAAAACGGTGTGAAAACAACGTCGCCGCCGGTGTAAATATTCTTTACCAGTGTTAAATAAAATTTCCCGGTGTACAATATTTTACTTTGGGGATATTCTTACTTACTAGATCACTACAGTTAAACAGTGTGTGTGCGTGTCTATGTGTGCAAATGTGTGTGCGTCCATGTGTATACGCGTGTGTGTTTGCTCGCGTGTTTGAGAGCGGGTGTGTGTGTGATAATATTTTTTGCGTTTTATGAGCTTTGAAAAGTTAATACTCAGAGCGGATGCAGTTTACCCCGCTTTTACATCGGTATTAATCCACTTTTACACCGGTTACTCCACGTTTATACCGGTTTAACACCAGCATTTTACCACCGTTGCATTACGCCTCCTACCCGGTGTAATTTCATTTTTACACTGCACGAAGTTAAAATGAGTCCATTTTTAACACCGCTCTTTTTACAGTGTATTGAGTGTGTATGGGTTTATATAATTAATAATTACACACAAATATAACCCGTTAAAAAATTCTTAACACTGAAGTTACCAAAAATTATAAATGGGTTGAATCTATACGCCACCATCCATTGTACGGTTTTAAATAAAGTTCATTATAAAGTAAATTTAATTTTAATTGAATTATTGATAGATGATAAATCAGTCGATACAGCACTAGCGCAATCTGCGTACACATTTCAAACATTACACTGAAAACTTATGTCACGAGAAATTATGTCCCGAGAAATTATTGTCTGAGAAAAAAGAGATGTGAATAGTTTTAAAAACCCTTTTCAAAGATCAGCTCGATAAACAATTTTGGAGGGGTCACTCGAGAAATTCGAAAATTCCAAAAATAATTGAAATTAGTAATTTTTTTTATCTGTAAAATCAATACTATGCTGAAAATTTTAGCTCAAAATATGGACTTTTAAACGTCACTCAAGAATTTTGAACATTAGCTCATAATAGGTGACTAAGACTTTGAATTAATTTTTGTATTTTTTTAACTTCCCGCTAAGAAAATCGAAGATTTTCAAAAATTTCGGGAAGTTATTGTTTTCACCCCGATTTGCAAAAATCGAAATTCCAACAGATGTCGACGTTTTGAGGTTCTAGGAAGCTATTTTGACTAAATTCCAGATGATGTCCGAGTGTATGTATGTATGTTCGTACGTACGCACGTATGTAAATATTCTGACGACTCGATAAATCAATTTTAAAATTTAATCAGCTCTAGAACTCAATAAAACGCGTCGATTGCCACCTCAACCGTTGCAATCGATGAATTCGTTCAAGAGATATCGCTCGAGAAAAAATGGTAAAAAACGTTATTTTTCAAAAACAAAGGCATACAAAAGTATTTTTGAGCTCGAAGAGCTCGAAAATGTATTCTCAATAATGTTTTCGAACTCAAGGAGCTCAAAAACTGCGGGAGGTTTTGGGGCTGGCCCGCAGGGTCTACTGACAGACCGATTTTTTTACCACGCAATCGTTATCATTTTATTAAAATACAACTTTTGCGTAACTAAAAATATACTGTAGTCTTAAGCAATAGAATTAAGTAAGATTTGAATAACCAAAAAAACCTAAAAATTGAATTAAAATATAAAAAGTATGTGAATAACTAATTTTTTACAGATTTCCCAGGTTCTATTCTTATTCATTACGATATAAATTGATGGTGAAAAATTGAGATGTTTTGATATTAATATTCAATAATATTCAAGGGTCACTCGAAAACGTTTAAAACACAGCATTCGGAAATATTCGAAATTCTTGAGCGACGTTTAATTATTTAAGCTTGAGGTTAAAATTTTCAGCATATGCGTTATTTTATTGGCAGGGTGCGCGAAGAAAACGACATCTGTCGACCGCATTAAATCATCCTCAAAAAGCATAGAGCGAATACCCAGTGAACACATGACCTTATTTTGACGTCATACGTAGGTCATAGAAATGTCACGGCATCTTATGTAAATTTGATGTCAATCTGACGTTCTACATGACTTTAATATGATGTAAAAACTTGACATCATATTGATGTAAGCATGACTCTTGTATGACGTTACAGCTACGACTTATGTGTTACGTACGCTTGACATCATATTGATGTCAACATGATTCTTGTATGACGTCACAGTTATGGCTTATGTGTTACGTACACTTGACATAAAATCTACATCACATTGTTACGTAGTAATAAAGTCATTATTGTATATCATAATGACGTAATTTTAAAATCATACATTTATGTCAGTAGCAGCCAGGGTTATACGTAATATAGATGTCACTCTTAAATCATATCTTTACATCAGTGACAAGTCAGTATTTTACGCAATGCTGATGTAATTTCCGAGTCATAGTTTTTTATCATCTATTTATTAAAATAAAACAATCATAGAATGAATTTTCAATGTGTAAATGTGTAAAAATGTCGAGCATTTTTGGGGCCAAAGTAATTGATAAACTCGATAATAGATTTCAGATGTTTTAAATTAAAATATTAGCGTGAGCATAAAAAAATTAACTTTATTTTTTTAAATAATATACCGAAAATATTATTGAGGATGACAAAGAAAATGTAACGACAGTTTGAACTCTTTTGATATTAAGATTGTAAAGTTTAGTATTGCAATTTTTCAATCGATTAAATTTCATACAATTTTGTGGAATTATTTAATGTTTCGCAAAATTTTAGATAAGATTCTTTAAATTTCACATCACAACAGAAAATTAAAAAATTTGAAGAAACTTAATAAAATTTTATATAATTTTTTATAATTATCATTTATAAGTTCATGGAGTTTTTTTGAATTTTGTAAAAATCTATCACGAAAACTTACGAACTCTATCTTTACCGGCATTTCACTCTAAATACATCAATTAAGCATAAGACTTGAACTCTCGTGATGTGAACAGTGAGCAAAGTTCAGGACTGCCAGCCAAGAAGAGCCGTGTTCGAACCCAGCAGACGCCCAGGATTTTTTCATAATTTACTGCTATCAAATCTTGTTTCTGAATTCGTAATGCGTTTGCGTGGTAATAATCGAATCAAAAATTCGGTAGTTATTATTTTATTTTTTTTTTTTCAAAAATATTTTTTCCAGATTAATGATTTTGACATCACCCATATGTCATACTGACGTTATGGAATGTCACACAGACATCACATTTACGTCATGTATACGTCATTAGTTTTACATCATAATCTTACGTAAAAAAGTGCGAAATAATGAGTCACACCTGACTCATTCATGACTTATATCTTACGTAAATGATAATATAGCGTAACGTCACTCTGACTATAAATTGACGTAAATGTGTTTACTGGGATACGGCAAGTTTTTATAAACAAATAATTAAAATTTTTAAAGATCGCGAAATATATGTGCAATACCACAGTTGAAGGGTGGAAAAATATAGATTAGATTGTACTAAAAAAAGTAAGGATAAAAAATTTTAATAAATACAAAATAAATGTTATTTTGAAAGACCTAAGGTTAGGTAGAAATAATAATAATAATAACAACAATAATAGTCATAATAACAAATGAGTTAAAACGCTTATAATTATAATTTTTTCAAATTTAAAATTATTAATTGGCATTAAGTAAAAAAATTAAAGAGATTTCAATTATTCAGAATTTTAAATTTTAAAACTCAATAGTTGAATAAACTTTGTGTTAAAAATTTGTAATTTAAAAAATTTCCTGTGATAATTTTTAGCCAAAGATGAACATCATGGATGGAAATGTGTAAAATTGCAATTACTATTTCTGCCAATATTTGTGCAATTAACAACACAACAACTATTTGTTCTCATTTTTGAACACTTCTTTCATTTAATTATTCACACAACAAGTGCGATTTAATGCGTATTTCGTCGACTGCGGACGCTACAATCGATTTGATTTTCCCCACCCTATACTCTGCACCCTGCCAATATTGCTTAAGTGCGCTGTTCATGAGATACATGCATTTTAACATTTTACAGTAAAAAAAATTGTAAGCTTACAAAAGTACTAATCTTTTTTACTGTAAAATATTAAAATGAATGTATCTCATGAACAGTGCACTGTAGCAATATAAGTGTCATGAGCAGTTTTGTGGAGCTCTTCGAGCTCGAAAATACCTTTTTTTCCCTTTTTTTATGAGATTTCCAAGCAAAAAAGGGTTACGTTTTAAGTTAGTTTGAAAATTTAGAATCCAAAATAATTAATGTATAAGCCTTTTTTTCTGTATTTACTCACAATTATGTTCAATAATTTGCTTAACAATAAGTATTTCCGTGATGCGTTGTAACTATATCGTGTAAGTATATCGTGATACGAGCGATCATGACGATTTTTAAGCAGTCACTTCCAATGACTTACATAAAAAAGAACATATTAGATTTGAGTAATATTGTTCAGTAGTTATGATGTTATTCAATGAAAAAAGCAGATATAGATTTTACATTTATTATTCCGTCAACGATATATCTCGAACGGATTATCTGAATGGGGCGTTCTTGGCAGAAATCGAATGCTTTTATCGAGTTCTAGAGCTGAGTAGATTTTGGAATTGATCGATTCGATAGTTTCCGAAATATTCACGAAAAACAAAAAAATAACGATTTTTTTCCATTCTTTCATCGACGATATCTCTCGAAAGGATAATCTGATTGAGACGGTTGATGTAGCAATCGGTGAGTTTTATGGAGTTCTAAAACTGATAAAATTTTGTGAATGATCGGTTTAGTCATTTCGACGATGTTCGCAAAAAACCGTTTTCTACTATTTCTTTCGTCGACGATATCTTTCGAACTGATTATCCGATTGAGACGTTCTTGGCGGCAATCAAAAGCTTTTATCGAGTTCTAAAGATGATTAGATTTTGGAATTGATCGACCTGACAGTTTTCCAAATATCCAAAAAAACGAAAAAAAAAAAAAATTTTTTTTTTTGTATTTCTTAAATATCTCAGAGTCTATTTAACTAAATGATCTAAAATTTTCTGAAAATCTAAGTTCAGAAGGAATCTTTCGAATGCCGTAAGAACCATCTAAATCGGTTCATTCATTAAAAAGATATGAGAGGTTTACACCCTCACACACACACACACACACATACACACACACACACACTCACACACACACACACACACACACACACACACACACACACACACACACACACAGACATCGCTTTGAAAATGTCAGAATAGCATCCTAGCACCTTTAAATGTCGACATATGATGAACGCCCGATTTTTGAAAATCGGGATGAAACCAATAACTTCCCGAATTTTTTGAAAATCGTTAACTTTCTTAGCGGGAAGTTAAAAATTAAATATTTATGTTTCATATCAATGAAGTCTGATCAGATCTAATTATATATAGACTCATACATAATTATATATAACTCCATGCATAACCATATATAATCAATCAGATAAAATCATGTTTTATCGGGTACTATATTCGAGGATCTTTTTGATATAGTTTTCTTTTAAAGATGATAACAAATTCCATGTTGTCAACATACTTTTGAGTGCTAATATATATATTAGGGTGGTTCAAAAAATAGCAAAATTTTTTTAGATATTATCTCAATAGTTCCTTTAAGAATAAAAAAAATTCTCCTAAAAGTGCAGCTTGATATCTCAAGTCTTCGAGACGCTCAAGCTTTATTTCAATTTTGATGTACATACTTTAGTAAGAAATTTGATTCTCTTAAAAAAAACTTTGGTATATTTTTTTTGCAATCTTAACAGATAAAAAGTTGTCAGGTCTTGAACGCTCGCAATCAAATGAAATCTAACAAAGTATGATTGTAGATCTCAAATTGTATTACTATGGATCTGATTAAATAATTAAACTGTTTCCAACTGCAAATAATGATTTAAGGGTTTAAATAAATATATTTTAATTCAAATATTAGCTTACGTTTCAGTCAGATTTGTCTTAATTGAAAAAGAAAAGAAAAAAATATTATAATTGTAATAAAAAGAATTATTTATAATTCAAAGTGTAATATTAATTTGAAAATATTGTAGTGATTAATTTATGAGTAGACCATAAATTCGGAATAGTTTAAATAAATATATGCGAGAGGTAAAGATGACTAATAAGATAGCATTTTTTTTATTTTTTAGTTTAAATTTAACCAACATTTATATTAATGAAGACAATAAATCCTAATTGAATTTAGTTTTAAATATTTATGGGACACGAATGATGAAAAAATCTTCCAAAAAAGTTTGTCTTCTACTTTTTTTCGAAAGCTAAGAATATCGATGCTACGATAATTATTTAATAAATAATTAAAATTCTTAAATTTGCGATTTCGTTAGGTGCGGCCCTGCATGAATAATACAAATATAATTTACACTCGAAATTTACCTCCAATGTTTGGCGTAAAGTAAGATCGGGAAAGAAAACGTCTTGTTGTTGAACGTAACAAATTCGACGGCGCCACCTTTTTGTTAATCTTTCTCGATTCAACCAAATTTCTCCACTGTCTAGGTCTACTCGTCCTGACAAACAATTTAATAATGTTGTTTTTCCACATCCTGCAAACAGAAAAAAATAACGATCTAATAACATTTGGTTTGTCTTAACGAATAATTCTTATAAAATGATTCGAAAAATGAAAAAAAAAAAAATCGGTCTATCGGGTGACCCTGCGGGCCAGCCCCAAAACTTCCCGCTGTTTGCAAGCTCCTTAAGCTCGAAGAAATTGTTGTAAGTGCATTTTCGAGCTCGAAAACACTTTTGTATGCCGTTGTTTTCGAGAAAAAAAAACGTTTTTTACCATTTTTTCTCCAACGATATCTTTCAAACAAATTGACCAATTGAGGCGGTTGGGGTAGTAATCGGCGCGTCTTATTGAGTTCTAAAGCTGATCAGATTTTGGAAGTGATTTATCTAGTCGTTTTTGAGAAATTTCAAAATTACTAAAAAAAAATTTTTTTTCAATTCTTTCGACAACGGTTTCTCTTGAACGAATAAATCGATTTTTATGGTTGAGGTGGCATTCGACGTGGCTTATAAAGACTTAAAGCTGATTAGATTTTGGAATCAATCCATTGAACACATTAAAAGTTATCTAAAAAAAACATTTTTGAAAAAATTTTATTTTCGGAATATCTCTGAAGCAGCTATTCGGTATAGCTAAATTTTTCACAGCTTTTAGATATTAACAAGCTGCGTTGAATGCCACCTTGACGATTAAAATCGGTTCATCCGTTCAAAAGTACATACATACATCACTGTTCAAAATTTCTATGGTAATTTTACGAAAAATGCGCTGAAAGTCAATTGCCAATGTAGTTTTGTAATTTAATAAAACAGGCGATGTAATTTTTCGAAACATTTTTTACTATTTTTGGTCTGGGAAATTACAAAACAAAATTATTAATGTTACTAAACAGATAATAAAATCAGGCTTGTCAATTTCATATGACGAATGTTATAATTTCCGAAAAAAAATTTGGTAAATCCAAAAGCGCACGACTCTTAATGCTCATTTGCAAAAAAGAAAAAAAAATGCACGATAAAAGTTTCAAGGACAATTTTTTTTTTCCTTTCTATTACACTAGAAATTCAAATTTCCCTCCGAAAAATAGTCAGCTGTATTTCTTCGCGCAGGCGCGACTGCTGTGACGAAAGTATATGTAAAAAACATACAGTTATACAAAAAATTAGTTAAGTTTATTTTATTAATTATAATTTAACAAGGCCGAATTTGATGGCTATTTATGACATACTTCTTCTTCGGCCCTAAAATAATTAAAACAAAAAAAGTAATCCAAATAATGGCTTTTTTCTCGAATTTTTGTGTTTACGGGTTACGGACACATTTTCTACTGCTTGACGAGAAAATTTTATTTTACATTTTGATGTTTTTTTAGTTATTCAATACATCAAATTGGTTTTTACAAGTAATAAAATTAAACCTTATTAAATTCTCTATCCGATGATGTGTAACTTGGTTGAGCTGGACTAACCTAACTGGTGGACTAACAAGAGTAAAACAGGATAAACAGCCGCGAAAAAGTGGCGAACTGAATTTTTCGATCGTAAAGCACACTCTAATGCTTCGCATTAAGAGTCGTGCAATAACTCAATTGGAAATTATTTGTAAAATTAAAATGTGTAGCTGTTTTAATACGAAACTTTCAAAAGATCATGCGTGTTGTAAAATTGAAATATCTACTGTTAAAAATTTCTATCGTAATTTTACAAAACATTTTCCACTGTATTTTCCTTGGAATATTACAAAGTAGTTATAGGAATATAACAAAACGTTTTTCGAGAGTCTATTATTTTACATTGTAAGTTTTCTAATTTTACAAAACATATGAAGCTCTGTTAGATTAATGATATTATAAAACAATTAAGTAATTTTACAAACAATTTTCTATCAGTCGGTTTCGGAAAGTTACAACATCTCACTTGAGTTTTACAACACATATAATGGCTTTCTTTGAAGGAATTTTACAATATAGTATTGTAATTGTACAAACATTGAAAAAAAAACAGATTTTTTTTTCAATTTCTTGTCCAATCATTTTGGCGATGCTGGGAGTATTAGATATGCGATATTGAATTTCTAATCGAATTAGAAATTTTTAATTCAGAGAAAAAACGCTAAGCTTATCAATAAACGCACACGCATTAGTGGGATTTGAACTCGGGACCCTACGCACGAAAGACCGACGCTTTAACGACTATATTGTATTAGAAGCGTTACTTAGAGGAATTATAACATGATTTTGATTGATGAAAAAATGCCGATGACTGCTAGGCTCGAACCTGCATCCTTCCGATTCAAAGTCTTTGATACCATCCACTGCGCTGAGCCACGTATGCGATCGCGTGAGTGTAAATAGTATATTTATTATGATACCAAAGAATAACTTGAAGAAATAAAAAATCCGTGATGCAATGATCGACGTACTCTTTGTATAAATATATTATTATTCTGTACTTTGTTTAATTTTCAGCCAGTAAACGAAATATTAAAAAGAATTAAAAAATTTTACGGTCAAATGGATTACCAAATTAAAACCTCATGGTACTTCAAGTAAATCAAGACAAAATTAATTTAATCAAAATTTCAGTCAATAAAAATTATACTATAAACAATACAAAAGAGAGGAGGGAGAGACACAAAACAGAATATCCTGTTCAGAAGAAGTGAAAAATAATTTGATTTGAAAATTAAATAAATTTGATAAAATGAAATTGTTTATAAACAATTTAGAAAAAAAAATAGTCATTTTAACATAAATAATAGTGTACGAGCGTAAAAAATAAATTTGTTTTATTATTAACTTTTTGAAAAAAAAAATTTTTCAATAACAAATTTTGAGCATTTCAGATTGTATATGAATCATAAAAGTTATTAAAATAATAATAATTTTTGCATCGGGCTATTCCAACAAGTGTCCGATTGGACCCCGATGTGATAAAACCAATAAAAGACATTTAATTTTGCATTGAGCTCTCTTAACATGTTTCTAATCAGGTCCCACTCAGGCAAACCTGATGTCACGTGACTAGTTTCTGCCTTGGTATATCTCAATGAGTTCTCAATCAGCTCCCACTCAGAAAAAACTGATGTCGGGTAACTAATTATGGCATTAGGATATCCCAACAAGTTTCCGATCGGGTTCCGACTAGGGTAGACCTACTGGGCATGCCGAGGCGACTTCCGATTGGGACTCAATACATGTATTGGGACAATTTCTAGTCGGGTTGTTCTTTCACCGTTGATTTCCAATGAACTTTCGAAGAAAAATTAATTTTTGGTTAAAATTAAATAAGACTAAGAAAGATATGATAATACCTGACGGTCCCATAACAGCTAAAAGCTCGCCCGGTTTAACCACCCCAGATATATCGCGAAGGAGGGCACGCTTTTCTTTGAACACCTGCAGTCCTCGGAAAACTAGTTGCACTGGACGAGAATCCAGGGGACACACCAGTCGCAGCGCCGAAGTTTCCACTCTGTGGACAAGAATAAAATAAAAATTTATTTATAACACTTTACTATTTGATAAGTACTGGAATATTTTCAATGATACAGACAACATAATCTAAATAACAATTAGTTCTGCGAGCTAACCCTAAAATTTCTAGCTGTCATTGAGCTTAAGGCACTAAAACATTCTTGTTTTTACATTTTTTAGCTCGTCGAGCTGAAGCACTACATTTCAGGTACTCGTATTTTCGAGTTTATTCAGGCTTGAAAAATGTTTTCTTTTGTATTGAACTGAAAAAAATAAAAATTGAACAGAAAATAAAAAATTATAAAATTTTCATTAAAAATCATTGGTAATAAAACACATGAAATCAGATAGTAGTTAAAAACAAAGGTTATTCACATGAAGAATTGAATTACTGTGAAGTTTGGTCTAACTATCAGGTAATAAAATATGTATTGCACAAATACATTATAAAAACGTATTCATCCACTGAGAGAACAATTTATTGGAGCCAAATCAATAGATTTATTTAAAACTATTAAGAAGTATTTATTTGATTGAAAGAAATAGTTAATTGATTGAAATAAATATTTCATTGAAACAAACGCTTTCGCCAATTTGACTAAACAAAATCATTTATTTGATTCGAATGTATATTTTTTGATAGTCAACAAGTCTTGGTTGAAAAAATTAAACCACGGCTGGTGGTGCTACACCCGGGAAAAAAAATTTATATATAATTATATAAAATTTCATATAAATGCTTAGATAAACTTAGATATGAGTTTTGGTTTGATCTAATTTGATATAGTTACATATAATTTTATATAATTATTTATAAATTTATAAACTTATATCTACAATAACTGTCAAGACATAAAAAATTTCACCTACTCATGGGCTCGATCGCAGAACCTTCGCATCTGAAGTCTGATCCGTTAACTACTGTGCTGAATCACACACTTGAATGAAAAAGTTAATTGTATTGGTTAGGATACAAATAAACATAAGAAAATCGAAGACATCAATAAATGATTTTTTATGTTATTTGTATTGTATTCAAATACATTCTTGTTCATAAGGTAAAGAGACCAATAGCGGCATACTCACTTATAGCGGGACGATAATCACTTCTTTTGGTAAATTGAAAATTATATATATACATATATGGGCATATCCATTATTTTTCGATGGAACTGTGCGTCCGTGGATCACCGATTCAGACGCCGATTTTTTTCTTGAAAGTAGGTCAGAAAAGAAGGTGATTCTAAAAAATTGAGCTCCATACCCCTAAATTCGGCCACTGGAGAATTTTTTGAAATTTGAAAAAAGTTTTGGTTATTTCTGAAAATCTGAATCTCAGCTTCTGTATAACTTAGAGAGACTTTTCTGATGGAATTTTTCTCTGTGTACACTCTACTTTCAAGAAAAAAATAGATATTTGCTCTAAACTAATATCCAGCTTAGTTGGGAGCTTCCAATTAAACCACTGAATTAGCAAAACTTTCCTTTTTTTAATATGAATATCTTATGGCAATATATGGTCATATATGATTCATTTTTTTCGGGTTGTGTTTTTAGATAGATTCCCATATGGTTTTCTATGGGAATCTAACATAGATTCCGATATAGATTTGCACATAGCTTCCGATGAGAATCCACACCATGTCAAATCTATATGAAAAACTAGTATGGATTTCCATGTAGATTTTTTACCTTGGTTTTCCATGGGAATCAGCACCATGTCGAAATTCATATGGAAATCCTGTATGGATTAGGAATTGAAAAATATAACGGTAAACGTCACGTTATTGATACAATACCATACAAAGCGTATATGTTTTCTTAAAGTTTCCTGGAGAGCACTATATATGTACGATTTCTAATTTAGTATTTTATTAAAATTATTTATAATTTCTATTAAGATGTAATACTTTTGAAGTTAATTAATAAATCAATAACTAACTTATAGGGGTGTGCGAATAGTTTGAATTTACGAATTATTTGTATCGAATCGAATCGAACTATTCAATTCGAACTTCAAATTTAATATTTCAAAATTTCGAATAATTTGTAAGTTCTTAAATTATTCGAAAATTTACTAATTATTAGAAATTTTTTTTTGAAAGACTAAAAATTTTAATAGTTAGTCAAATAATTCTAATTATTGTCAGAGGTAAACAGAGCTTAGACACGAATCTACGAAAAAAATTTTTTGGTTCCTTTGAAAACTAAGCTTTCAATTAAATGAAAATTGAGTATTTGAAAGCTAACCAAAATTTTCTTGATTCGAATCGAGTAATTTAAAAAGTTGCAAGTAAATCGAAAACTCGGATAGTTTTAAAACTGACGAATAATTTGAAAAGTTACGAATAATTCGAAAAGATTCGAATAATTGGTTTCGATTCGAACCTGATTCGTACATCTCTAATAACTTATTAGAAATACTGATATAAAGAGCATCAATTAGTCAATTTTTTGTTGAAGAGTATCCCTCCATTAGAATATTAATCTATTTTTTTAATTCATAAATGTGTATCAATAGACGATAGACATAGAAACCCAGTAACCAGGATTTAATACAAATTACTAATATAGAAATCCAGATTCTTATATAAGTTTCCAACAATGAAATTTATATCCATTCAAGTTCCTATATGGGGACGCAGGAACCTAGAGTTTCCTATGTGAAGTACCTACATAGAAATCCAGGAACTTGCGACTTCCTACATGGATTTTTATATGAATCCATACACGCCCATATTCATGGATTCTTACGTAAATCCATACTTTTCTACATGGATTCCTATGGGTTCCTATGCAGTCCCATACTTTTTTTTTATTGGGGACGTTATTGATTTATTAATTAAGTCAAGAGTATAACATCTTTATAAAAATTACAAATAGTTTTAGTACAAAGTAAATTAGAAATCTTTTAAACATATTTTACTCTGAGAAAGATTATGAAAACACGTACGCTTTTTATAGTATTTGTATCAATAACGTGACGTTTTATGTTGATTTTCCTAATTTCTAATCCATAAAAGAATCCCATGTTGATTTTGACATAGTGCAGATTCCCATGAGATATCGAGGTAAAAATCCACATGGGAATCCATAGTAGATTCCCATGTAGATTTGGCATGGTGTGGATTCCCATAGGAACTCATGTGAAAATCGATATCGGGATTTATGATGGAATCCTATAGGAAACGCACATAGGAATATAGGCTAGATTTTTAAATGGTTTTTTTTTAACTTCCCGCTAAGAAAATCGACAGTTTTCAAAAAATTCCGGACGTTATTGTGTTCACCCCGATTTGCGAAAATCGAAATTTCATCAGATGTCAACGTTTTAAGGTCCTAGGAAGCTATTCCGACTATTTTTAGAATGATGTCCGTATGTCCGTGTGTGTGTGTGTGGGTGTGTGTGTGTGTGTGGGTGTGTGTGTGTGTGGGTGTAAACGCTCTATAACTTTTTAACTAATGAACTGATTTAAATGGTTGAGGTGGCAATCGAAAGAGCTTATTGGCCATCAACTTTCCTAAAAATTTCTGATCATTTGATTAATTACACTCGAAAATATTTGTGAATTACGAAAAAAAATTTTTTTTTTTTTAGTTTTTTTTTTTTATTTCTCAGAAACGGCTGGAACAATTGACTTCAAAATTGAATCAGATCTAGAACTTGATAAAACGCGTCGATCGCCTTCTTAACCATCTCAATCGGTTAATGCGTTCGAGATATATCGTTGGAGAAAGAAATGGTAAAAAACGGTTTTTTTTTTTTTTTCAAATATCTTCGAAACGGCTGAACGGATCGATTTCAAATTTTATTCAGCTCTAGAATTCAAGAAAATGCGCCGATTGCCACCTTAAACGTTAAAATCGCTTAATTAGTTCAAAAGATATCGATGCTTGAATGTTAAAAAAAATAACATAAAATGTTATTTTTTCCAGATAAATCAAAATAAAATGTGCTAAAATGTGTCTGAAATCATACCAACTCTTTCTCTTCATAGGCTTTTTCGATCATCGTATAATGTCATCTAACTTGTTTTTAAAATGAAGGCATACAAAAGTATTTTCGAGCTCGAAGAGCTCGAAAATGTATTCACAACAATATTTTCGAGCTTAAGGAGCTCGAAAATAGCGGGAAGTTTTGGGGCTGGCCCGCAGGGTCAACTCATAGACCGTTTTTTTAAAGGGTATAAAGAAACGTCAGAATTACATGCTTAAAAATTGTAGAAACAGTTAGCCTTAATTATCGGATACACATTTGTAATTAAATCACACGGGAAGAAATTTATGGTAAAAATTACAATATATTATGGGACTGGTTCCGATATCGTATAGTTGCAGGTTTTCTTGAGATACTGATCACAGAAAGAGCACTCATACAAATTATCATAACTGTTTCTATCTCTATGGGTTTTATTCTTTTGCGAAATTCAATCAGTTCTTAGAAAATTTTTGTTATAATTCCTATAACATTGTGGTAATTGTTCCCATACTACTATGGTGAACGTTACCGTATATTATGGTTACTACAATATTATTATGATGGTTTGGACTCGTCGAGCTCAAAAAATATTGGTTCTAATCAATTAAGTTAAAAAGAGGTTAAACTGGAGATTATGATCATGCTACGCTTCGTAATCTTTTCAAAATTGAAAGTTCACGGTATAAAGCTAATATTTCTAACTTATGAATACGAATTCATAATTTTCGAAATATTAAACAAAAATATAAAATAAAGGCTGTTTGATTTTCAGATGACGTTACCATCCAAAACTAATTACCTAATTATGACGATTATTGCAGCAACTAATGAACATCGCATATACTAAGATCACATGACTTTAAGGAAATTTGTTTACATATTAAGATGTTTTCAATAAACAATGAAAAAAAAATCTTGACAACGGTTGACGCTGCGGGCTAGTCCCAAAACTTCTTACTGTTATTGTGAATTTATATTCAAGCTCTTCGAGATCAAAAATACTTTTGACTGCGTTTATTTTTTTCAATCAGTTTAAAATCGAAAAAGTCATGTACTGCATTGAACTGCAGAAATTAATAAAAACCTGAAATAGTTGATAACATGAAACTTTCCATTTTTATGTACGATTATTCTTAAGGAAACGCATAGATTTTGACAGATCTAAACATATTATAGCATTTTTAATTCTATTATATTTGCAGGTGTCAAATCCTCAATATTTATTTACACAATTTGTTTTAAACCCTTTTAGAAGATTCAAAAACTTTGTAATGAAAGTTTTAGCACTTTACGGTCAGTTCTGTGGTTTTACACATAAAAATAAAATATTGTTAGACAGTAATCTTTATATTCATCGAAGAGTGAAAAAATATTTACTTAGAACACAATATAATATCACAGATGTATAATTACTTAATCGTACTTTTAGCCTTAAAACGCGTTAGTATTTCTTCATACTAACATCAATGTACTGAAAGTTTTTCATGTATTGTATATATATTTCATGAGTGTTGGAAAAATCAGTGCAATTTAGTTAAGATATGCAGATGGAACAGAAAAATACTAACAAAAAACTATCTAACTGGTAACATCTTCACTTGTGTCGTCTGACTGTAATCGACACATTTGTACACAACTTTCTAATGAATTCCTGAGAATACACTAAGACCTGTTTCGAGAATAAGAGGGAAATGATTTTACCACAAAAAATACACAATAAAGTCAATGAATCATCCTTGACCCGATAATGGATATACCATTTACATATCCCAACTAAGTAATCATTTACCACAATGTAATAGATTATAATACAGTCTTTGTTTAAATCGTTAATTTGTAGAGTTGATTTTGAAGGTAACCTACCTGGGTATTGTTCCCATGGCAAATGATTCTGGAACATAACTGTCGTTGCGTTGAGCATGCAGATGAAATTAGAAGAACTACTCACTAGTAGAACGCATCGTGACGGGAGGGCAATACACAAAAAGACGAAGCATCGACACGAGGAGATAATAAATTCCCAGCAATGGCGGTATCACGACGTCATGAAGTTCAGTGAACTTGCGCTTACGGGAAGAATCTCTGTCCACATTGAATGTATGTTATACCGTATATATGTAACCCGTATGCATTTAAGTCGGTATATGTGTAAACATATATATATATATATATATATATATATATATATATATATATATATATATGTTTATTGGTCACTGTCGAAATTGAACTCGAGGTGAGACTTAGTAAGAGTTGTGGCTTGTAAGTCTTTTTAAGTCAAAATATTACCTAATTCATTGGTTCAGAGGCGCATTGAGAATTGTTAATAAAATGCTGAGTTGAAAAGGAGAAAAGCACTGATTCGTCTGACGGTTTGTGCAATTAAAAGTTCAAGAGGTTCATTGAACTCATAGCACTCCTCAACTTTTTTGTAATTTTTTTTCTTCTCTCTTTTACTCCCTTATTCAGTCTCTTTATTTATTACATTAACTAAAGATTTTTAATAGAACAAAATAACTTCAACTCATGATATCAGTTAATATTTTCCAATTGTAATAAGAAAAAGAATTATGACTGAATAGGTGTAAAAAGATGTTATAATATAAAATTTGCGCAGACTTTATTTTACTAAATAGGATTTAACAACATTATGTTTACTTATGTTTACCACTTTAGGAAATATAAGTTTTAATCGCATAATGTCTGGTATCCAGTATGAAACATTAATTTATCTTTATATTATTCATATTTATTTTGAGTATGCACTCGCTCCTATGCAATTTATGAAGTAAGCTGAAATTTTACAATAAAAATAAATAATTATAAAAATTTTCTTGAAAAAAAAAAAAAAAAAAAAAAAAAAAAAATCTGGACTTTCCGCTGTTTTCTAGCTCAAGGAGTTCGAAAACATTAGTGCCGATACATGGTTGAGCTCTTTGAGCTCGAAAATACCTTTAATTATTCTTATATTTATCTTATATTTTCGAGTGCTTCGAAAAAAACGAAGAAAAATATTTTTTTTTGTATTTTTTCGTCGACAATATCTCTTGAACGAATTATCCGATTAAGACGTTTATGGAAGCAATCGATCGCTTTTATCAAGTTCCAGAGCTGATCACATTTTGGATTCGATCGATTAAGGAGTTTTCGGAATATCCAAGAAAAACGAGAAAAAAAACATTTTTTTTTTTTCATTCTTTCGTTGACGATATCTCTAGAACGGATTATTCAATTAAGACGTTCTTGGCGGGAGTCAAAAGCTTTTATTACGTACTAGAGCTGATTAGATTTTGGAATCAATCGATTTGACAGTTTCTAAATTATCCTAACAATAAAAAAAAATATCTATTTTTTTTTTTTTCGTTTTTCTTAAATATCTCAGAATCCATTCAACTAAGTGATCTAAAATGTTCTTGAAATCTAAGTTCAGAAGAACTCTTTTAAATACCGCAATAACAATCTAGATCGGTTGATTCATTAAAATGATAAGAGAGGTTTACAGCCACACACACATACACACATACAATTATCTCCCGGAAAATATCAGAATAGTATCCTAGGGCCTTCAAACGTCGACATCTGCTGAAAACTCGGTTTTTAAAAATCGGGTTAAAACCAATAACTTCCCGAATTTTACGAAAGTCATCGGTTTTCGTTGCGGAAAGCTAAAAAAATCAGGGACACTTGAAAATTTATGTATTCACGAATTTTAGTTGTTTTCAGAAATACTGTAGTTGCTTTTAATAGTATATTATGTGACCACGGATGAACCAAGACGATTTCGGACCAGGATAAAATTTGTCAACATCAGCTGCAGTCTGATATTATGTTTTATTCTGTGTCACACTATATTTTTCATTATTATCTGCATTGAAACTTAGTTTGAGCTTTGGTAGTCAATCAGAAACGAGTCAATTTAAGATCACTGGTGTGATCGACCATTAGCGTAAGCGTAAAATGTGATTTGCAATTTATGATTAGGCAGAAAAAAAAATACTATTTATCACTTTAAAATATTCTCATAAAACTTAGTCACAATGTCAGAACTGTCACTTAAAAGAATAAAATTAGTGACCGGAAATGACTAATAAATAAATAAATAACAAGTGTTCGAGCTGAAATGAAGAGCGAAATTGACTTTTAGTGAGCAGAAAGATTATTTTTTCTTCCTAAGAGACAAGCTTGATTTTGCCCGCTGACTGACGGTAATTGTAAATTATGCGTTTGCTAATATTTGTCCGCGGCATTTGAATGAAATTATCTTGTTTCGACTGGCTGTACAGACACTAAAACTTAGTTTCAATGCAGTTAATCATAAAAAATTTAGTGTGTCCTAACTGGTCGTTCACTGGTTCTGTAGCGTGGCGGTAAAGCGCCTGTCTCTCACGCGTAACGTGTTCAGTGTGCAGGGTTTGTATCCTCCGTAGGGCAATTGCAATTATCCAATTTTTAACAAGAAATTAAACCAGTTCATTTGAGAGATTACTCGATTACTCGTTGACGGAAGAATTTTCAAAATAAAAATTCACCTTATGATTCGTGGACAGCATATGATGTAAGTGACCGAATGTTCTAAAAATTATTCTAGATTTTCGTTTCTAACATTCATAGACGCGCCAGTAGACAAGACATGTGTTGTCAGAAGAGACGTGTGGTCGCCATTACTATGTAACATCGTGTGTTGCAGTTTGCATATTTGAATAATATTTATAATTTCAAGGTGTCAGGCTATAATTAGCTAAATAATTAAATAAATCCTCCCGTGGGTCTGAAGTGTGTTTATTAATTACATGTCACTGATTGTTGCTGACTGTGAGAACCTTGGTATTTTCTTGTCTGCCGGTGAAATTCACCATGTGCATAGGCTGATTACGTAGAAATACAATTCATAATATTTGGAGCTAGTTACCCAGATAGCATTTAAATTAGAAAATGACTTCTCTACAGTGTTTTTGGACGGCAGCTATAAGAAGTCATAAAATGACTTCTTAAAGACATCATTTTAAGAAACTTCCAATTAAGAGTTCTTGAAGACACCATGAATAAGACATCAGTTTCCTGACATCTTAAAGTATTCATGTTTGCACACCTCAAGCGCGAAAGCACTAAGGGTGCTTCAATGGCGCTTAATTTTTTTCAAGTACCTCACTCACTTTCAATCATCTCTACACTTTTTAAAGTATATCAAAATAGGTTAAAACTTATATCATAATATAGAAAACTTATTAAGGAATAATTACAATACAACATAAAATTAATGCCTTAATATGTTATTTTAAAAATAAATAATTTAATTGAGAGGAGCGCTGACACTAATTAATTAGCTGATTTTCTATGATCGTGATACATTCCTAATTAAACGGCTCACAGACCTAATTTTTTTTTATCAGTGTTAGTTTGGTGACTAGAAGAACCATTTCGCTAATCACTACTCAATTCTTTTTCGTTTAATTGGAATTAATAAAAACTTGTAATTCACGAAAATTTAAGCTGCCGTTTTTATTTTTACTATTGTTGTTATATTTTCCTTTTTTCTCTCCATCAACTATCGGTAGCAGCACTAGCGTAATATTAGAACTATTCCGTGAATCTCCAATACCATCAAGAAAATTAGATAGAGAATTTTATTTGCATAATAAAATCAACCAAATCTGATTAAATTACAAAAATTCATTTGATATTGCTCCATCTGTTGATACAAATTTGAATTGTGATAAAAATCATTTTGTTCATTTAATTGAGCATTTGAAAATCAAGTTTTACGATATTAATACAACTAAGGCAAAAAAATACAAATATTTACGGTACTACCAGTAGAATGGAGTGTAAAAACAGTTGTTGAAGTTATGAATGTAACTGAATATATGGTTCGGATAGCAAAGAAGCTAAATGTTATGTCAGGTATATTGGCAACACTACAGTCAACACCAGGTATAAAGAAACTAAATTACATTTATATAATATTTTCATGATTTTTATATTTAATATTATCATTATTAATATTATTTTTTAAGGTCGACCACTCTCTTATGTATTAAGATCGAAAATTTGGGGATTTTACTCTGATGATGAAGTAAGTATAAATATGCCAGGCAAAAAGGATTTTGTTTCAATTCGAAACAATGATGGGAAACGTGAACATGTACAAAAACGTTTAATTCTATCAAATTTGGAAGAATTATGAGTCGTTTTGCGAAAAATATCCTGAGCCTAAAATTGGTTTCCCTTAATTCGCTTCTTTATGACCTGAGCATTGAGATTAGCTGGGGCAAGCGGTACGCACACAATTTGTGTTTGTCCAATGCACCAAAATATCAAGCTTATGATGCTGGGTATGTATTATTAAACTTATCATACTTACAATAGTATTTTTATAATAAAAAGATATTTTTTGAATTTAAGGTACTAATTTAAAAACGTTAATCGTAACTTCAGAACAGCCTTTAATCCATTATGCAGATTGGTTACGTTTATTAATGTGTAAAGATTCGTCTGCTCAATGTTATTTTAGAGAATGTAATACCTGTACTGGAACAACAATATTAGCTGATATTTTAACTGAGCTTTTTGATGTAAATAATATTGATGATATTATCTATAAGCATTCGGTCGCAAAGTCTCGTGCGAGTCTTGAAAATAAAATAAGTTCTACAATGGATTTTGTAGCTGATTTTTGGATAATTTAAAGATTCTTTTACAGCACTCATTTGTAGCTGCAGAGCAATCAAGCTATATAAAGCCCTTAAAGCAATTATTAAAAGATGAAGAATTTCTAGACGTATGTAAATTTGCAGAAAATTACGCCTTTGTGGTTCAAAATGCTGCAACAGGTTTTCATTGGAACAATTACTTATCTACAATATTTCCAGTTGTTATTCATTATAAATCTGAAGGTGAATTGATACACAAAAGCTTGGTCATAATATCTGATTGTAATAACCATGACTCTATTTCGGTACATATATTTTCTAAAATAATTATTGAATTTATAAAAAATATATCTTATAAAGCTGAAAAAATTTACTATTACTCTGACGGCGCGCCGCAACAATTTAAAAATTTTTAAAAGTTCATAAATTTATATTATCATAAAGATGATTTTGGTTTGCAAGCAGGATGGAATTTTTTCGCCACTGCTTATGGCAATGGTCCGTATAATGGTGTGGGAGGTACAGTTAAAAGAATGGCTGCGCGAACGAGTCTTCAATTGCAACCAGATCAACAAATAACCAATTCACGAGGCTTATACACCTGGGCTGTTAAGCAAAATAATTTACCAAAAATAGCGGGAAAGTATTCATCCACTGAGAGAAATGTATACTTTCAAGTAAAATTTGTTAATTTAAGTATTACACAGAAAAAAAGGATATTTTGGCGCAAGAAATTTTTTCTTGCTGCAAGAATATGTTTTGCAATTTTTAATGAAAACGAAAATTTTCTTAGTTCAAGAAAAAAATTTTCTTAAATTTAGTTATCTTGGCATAAGATTTTTTTTTGATTCAGCCCATATAATATATGTTTCTTGAATTAAGAAATATTTTCTTAAAGTGAGAAAAGTAAACATTGTGCTCCGAAATATAATCAATTGGTCGAAGAGTAAAATATTATTTCTTTAAGAATATTTCATCTCGACTCGAGATGAGCTGTGATTTTAGTCAAGAATTAAAAGTACTCAACTCAATGGTAAGAAATATCTCGGTTTAAGTATTTTTTTTGTGTTGCGGCAAGTCAACGTAGACGTTTTAACCTACAGCAACTGCGCTCACGGCTCAACGCAATAATTCTCTTGGGAAAGCTAACTGTACTATACTAAAGTGGCGATAGTGTAGACTCTAAATTGTACAGTGTGCTTAATGGATATGGGTAAAGTAAACGATCGTTCAGGAAATGATCGGATAGCATAGCTTGTAAAGCGTGATGCCGAATCGGTCTGGGTTCAATTCCTACCATGAGCAAACCATTTATTTTTGTCAATTTGTTCATGAACCATTGATCGAGAAAGTTTATTCCTTATCCTCTCTACGGCCGTATTGTGATATTCTGAATATACGCATACACTTTCCTGCTTCACAACATTTAATATTTATATGAGGTTAAATTCACTCAAAAATATATGTTGATATATATTTTTAAGTAGAGTCATTTATTTTCTTGAATTAAGACTACCTTTTTTTTTTAACTTCCTGCTAAGAAAATCGACGATTTTCAAAAAATTCGGGAAGCTATTGGTTTCACCCTTCATCATATGTCAATGTCTGAAGGTGCGAGGATGCTATTCAGACATTTTTAGAGCGATGTCTGTATGGGTGTGTGTGTGTGTGTGTGTGAACCTTTTACAACTTTTAAACTAATTAACTGATTTGAATCGTTCTTACGGCAATCAGAAAAGTTTGGTGGCCGTCAACTTTCCTGAAAATTGTAGATTATTCGATCGAGTAGACTCGAAGATATTTGAGAATCACAAAAAAAAAAAAATTTTTTCTAGCTTTTTCTCAATTTCTCAGAAACGATTGAATCGATCGACTTCAAAACCTAATTATCTCTAGAACTCAATGAAATGCCTTGATTTCTGCCTTAACCATCTCAATCAGTTTATTCGTTCGAGAGAAATCGTCGGAGAAAGAAATATTGAAAATCGGTTTTTCATAAATATCATTGAAACGAATAAATCCAATATTTCCAAAATTTAATTATCTCTTGAACTCAATAAAACGCACAGATTGCTACCTTGAACATCAAAATCGGTTCATTAGTTTAAAAGATGTCAACTACGAAATGTTCAAAAAATAACATTTAATGTTATTTTTTCTGGATAAATCATAATATAATGTACTACAATATACTTAAAGTCATACCAATTCTTCATCAGTATGGTATCTCCTGATCACCACATAACGTAATGCAATTTGTTTTTTAGTTTAAAGAATAATATCAACAGAAAAATTGAAAAAACACCGTTTTTAACATTTTTCTCGGATATTTTAAATAATAACGCTATGATCTGAGCCAAAACTCATTTCAATCACTTACATTATTTTCTACCTGAATACTTTGATTTTATTTAACGTAATCGTGAATAAAAATTTTAAGAAAACTTGTTCATTAATTATTTTCGATGTCTTGAATTTTCCAAGTTTAATATAAGCCATTTCTGTTTTCAAGATTGAAAAAAGTAAAGTAATCTACAGTATTGTCAAGTTAAAAATATTAAAAATAACGTTTTAGTGCTCTTTGATCTCGAAAACAGGGGGAAGTTATGGGGCTGGCCCGCAGGGTCAACCGATTTTTAGATTTTTATTCTTATTTTTTGCTATAAGTATTTTAACTATCTTTCTCAGTAGGTTAATAAGAATCATCAGTGTCGTACTATCAAAAATTATTTCGTGTTGATCAAACAGATGAAATTTTTTTTATCTTAAAAAGAAATACGTGATTCAGTATAATTAATAAATAAATAAATTTACTACTCAAAATATTACATGAGCGTTTAAGGTGTGCATTTTTGGATTATCCAAAAACTTTTTTTATCTTAGAATGAAACTAACGATTTATGAGATTAGAATTTATGATGTATAAAACAAATCGATGCACATTGAAGTAATTGTAATGGGTATAGGATCGTATTTGTATTATGTTTGACAAAAAATTTTAATTAATGTTTCGATACAAATAATTAGTATTCTTACACTGTTTAAGCATTGTCACTAGCTACTTTAATAATCGAACAATGAGTGTAAATATGAAATGCATCAAGAATATTGATTGGAGATTTTTTTTAGAGTATCAAAATCGATTAAAGCTTAATGAAAAATATCCGATTCTCGGAATTCCTCGAGTTCTCGGAAAAATTCCGAACAGCGGAAAGGATCCATCAATCTTGGACTGGATTTCTTGAGGTTACTGCCCCGCAATGCCTTTCACAAGAGTGATCGAAATTAGTGTAAGATCGTATTGACCTCTGCGAAAAAAATTGTTATAAAATCGAGGTTACTCCACGGGTTCGCTGATATAGTCATACTCAGGAGAGAGAAAATGATCTCGAAGTTCTGACTTTCACAAACCGCAAGTGAGCTGCAGTTGTCATCGTCGTTTTTATTTCTATTTGTCGCACATGGGCAAGTGACAAGAGATGATCTGTTGTCGAGGCTCTGATGAGAAATAATCTAAAATCGAGGTTACCGTGGTAACAAAAGAAAATGGATCTGCGTGAATGCACAATTCCTTTCTCGTGTCTTTTAACAGTACTGACTGAATTGTTAGAGTAATGAATACCCGGGAAAAACTGATTTTGCCTAATTATATATAATCACTTATATATGATCAGATCCGAAAATTGGCCAGATCTGATTATATATAATCATTCATTAACGAATATAGTCATTTTTAGAACCTCATTTAGAATATCTGTAAATTATTAATTAAGTAATTTAGTTAGGATTTGTTGTATTCATCCATATAAATGTCAGTTAAATTTAAATAAAACAAAAAAAAAAAATTACTATCCGTTCACTACTATTTTAATACGAGGTCACCCGTCCAATGAATGAACCAATAATGTTTCACGTCGATGCTGCTTAATTTGGTTATCGCTGGGTTGTAGTCTGATCCTCTAGTCTGTTACACACTTGTAATTAATAAAAGTTTATGGCATTATTTAATTCAAAAAATCAAATTCATACATCCTACGTAAATAATGCACCTAATGGTGAATTTGGTTTTGTACGTAAATTACAATTGAATTCATTAGATACATATAATCAAATCTATTTATCTATAAACTTATAAATATTCGTATATAAATCGATATCGATTTATACTTTTAAATTGCTGTCGAAACCTTTCAACATTTTTAAGTATTGGGGATTTAAGTTTGATTGATAGTTGACAAAATAAAAATTTACTAACATTGATATTAAAAAATGATCATATTATGTAATATATATATAATTAAATATTTATAGGTTTATATCAATGAAGTCTGATCAGATCCAATCATATATAAACTTATACACGACTATGCATGAATTTATATTAGCCATGCCTGATCAGATCGAATTATGTATAAGCCTATATCTAATTATATATATGGGTTTGAATCAGTCATGACTGATCAGACCTAATTATGTATAGACCTATATCTGATTATATATGGATTTATATCAGTCAGATCTGATCAGATCTCGTCATGTATTAACTCATGTATAATTATATATAAGCCAATATATGATCATACATAGGCAGATATAATTCAGGTCTGATCAGATCTAATTATATATAGACCTATATAAAGCTTTATACATAGTTCGAGACATAATGTATTGGTCAGACATGATCAGATTAAATTATATGTAACGTCATGCATAATTATATATGGAGGTAGATATGATTATATATAATCATTGCCTGCAAAGCAAGATAAAGAAGTGGAGTGAAAAACTATTCAATTGAGGTTATCAGATGTTTCGAATGAAAATCAAAGATTCTATGGAAACGAAAAAGAGGAAGGTGCAAACTATACAGTTGAAAAATTTGTATTAAATTTAACACAAGTCACATGCCCCAAACAGTCCACTCAATTTCTTTTGTTAATTTAAAATATTATACTTGTATCAAACAATAACACAAGTTTAGTGTTGAATTGATTAACACAAACATCTTGTAAATTTAACGATTTTTTTGTGTAAGTTCTACAAAGTTTTTGTGTAAAATTTATCTTAAAATGTACGTTAAATCTACATTTTTTTTTAAGTAGCCTTAACAAGCTACCACGAGTCAAATGATAACACAAATATTTGGTTAAGAAACAACGCAATTAATTAATTACTTTGACTTAAATTATATGTTTATGTAACATACATCTGGTATTGAATTTAACCTACTAAATATGTTACATTTTATTATTGTTGAAGAATGGAAAGTTAACGTACACATTTAAAATATTGATTGGACATATATTACTTCTCGAATATTACCATAGAAAATCTTCAAATTGTACTTCCTAAAAATAATAATAATAATAATAATAATAATAATAATAATAATAATAATAATAATAATAATAATAATAATAATAATAATAATAATAATAATAATAATAATAATAATAATAATAATAATAATAATAATAATAATAATAATAATAATAATAATAATAATAATAATAATAATAATAATAATAATAATAATAATAATAATAATAATAATAATAATAATAATAATAATAATAATAATAATAATAATAATAATAATAATAATAATAATAATAATAATAATAATAATAATAATAATAATAATAATAATAATAATAATAATAATAATAATAATAATAATAATAATAATAATAATAATAATAATAATAATAATAATAATAATAATAATAATAATAATAATAATAATAATAATAATAATAATAATAATAATAATAATAATAATAATAATAATAATAATAATAATAATAATAATAATAATAATAATAATAATAATAATAATAATAATAATAATAATAATAATAATAATAATAATAATAATAATAATAATAATAATAATAATAATAATAATAATAATAATAATAATAATAATAATAATAATAATAATAATAATAATAATAATAATAATAATAATAATAATAATAATAATAATAATGTTCAGTCACGAGCTTAAATTAATTCAAATAAGCTTCGTGCATTTCCGCTAAGTCCGGGAGCTGCCGAACTCGCGATTGTACAGAGAGCGTAGAGTGCCGGGTCACTCGCTATTTGGACCCGACACATACTAAAAACTCCCTCAGGACCGTGTCAAGACGCTATGGGAACCCGCTACCAGCCGGCCAATCAGATAATTCGTCTTATATTGGCCAACCAATAAGAAAATCCGCTATCAACTACTTCCTGTTGGCGCGCTTTTAAGCCAATGGGAAAATTCGTCTTATGCAGCAAGGCTGCCACGTCAACACCAAGAGCCGACGACGACTCAACGACATTTTCATCTATTCATTCTACAACGTGCTTTGCTACTTGCAACCTCGTGCTTTGAAACCGCTTCTGTAATTATTTCTTGTGTGATATAATTCAAATCGCTTTGCTAATTATCCTCAATATTTAGTCAGTAAAATAAGGCTGCTATTTATTGGGAATAATTCTGATTGTTACTCGCGTGTAATTAATTATAAATTAATTTCCGTGAATATAACCGCTATCGACCACGTGTCGAATTTTATACGTGAATCTTTTCATTAGTTTGCATTCGCTATCGCGTATCTC
>OZ024710.1:13812674-13831462 GCA_964016945.1 Microplitis deprimator | reverse complement strand
AAAATGTTGATAGCTTACAGTTGATAGTGAAAAAAAAATTTCACCGACGGAAGGCATTATAAGTTTATCTACCCGGCGAAAATTGGCAAGAGCTAGAATTAGCATGGACATTTTAAGGAGTGAATATGACCCTTTGAATTATAACCGCCTTGAAATATTTTTTACTGTTGACCCTGCGGGCCAGCCCCAAAACGTTCCGCTGTTTTCGAGCTCCTTGAGCTCGGAAAATCTGTTATGAATACATTTGCGAGCTCAACAATACTTTTGTATGCCTTTGTTTTCGAAAAAATCCGTTTTGAGTATTTATTTCCCCCTTGGATGGTTGAGGCAGCAATCGACGCGCTCTATAAAGCTCTGGAGCTGATTAGATTTTGGAATTAATCGGATAAGTCACTTCGAAGATAATCGAAAAAACCCCTTTTTTAGCATTTTTTTTTCCCGCGATATCTCTCGATCAAATTAACCGATTAAGATAGCTAAGGCGGCAATCGATGCGTTTTATAAAGGTCTAGAGCTGAATAGATTTCGAAGTCGATCGTTCGACTCGTTTCTGAGAAATTGATGAAAAACTAAAAAAAAAAATTTTTTTATCATCATTCGCAAATATTTTCGAGTCTACTTGATCAAATGATCTGAAATTTTCAGGAAAGTTGATGGCCAGCAAGCTCTTTCGATTGCCGCAAGAACCATTCGAATCGGTTCATTGGTTAAAAAATTATAGACCGGTCACACACACACACACACTTTCGGACATCATTCTGAAAATAGTCAGTATAGCTTCCTAGAACCTCAAAACGTCGACATCTGATGAAAACTTGATTTTTGAAAATCGGAGTGAAAACAATAACCCCGAAATTTTTGAAAATCATCGATTTTCTTAGCGGGAAGTTAAGAAAACGTTTTTTACCATTGTTTCTCTAACGATATCTTTCGAGCTCCTGGAGCTCGAAAAAATTGTTGTGAATACATTTTCGAGATCTTCGAGCTCGGAAATACTTTTTTATGCCGTTGTTTTTGAAAAAAACGTTTTTTACTATTTTTTCAACAACGATATCTCTAGAACGAATTAACCGATTGAAACGGTTATGGTGGCGATCAAACTTTCGAAGAGAGAATACATTTTTGACTGAGAAAATTATTGGTTTTTACTAAAGAAGCAAACTTTTGGAGCAAGAGAATTTTTTTCTTGAGCTAAGAGATATTTTCTGGGCCCAATAGACTTTTTTTTCATTCAAGACGTTTATTTTTCAAAGCAAAAAAAGATTTTTCTTGGAGCAAAAAAAAGTTTCTTGGTCCAAGTATACTTTTTTTCGTTCAAAAGGTTGATTTTTTGAAGTGAGAAAATGTTTTTCTTGGGGCAAGTCAAAGTTTCTAAGTGCAAGTAAACATTTTTTCGTTCGAAACATTGGTTTTTTGAAGTGAGATGACCGATTTTTTTTAGCCGAGATTTTTTTTTCTCAAACTAAGGAATTTTCAGTTTACCCTGATTAAGATAAATGATTTGCTCCATGTTAAGTATATATATTAGTCGATTCAAATTTTTTCAAATCATTTCAAATTGTTTTGAATTATTCCAAATCATTTTTTTTAATCAGGGTAGCTTCAAAAATAAATGTTTTTTGGAGCAATAGAATTTACTGTCTTGAACCAAAAGAAAGTTGTTGAATCAAGTGTTTTAGTTTTATTGAATCAAGAAAAAAAATTCGGAAGACTATGATTTTCTTGAATCAAGTTAACTATTTTTTCTGTGCAGATAGATTCTGTTGAAAGATATGCCCGGGTTCACTGTATCAATACATTTTGAGCAAGATATGTTCAAGATTCTTGTACAATTCTTGAAACATACCATTACACAAAGTTTTTTAACAAATTTTGCGCTAGACTTGCAATATAAATATTTGGACCAGTGTCTGCAATAAGATACAGAGTCATATAAAGACATAGACAACTAGTGGACTTGAGACCAGGCTTGTGCAAGACTTTCACAAGATTGTTATATGGGATGATTTTTGAATTATCAATACAATGGTTAAACTGCTTATATCCCTATCAGCATCAAAATATTTTTTCAGTTTCCAGGAAATATCGCCAATATTTTTAAAATATACCAATGTCTGAAAATAAAATTTTCATAAGAGATGCTTATAATATCTCTCAGAAGTTTTTCTGATAAATATTTTTGAAAGAAAATATTTTTTTATAATATATTTCAAATATATCACTTGGAAATATTTCTCAGAATTATTTAAAAAGTATTGAAAATGTTTTCTGAAAATGTTAAAATATTATTTTAGTGTTAATAGGCTTACAATTTAATATTTGAATATTTTATAATTATTGAAAACTTTTTTAAGGTGGATTTCTGTACGTTTAAGTTTGTTATTGTTCTGAAGCACTTTAAAAAATGTTATAATAATGTATCAATTATTGATAATATTATTAATAATAAATTGATGGCCTCTTTAAAGATATCATCATTGGTACGTTCGGATGTATTTAAATTTACGCGGTAACGGAACTTACAGCAAAATTCGAATGTGCTATAGTTATATTTAGTTTAGTTTCTCTGTCATGTTTGCGATATTGTTACGTTTTCACAGTACCTAACGATCTGACTTCAACATTAGCGTTAATTTTTCTGATTTTTATTTTTTTTTTTTTTTTTATGAAAAATTCTGTAAGTACTATATATTATTTGCCCATGCACTTCTTACGTATTTTAATTACCGTAGTTTAAAAATTTTCAAATCATTCTTACTATTTTTTAATACTATTTTTCGACTTGAAATAGCTCGATGATACATATACTATTTGAGTACGTGTAAATTTGTTGTTAATGAAAACTCGTATAATTTCGAACGGTTTAGTAAAAAAATTTCAAATTGTTTGAGGAGCCTTGGGAAACTTCACAGAATCACATGTAATTTTTTGAATAAATCCTGAATATTTTGAAAAATAACTTGGTTAGAGTATGTCTTTACCACAATTGAACAATAATACACTTCACTGAATCGAATGAATTGAATTCTCCCAGTGAAAGAATGTTCTGTTGTTTCCTGGACTCAAACCTACGTATATCAAGTATACGAAGATGTACTTCCATTTACAGTAAACGGTGCTACCTTAGTGGACCTTACGCAACTCCGCTGTCCATCATACAGCTTGTAATTCTTCATTGTCGGTCAAATTTCAGCCATTTTTAGGCCTAGCGAGTTGTAACCTTGTGTTCACTGCCTGAGCCTTTTATCGGCCAACTTTCAGTCGAGATAAAAAATTATTATTTTTTTCGTTTCAAACTTTTTTACACGGGAAATTTCGAAATTATAAAAATTGTACATATTTTAAAGTTGACTATTAAAATAGGGGAAGGGGGGCAAAAGGGGGTAGGGTAGGCAAAACGGGGTACCCCCAAAATTTGGTGAAAAAAAAATGTTTTTTTTTCCGTCTAATTACTGTATATCCGATATTTTTGAGCATTTTCAGCCCTACGCATGATACCTGGGGCAAAATGGACCAGCCTAAAAATCGAAAAAATGATTCTATCAAATTTTTATCGTCAAATTAAAAAAAAATTTAATATATTTCCGCATTTTTAGACCTACCCATAACACCTGGGACAAAATAGACCAGCCGAAAGTTTTGAAAAATGATTCTTTCATACTTTTATCGTCAAATTAAAAAAAAATTAAAATGTTAATTCATTTTTCGGTTGATTTTCTGTAGTTGCGGCAAATTTGGCCACTAAAAATATTCGAAAATAATATTTTATTTTTTAATTGATAAGAATTCAATTTAAAAAAAAAAAAAAAAATTATCATTTTTTGGAGGGGGGCCTCTCCACCCCACAAAAAAAATTTTTTCTCCCTTCGGATTCACCAATGATGTGAAATGTAATTTTTCTGTATGTATTTTACATAAAAAAAATTTAATTTAATGAAATTTGATCAACTTTCAGAAATTTTTTTTTTTTAACTTTTTTAAAGGGTACCCCATTATGTCCGCGAAAAGTAGAAATTTTATTTCTTAACGGCAGCTAAAAACTTTGTCTATTTATCTTGGATATCATTTAAAACAAAAAGATTTGGCGTATTTTAGCCATCGAAAACTTAGTATTTCCATAGGTACCCCCTTTTGCCCCTCCCTCCCCTATATTTGAAGTAATTTGACACGGGAAGTAATGTCATCGAAAATTAATAGAAAGAAAAATTAAATTGATATTATACTATTTCTTTACAAAAACAAAATTTTTCAAAAACAGTAAAAAAAAAAAAGAATTTTAAAATAATGCTCACTGACATATGGAAAAAAGTAATTTTGAAATATTTAAAAAACATTTTAAAAAACAAACTATTTTTTATAAAATTTCGGGGTACCCCATTTACCCCCCCCCCCTCTCTTGTTTTGCTCTTCCCTCCCCTACATAATGGAAACTTCAGAATCACTCGATTATTTCGATTAATAATGATTGTATAAATCAAATTATTGGTATTTTTGTAAGTATTATATAGTCTATCGCAATAGTCTATACTAATAAGTACGCGAACCAGCAGAGTAGTAAAAGCTTGAACTGATATGCAGACAAACCAAAGATCAATCTCCGGTGAAAGCAAATAATTTTTCATTGATAAAAACATTCATTATTAAAACAAAACCATTATAAACTAATAAATTACGTTGAAAAATCATACATAATGATAATTGATACTTATTTTCTTTGTCTAATCGGTTTTTCATTTAATTTTATTTTCTATATCACCTAAGATTTAGGTTGATCTGAACACATCTAAATTATTATTTTGCGTTATAATAACATACATATCTTTATCTTGATTCACTTAATAAAAAAAAAATATATGAATTTCAAATATGATGAATTAGAACGACAATGAAAGACAAAGATATTTAATAACAGCACGACGAACTGTAAACAAGCGAAAAGAAGGATCTAGCTTAATTGATTGGAAGTGGAAGAGAGAGAAGCCGGTACAATGACCCCTGACTAGGTCGTGGCCTTGACTTGATTGGGAAGAAAAGTTTCTTGCTTGTTGAATATATTGAATTGTATCAGTCAACTAACAACTTAGTCTCTGGTTCAATATGATAACAGGGGAATACTAAATAGACTGTAAACGTTCAATGACCCTACAGCATATTCTCACGAAAATTCAAAGTAGTTTATGGTTCTGTTGAGTGGGAACCTGGGAACAAAAAATTATATATAGTTATATGAAATTATATATAAATGGTTGCACTGAGAGAAAAGTGCATGGTCGTGGTAATTAGAAACGGATGAGTATGAAAAAATACTAATCTTAAAAAATATTTATAGTTTCTTGTACCATATCATAGTGCCAGCAGCTATTTAAAAGTAGTAATATCAACTAAGCATTACTAACATTTTTAACTTCCTGCAAAAAAAAACGACGATTTTTGAAAAATGCGGGGTTACTGTTTTCACCCCGATTTTCAAAAATCGAGTTTTCATCAGAAGTCGACGTTTTGAGGTCCTAGGCAGCTATTCTGACTATTTTCAGAATGATGTCCGACTTTCTGTATGTATGTAGGTGTGTACGTATGTATGTGTGTAAAATCGCTATAACTTTTTAACTAATTAACCGGTTGAAATGGTTCTTGTGGCAATTGAAAGAGTTAGTAAGCCGTCAATTTTCTTGGGAATTTCTGATCGATCGATTAAATATAATCTAAGAAATAAAAGAAATTCGAAAAAAAAAAATTTTTTAGTTTTTTTGAAATTTTTTAGGAACGACTTTATGGATTGATTTCAAAATCTAATCAGCTCTAGAACTCAATAAAACGCGTCGATTTCTGCCTTAACCATTCCAATCGGTTAATGCGTTCGAGAGATATCGTTGGGGAGAAAAATGGTGAAAAACCGTTTTTTCCAAATATCTTCGAAATGACTTAACCGATCGATTTTAAATATTAATCAGCTCTAGAATTAAATAAAACGCGTTAATTGTGACATTAAACGTAAAATTGATTCATTAGTTCGAAAGATATCGGCGTTAAAAAGTTACAAAAATAACAGTTTATGTTATTTTTTCCGAATAAATTATAATATGATGTACTAAAATGTGTCCGAAATCATACCAACTTTCCGTATTTATGGTGTCTTGTGATCACCATATAATCTCATTTAGCTTGTTGTTTAGTTTAAATTATATTATCATGAAAAAATCGAAAAAACACGGTTTTAACATTTTTCTCGGATATTTCATATACTATTTCTCTGATCTGAGTCAAAACTCATTCAAATCTTGATTTTGATCACTGACGTTCATTTCTGCCTCAATAAATTTTTTATTGGACATAATCGAGAATAAAAATTTAAAAACCGCTTGTTCATTAATGATTTTAGATTTTTAGATTTTCAAATTTTAGCATAAAACGTAACTTGTTAGAGTTTGAAAAGCTCATAAAAAAACAACTGCATGTAAAAGCATTTTCGAGCTTGAAGATCTCGAAAATATATTCACACTGAAGTTTTCAAGCTCCTTGAGCTCGAAAACTGGGAAGTTTTAGGGTTGGCCCGCAGGGTCAACTGAAGCCCAGATTTTTTTTTTCGTTATGTTAACTATTTAATATTATTGCTAAAAATTATACTTCAGCAATAATAACAACACTATTTTAGTTCACCTCTGCAAAGAAAGAATGTACCAGTCCAAAGAGGGAAGTACGGCGGGCCCAGGCTTGGCCCAAGTATGCAGAACCTTGGCCCAAGCTTGTAAGCCAGCCTTGGTAGGACTCTAAAATGATAACACTGGGCCAGACCTGGTTGCTAGACTTGGCCCATGCTTGGTTGCCAGACCTAGCCCATGCATGGAGGAAACGAATAAATTTAATTTAAAAAAATTTTATTATTATTAACCTCGTAGAATTTATGATCATTATCGTTTAAACTATCTAAAGGAGGTAAATGATGTGAAAAAAACTCGGTGAAAATTCTGCTGGGCTCCGGGCGTGAACAGCCGTCCTTCTGATTGCTGGGACCAAACGATAGCTACTGGACAAACCTACTAATGTTGAACTGATACATTAATATGATCTACTTATTAATCCATAGGTATAGCCAAACTTGGGTAATCCTACCTTGGCCCAAGTCTGGGTTGCCATTGGACGGCCAAGACCGGGGCACCCAGTCTTTGCCCAAGCTCAAGTAATCATTGTCACGGCCAAGGCTAGGTTGCCCGCGTTGGCCCAAGTCTGGCTTGCCATTGAATGGCCAAGGCTAGGTTACCCGGTCTTAGCCCAAGCCCGGGTAATCATTGTAATGGCCAGGACTGAGTACCCAATCTTAAGCCGAGCATGGGCCAATATAAATGTGCCAGTGCTGGGCCAAGTAGTGCCCTGTCGTTCAACTCTCGCAGCTCCTACATGGGTATTTGAAAAAATTTCTGTGTTTTTAGACCGTTTCAAGTTTGCCTCGGTGAAATAGAAATTTTATTTGAAAAATAAATATTATTAGATTTTATTCTCCGTGTTGCATATGTCGTATCCAAATTAATTATTTACATAAGCATATTTTCACTTGTAAAAGTTATTAAAAAAAATTATCGTGTACAAAATAAATTGTATATTTTATCCACACCAAACTATTTTAAGAATATTTCCAGAATATATTGTCAATATTTTTATAATATGTCAATGTCAAAAACGTGGCAAAAAAAATTTACAAATATTTTCTCGGAAGTATTGCTAAATAATAAATTTGCAATAATTGAAAAAAAAATATGTTACAAGCATTCAAAAAAAATTTTTTTTAATTATTTTGAATATTTTTTTATATATATTTCTGAGAAATATTTAAATAATTTTTTATCACAAATATTGACATACTCGAATAATATTTCCTTTCGGAAATATTTGTAAGATATTTTAGATCTAATAGGATGTAAAAATTCAGTATGGGACTAAAGCATTAGAAGCACCGTCGAACTATAATTTTTCAACTGCCCGGGAAAAAAAAATTTTATATTATTATATATAATTATGTCTAAATGGCTAATATAATTTTATATTTTTATATATTGATTTTGGCATGATATAATTTTATCTAATTATATATATGAATATATAATTATATATAACTTTATTAAGTTGTATATACAATAACTGCCATGAATAAAAAAAAAAAAAAAAAAAAATCGCCGACTCGTGGGCTCGAATCACACACTTGAAAAGATAACTTAATTGTATCTATTTGGATACAATCATCTTTAGAAAATTGAAAACGTCAATAAATAATTGATTCAATTATTTGTATTTTATTCGATTATGTTATTGTTTATAGGGTAAAGAGACCAATAGCGGTATACCTACTAATAGCGGAAAAATAATTCTTTCTTTTGGCAAATTAAAAAAAAATGAAAAGTTAAAATCTTTTAAACTTAACTAAATCTGTTTTAATTTTATATCTCAGTTTTTTATCATATATTTCATTATTAAAACCTCAAAATGTTTTAGCTGTCATCCCGCTTTGGGTCTTGTTATTCTATTTCCAAGAATTAAAAAAAAAGTTTTGTTTATAACATTTATGAATGCCGTAATAAATTAAAAAATTTTATAGACTTTGTTTTATAAATCATTTTGCAGTTCGTATGAATAGTCTTACGTTGTTTGGTCGTATCTAAATTATTTCACAAAATATTATGATTCACACACCCGCACAGCTTGATATTCACTCAAAAATTGCCATTCGATAAAAATTTTTAGAACTCAATTGTATAAAATTTTATAAAATTATATAAAATTTTATGTAATTATATAAAATTTTATATAATTATATAAAATATTTTCGACACGAATGTATAAATATGTATGATTATATATAAAATAACATAATTATGTATATTTATATAAAAAAATATATGATTATATATATTTATATATAATGAAATTAGAAAGATTTATATAATTATATATAAATATATATAGTTACATAGGACTATTTATAAATTTATGAAATTATATATAATTATATGTAATTAAAAATAAACGTTTAAAATAGTTATATATAATTATACAAAATTATATATAATAATATATGATTATATCTTATTATATAAAATTTTTTTTCTCCCGGGTGGTTCCGTAGCGTAGTGGTATTACCATTGATTTCTCGCGCGTTAAGTGTGTTAGGTGTTAGGCTTGCATCCTCCGTAGGGTAGTAGCGAAAATCCAATTTCCAGATGGAAGAGCAAGCATGTAGGTATAATATTAACATGTTCATGCAGTATAAAAGTAATCACCCTTGTACTTCACTTAAATTGAGAGTAAAAAAAAATTAATTTTTTGCATTTATCATTGTTGAAACTGTTGGAGGCGCTAAACTAATATAGTAGCTAATACTATAAATTTTTGATTGTGTTTACTATATTTATATTGTGATGATAATTATGCTCAATTTGCTCAATTTGCGGCAAGTTCGATTTGTGCGCGCCTCCAAAGTAGGCCGTTTGGTCGTGGTTAACGGCCAGAGCATCATGTACTGGTTCTGGTGTAACAGGGTAAAATGGTTCATTTTATCGACCAAAATCGTGATTTTTCACTGATGGTCATTTACCCTACCCGGAACCCCAAATAAGCATTTAATTGAGTTTTTCGACTTGTCGCCGGGCGCGCTAATTGATAATATTCGAATACTAGGCCCAATCAAAATTAAGTAGAGGGGTAGTTTTCCGATAACAACCGAAGACAAGCGAGTAAAATTATTAAAAACGGAAGACAGCAGCGGAAACACACAGAACCGGCAGGGCCGGTTAACCATCAAGACGTAGACACACAGAACCGGCAGGGCTGGGTAACCATCAATACGCACACGGAAGGAACTGGACAAGGCGAGACTAGGAACCCACCAAGACGAGACGGAGAAAACACTAGGAATAAAGCATCAGGAATTAAATCAGGTATTAATTAAATTATAGTTCTAGGCCCAAGCCAGAACTTAATTTAATTTAAAAATACGTAGTCGTTCGTCGGGGTAATCCGCGTCTAGGCCCGTAATAAATTAATTAGTATAAATTTTGTTAAAACTAATTTAAGCCAGACGTTGTCTAACCGGATCCAGGGCGTCGTTCACGATTCCAGGCCATTGCCAGATTTACTGCGTCGTAGAATTTTCCAGGCAGGTTGTGTAAAGCATTCGCCGGAAAACTAATCGCGATCTAGTCATTATTAACTAGTCATTAATTCATAAATTGAATAAAATCAATTAATAATTTATAACGTTAAATGTGTCGAGAAGTAAAACGTGAAGATTGATAATTAAGTTTCGCGTACTTAGAAGAATCGAGTGAGAAACGGGTAAATGTGGTATTGAAATTTCTGACGGAAATTTATTTTGGTTACAGATAATTATTAAACTGGAAAATAATAAAAGTAATAGTGAGAAAATTAATTAATAATAAAAATATCTTTAAACTCAATTTTAATTAATTAATTTTATTGCTGATGAAGGAAGGTTAACGTTATAAGAAATTAGTTGTTGTAAATTTATTAGTGATTTAAAACGGTAAATAATTAGATAGAAATTAATTTTAAATATAGAAAATAGGTTAATGGAATTTTATATTGATAAAAGTGTGAGTCAGTGAAAAGCGTAGTTATGGAAATTGGGATAATTAAATAAGTTGTAAATAAGTGTTAGTGTTAAAATCACGTAGAGGGTCCAGGGGACCGCGCTGGTATTAAAATTAAGGTTTTAGCCACATAGAGGGTCGCGTTGACCGCGTGGAGTTCAGGTTAAAATAAGTGTGTGTGTAAAATAGTCCAGGGGACTCAGGGTGAGTGTGTGTGTGAGATAGTCAAAGGTAGTTGATGTTAGGTAATAAGGTTTATAAAAGTCTAAGAAGGTTTTTTGAATAAATAAAAGTTAAAATTGTTATATTAAATAAAGTGTTAACTAATTATAAATTATCCTTCCTTTTCCTACTCTTACAATTAAATTTTACACCGACCCTGATTATTAAGAACTGGTTCTGGAAGACCGTTTAATTCTTCCAGTGGCGCTCTTAAAAAGGAATTTAAGGCCGACCAGTGTAGCAAGACCCCCGTTATACTAGAACTGGGTCTCGCAGCACTGAGACCAACTAGAAGCTCAGTATAAACTTGACTAGCGGTACCAAAAGCGTTACCTGTATGGTATTCGTTGGCAACGATCTCCGGACATGTTACGCATCGTGTCGATGCGGTTCATTTGCAACGCAACTTGGGCTTTGGCAGCCATGTTGAATGTACGTGGCACAAAGTGGACGCGATAAGTGAAATTAACTCTAAGTTTTCGATCACGGTAGCTAAATGTCTTTTTTACACCGGTTTGTAAAATTAGTCACCACGGGCAGCACTCTAGCAGTGCTCAGCAATGCCCACGGCACTTAACGGTGTTCATTATCTCTAACAACACACACTTTAAGCGGTTAACAACACGGTCATTAATTTATATTAATTATACGTGAACGAAAATGTTCAGTCACGAGCTTAGACAATTTGAAAAGCTTCGTGCGTTTCCGCTACATCCGGGAGCTGCCGAAGTCCCTACTGACTTCAAGGTCAGAATAGTGCCGGGTCATTCGCTATCTGGGCCCGACACATGCAATTTCTTGCTCATAAACATGTCAAAACGGCATGAGAACCCGCTACCAGCCGGCCAATCAGAGAATTCGTCTTATACCAGCGTGCTCGGCAGCAAATAAGGACAATTGGGTATTAACAACTTCCTGTTAGTGCGCTTTTAAGCCAATGGGAAAATTCGTTTTAAGCAGCAAGGCTGCCACGTCACCACAGAGCGGTAACGACGACTCAACAACGTTTTCTCCATCATGTTTTGCATCGTGAATTCAACTGTACTAACTCGTGCTCTTAAATCGCTTCACTTAAATAATTATTCTTGTGTGATATAATTCAGAATCTTACGCTGAATTATCCTCAATAATTAGACAGTATACTAAGGCTGCTATTTGTTGAGAATAAATCAATTGTCGTTCGCGTATAATTTATATAAATTAATTACCGCGTTGTGAACCGCTATCGACCACATGTCGAGTTTTATCCATGAGTTTTAATATTGTTTGCATTCGCTATCACGTATATATCTAGTTGTATTCGCTATCAAGTATTTTACTCACAAGTTTTTCAGTGTAAACATTGTAAATAAACCATCTTATTTATTTTCTTTAATTATTGAGTTAATTTTAATTATTGAATTATCCACACCTACACCAGAATTGATTTGAACACTCGCTCAATTTTACATTTGGTCCTTCGAGCCGGATCTGGTGTGGTTTTAACAATTAAAAATTATTAAAATTAATAAATCGTAAAAAAAAAATTGTGAGAAAGTGTGTGGTGTCAGCGATTGTCAAAGTGAAAATCGTTAAGTGCCGTGGGCATCGCTGAGCACTGCTAGAGTGCTGCCCGTGGTGATCAATTTTCATACCGATGTAAAAAGACTCTTTAGCTAATCCGATCGAAAATTTAACGTCGGTTTTACTTTCATCGCGTCCATGTTGTCTGCTACGTATATCCAAGATGGCCGCTGAAGCACAAGTTGCTTTGCAAATGACTCGCATCGACACGATGCGCAACATGGCTACCCGCTTAAATGATGACGCACTCGCTACACAAAGTGCTGCCACTATTGATGCTGAACTCACTATTCTGGAAAGTTCGTGTACTTATTGATCAAGGACGGAGGTATCCTTCGTGACGCATTCGCTAATCAAGAAGCTGGATATCCAACTCAGTGAAGCAGCTGTACCATTACGGGGAATTGGTAATGTGTCAGCTGGCCATACGCTTGGGTCATGCAAGATGACACTGCATTCGCCACATAGTACCGCTTCTATCACCATCCAAACTCATGTGCTTGCTTTATTGATAGTAAACTTGCCGTCATTCACGCTAACTAACAAGGAATGGCCGCATATAACTGGGCTACAACTCGCTGATCCAGACTTCTTAACTCCACGACCTATTGACATCATTCTAGGAGCAGCATCAGCTGCGCATATAATGAACGCTAAAATAAGGAAAGGGAATGGCAATGACCCAATCGCTCAGTCAACATGGCTTGGCTGGATCATTTATGGTTCTGTGGAAACCGCTACATCAAAATTGACTGCTTATGGTCATCATGTCACTGTTGATGACCAACTACAAGACTTGTTGAGCAAGTTTTGGTATCAAGAAGAGCCACAGACAGAATTCGCTACACGCTACAACGAAGATGAAGAAAAGTGTTAACAACACTTTGTCAATATACACTACAGACAGTCTGATGGTCGATATGTCGTTCGCTTACCGCTTAAATCTTCACCAATTCAACTGGGTGATTCGCTACGAGCTACACAATACGCTTTACTACGTCTTCGCAAACGATGGGAGGATGATCCAGTCTACAAGAAGTTGTACTTCGACTTCCTGAAGGAATATGAAGACTTGGGACACATGAAACGCGTAAAAATTAATGGATCTACCACCAAACAGCTACATGTTGCCTCATCATGGAGTTCTGAAAGAACAGAGCACTACCACTAAGCTCAGGGTAGTTTTTAATGGGTCCTGGAAAACAACATCGGGTGTATCAGTCAGCGAGATACTTCATGTGGGTCCCAAGATTCAAGTTGACATCAGTGACGTACTTATTCGCATCCGTTGCCATCGCTATCTATTCGCCACTGATGTAACAAAAATGTTTCATCAGATTGCAGTTGACAAGGAGGATCATCACCTACAGTGTATACTCTGGTTTGACGAATATGACATCCCAACAGTACTTGCACTCGTTACGGTTACTTATGGTTCAACATCAGCTCCATATCTCACTGGGAGAGCACTGTGCCAAAACACAAGTTGCACCACTGAAACCCATAACAATACCAAGAATGGAGCTCAATGCCACTGTCTTACTCGCTTAACTGGTACTCTATCTCAACAAAGTCTTGAAACTCGAAAATGTACCAATTTTCTTGTGGACAGACTCCGCTGTATCCTTAATGTGGATACGAAAAAATACAGGTAGATGGAAGGTCTACATTAGAAACAGAGTTACCAAGATTCAAGAATCGCTACCAAGTGTCAACTGAGATTTTGTTCCAGGGAAGCTCAACCCAGCTGACTGCGCTTCGAGAGGTTTAACAGCAGCCAAATTAGAACAGCATTCGCTATGGTGGACGGGACCTAAGTGGCTCAGTAAATCAAAAGAAAACTGGCCATCTTTTGACATCCCTACGCAGACGGTATCACATCTTGAAGAACGTCCAGGTTTGGTTTTTACCATCTTCAAGGCAGATTCACACCCGCTATACACGCTACTGGATAAATTTTCTAAGTTGTCACCATTACTTCGCACACTTGGAATCTGTCTACGTGCCATTGCTAAATTTAAAAAAGTGCCATAGTCCACACTGGCCACACCACTCTCTACATCAAAATCATCGTCTCGCTAAATGGATTCCCTACATCAACTACAACGGAGTACTCAGAGTCGGCGGTCGCTTGAAGGATTCACTACTGGATGATGAACAAAAAAATCCAGCCATTTTACCAAGATCATCACGGTTAAGTACGCTATTAATTGATCATTCGCTTCAGAGAACATTCCACGGGGGAACTAAATTGACTCTCGCTGATTTACGGAGATCTGTCTGGATAGAAGGTGGGCGAGTTCCAGTCAGATCACACATTCTTCGTTGCGTCGCGTGCACGAAACATAGAGGTGTTCGTGCATAACAATTAATGGGACAATTGCCATCCGCTCGTGTAAGACCATCTAAAGCATTCCTACACACTGGAATAGACTACGCTTGGTCAGTAACACTGAAGACTTTTCAAGGTCGAGGTGTCAAAACCTATAAAGGATGGATCGCTGTATTTGTATGTCTCGCTACGTCCACTGTACTTATTAAAATTATCACCGATTATTCCACTGACGCTTTCGTCGCAGCATTTTGAAGATTTACTAGTCGGAGAGGTGCCTGCAGTACCCTATACTCGGACTGTGGTACAAATTTTGTAGGAGCAGACGCCAGGCTAAAGAAAGAATTCGCAGCAGGATCGAGACAGCTACGGGAACTTCAGTATTTACTCGCTACAGATGGCACAGACTGGAAGTTCAACCCGCCAAGCGCTCCCCACTTTGGTAGCAAGTGGGAAGCAGCCGTAAAGTCAATCAAGTTCCATCTTATATGAACTATTGGTGAATCGCTATTGGCTTACGACCAACTCGCTACAGTTTTAACACAGATTGAGGCTGTGTTAAATTCAAGACCGATCGCTCCGCTATTTGAAGATCCTGCAGATTTAACCGCTTTGACTCCCGGAAATTTATTTTATGCAGCGAGGCTGCCACGTCACCACCGAGCGGTAACGACGACTCAACAACGTTTTCTCCATCATCTTTTGCATCGTGAATTCAACAGTACTTACCTCGGCTTCTTAAATCGCTTTACTTAAATAATTATTCTTGTGTGATATAATTCAGAATCTTACGCTTAATTATCCTCAATAATTAGACAGTATACTAAGGCTGCTATTTATTGAGAATAAATTGATTGTCGCTTGCGTATAATTAATATACATTAATTACCGCGTTGTTAACCGCTACTGACCACGTGTCGAGTTTTATACGTGAATTTGATATTGTTTGCATTCGATATCGCGTATTTTACTCTCACAAGTTTTTCAGTGTAAATATTGTAAATAAACCTTCTTATTTATTTTCTCTAACTAATGTATTAATTTTATTTATTGCATTATCCACACCTGCACCAGAATCCATTTGAACATTCGCTCAATTTTACAAACGATTACTATTTTGATTTAGTAAAAAAATAAAAAATTATATTATTTTTTGAAGAAGATGATTTTATTGAAATTATTATATTGATTTATAACTTTAAAATAAATAATTGAAATATTATTTTCTAATTAAAACTTGAATAGACATAAATTTTTTTTATAACGGAAAAATTACTTGTTGAAATTACAGAATAATAAACACGAGTAATTTTTTCAATTAATAAAAAAAATCAAATCGCCCTGTCAGTTGACCCTGCGGGCCAGCCTCAAAACTTCCCGCAGTTTTCGAGCTCCTTGAGCTCGAAAACATTGTTGTGAATACATTTTCGAACTCTTTAAGTTCGAAAATACTTTTGTATGCTTTTGTTTTTGGAAATAACGTTTTTTACCATTTTTTCTCCAACGATATCTGTCGAACGAATTCACCGATTGAGACGGTTAAGGTGGAAATCGACGTGTTTTATTGAGTTCCAGAGCTGATCAAATTTTAAAATTGATTTATTGAGTCGTTTTTGAGAAATTTCAAAAAAACTAAAAAAAAATTTTTTTTTAATTCTTTCGTTCACGGTTTCTCTTGAACGAATGAACCAATTTTGATAGTTGAGGTGGCATTCGACGCGGCTTACAAAGTTTTAGAGCTGATTAGATTTTGGAATCAGTCCTTCGAGCGAATTAAATGTTATTAAAAAAAAAAAACATTTTTAAAAAAATTTTATTTTCGAAATATCTTCGAACGTACCCTACCGATTAAGCTCAAATTTTAAGTGCATATAGTAATTAACAAGCCGCGTCGAATGACATCTTGGCGATCGAAATCAATTCATCCGTTCAAAAGTTACAGAATATTTACATACGTACGTACATACATACATACATACACTCGGACATCATCTCAAATTTAGTCAAAATAACTTCCTAGAACCTCAAAACATCGACATCTGTTGGAATTTCGATTTTCGCAAATCAGGGTAAAAACAATAACTTCCCGAATCTTTCGGAAATCGTCAATTTTCTTAGCGGGAAGTTAAAAATCATCTGTTTCAAAAGTTACATAATTTTTTATTTTAAGAATATCAGATGTCTGCAAATTTCAGTTATTAGAATTGTAAATAATATATATATATATATATATATATATATATATATATATATATATATATATATATATATATATATATATATATATATATATACTCGTGAAGATTCAAAAAAAATGGTAAATTAAATCGAAGAAGGCTTTCATTTTTGAATTAATCTATAACTCAAATGTAAATGATTCACCATTTAATTTGTAAGGTATAACGAAGACAATTATTTTTTTACTAAACTAGAAAAATAATCGTCTAAATTTCGAAAAAACAAACACAAGTATTTTTTTCAATTCTACAATAATTTTTTTTTTTTGAAGTCAAGAATTTTTAATTTAAAAAATGTCAGATCTCAGCTACTTCAGTGTCATTCCTAAAAATTTCCAAGTATTAGTTTACTATTCTCTATTGAAATTAAATTATATTAATCAATAATAAGGGTAGAACGGGAAAGGAGCTTAGCTTCTCTCGGGTGTCCTATGACACACATGTCTTTTTTTTTTCTTACATTTTTCAATACGTGGTTGCGTTTGTTTATAATTATAATTTTTTTTTGGGATATTATTTGTAACTGATTGTTAACTTCATAATTTATAACATTATGAACGAAAAAATTTTTTTTTCTTTCATCATGGAGAGAAATAAAAATGATTGATTTTATAAGATAAAGAATTGATTAATAAATTTTTCAAACATGCATAAAATAAAAAAATTAAATGTAAACAATAAAAAAATTTTTTCAAGAAAAATTTATTTTTAAAAATCACATTTCATCAACTATCGAACGCAAAAATAAATTATTTCAACAAAATATGATTCGTCTATTTGTTTTAAACAAATTTCTAAACGAATGACCTCAAAATTGTAGAAAAACTATTTTTCTTTGCACTGAAAAAAATATTTATTTGAGCCGACTAAGATTTATTTGAGCAAAAGATATAATATATTTGGATACGGCCAAATAAATATTCAATTGTGAGAAAGATATAATATATATGAGTAGTTTAATTGCGTGAAATAAGTAATTAATTCGTGGTAAACAAATGATCCGATTGTTACAAATAAATGAGAGCTTCAAATATATGTATAGCATCGCTAAATTTTAGGTTATTTGTCCACAAATTTAATACCTTTACAACAAATATATTACATTACTTACCACAAATAAATGATATATTTCCGTCAAATTATAAAATTATTTGAATCAACTGTCATGTTTAGTTGTATGAACTATATTTTTCTGTCATTAATAAAATATTAGAGTATAAAGCCACAAATAAATTGATTTTTTTGGGACAAATATTTCTCTTTTTCAGTGCATAATTTACAGATTGCAAAAATTGAATCCAATTGAAAATCTCTTCTTTTTTTGTTAACTTAAAATTGATAACTAATATATTTTAATAATCAAGAATAACACAATGATACAATCTTCTTAATATACTTGACAAAAGGTTTTTACAAAGCGTTATAATTTCAGCGGATATTGTTAAACAAGTACATGAGTTTCAATGCAAGTATGAATCAGAAGAAATTATCTTAATTATCAAAAGCGTCAATTATTGAAAAATCGAAAAGAAAATTTTTTCGACGAAAGTTTATTCTTTGAAGTGTCTACATTAAACTATAAATTTACGAATTCTTAAATTTACAAGTTATAGTTGAAAAAAATTTTATGCGTTAGGTCAGTTCTGTGGCAGCCGGAGACCCGCGCATGAGCTGCGTGAAGACCCATTTTCCACATAAAATTACATGATTAAATAATTAAAATAGAGATAGGAGTCAATACTTTAATTAGAAATTTCTTCCTCTAAGTTTTTTTTTTTATTTTATTCCAACTATCATAGTTTTTAAGATACCGTCAATAAACTTGACCCCCTTTTT
>OZ024710.1:13781742-13812474 GCA_964016945.1 Microplitis deprimator | reverse complement strand
CCTATGAAGTGAGTACAAAAAAGTGACTTTTTTTGGCTAAACAGTAAATCAACCGCTACTTTGTAAATATTGTTAAAAAAAATAATGTTGCCAGGGAATTTTTTAGCTTAATGTACCCCCAATAACCCTGTAAATTTTTAAATTGATCCATCAAGCCGTTTTTCGGGGTGGATTGATCAAAATTTTCCAAAACAATTAAAGGAACAAGTTTTGTTCCTTTAATTTTGTTATGACTATCAAAATGAAAACAATTATCGTTTTTTCATTGTTTTTGTCAATTTGGTACTCATTAGCGGTTGAAATTAAGAAAAAAAAAAAAATTTTTTTTTGAATTTTTTTTTTTTTAACTTTTTTTTTGAATTTTTTTTTTTTTGAATTTTTTTTTTTTTGTGTTTTAAAATGTTTCAAACATCTCAGGAAATAATGCTCACTGAATTTTGACATGATTCGGCATAGGCGTACCACAATTTTCCTTACCCCAAATTAATTGCATTAAATTAAAGTTGATACCCCTAACTGGTATTCATGTACTCAACCTACGAAAATTTATGCGATTAATTATTGATACTCTCAGCGAAGTTTATTTGTACTCTAAAAAAAAAAAAAAAAACAGTTTTTTTCAAAACTAATCTTTATTTTTTTAATTTTGATAAATTAAAAAAAAAAAAGTCGTTAAAAATTTTTGCAAACTTTATTTTTTTTCAAATTTTTGATCATGCCTAGGCGGCATTTATCTGAGCCAGAAGTCGCTCGGCTAGTAACTCTCGTTGAAGAGGGTTACAGGTATCGGGATGTCGGTGACATGTTAGGCGTTAGCGCATCGGTCGTGTCTCGTGCCTATACTCGATATCAAGAGACAGCTGGATACGGGCGACGGCCAGGACAACGTCGTCGACGTGAAACGACTCCTCGCGATGATCGAGCAATAGTTCGACGTGCTCGGCAAGAACCTTTTGTTTATGCGAGAGTCATTGCTCAGGATGTTCCAAACCGTCGACAGCAACAGCAACAACAACGACAGCGACAACAACAACGACGACGACGACAACCTCGAAACATTTCACGCCAAACAGTGACCAATCGTCTTCGTGAGTTTGGGTTGCGAGGCAGAAATCCGGTTCGGGTACCAATGCTGACGGTCAGACATCGCCGAGCTCGTCTAGCGTACGCTCGCGAACATTTTGGGTGGAACTGGAGGCAATGGACCAATGTTTTGTTCTCTGATGAGTCTCGGTTTTGCCTGTACGGTGACGACAGAAGGCCCCGAGTTTGGCGTCGCCAAGGTGAACGTTTTTTACAAAACTTCATTCGCCCTGTTGCTGCCTTCAATGGAGGATCGGTGATGGTTTGGGCTGGGATTTCATGGTCGTGGCGAACTCCTCTAGTAATCGTTCGTCAATCCCTCAACGCCAGACGCTACATTGACCAAATTTTGAGGCCAGTTGTCTTGCCTCGACGACAAGCTGTGAGGAGATTCATCTTTATGCAAGATAATGCTCGCCCTCACACAGCCAGCGTGACTAGACGATTTTTTGAGAGACATGACATAACGTTGCTACGACATCCACCAATGAGTCCCGATCTCAATCCTATTGAGCATGTGTGGGATATAATGGGGCGTCGATTGCGCCGGGAATATCCGAATTTGCCGAATTTAGCTGCATTAGAACGTGCATTGCAGCGAATCTGGCAAACGATTCCGCAATTGGCAATCGGCAAGTACCAAATTGACAAAAACAATGAAAAAACGATAATTGTTTTCATTTTGATAGTCATAACAAAATTAAAGGAACAAAACTTGTTCCTTTAATTGTTTTGGAAAATTTTGATCAATCCACCCCGAAAAACGGCTCGATGGATCAATTTAAAAATTTACAGGGTTATTGGGGGTACATTAAGCTAAAAAATTCCCTGGCAACATTATTTTTTTTAACAATATTAAAGTAGCGGTTGATTTACTGTTTAGCCAAAAAAAGTCACTTTTTTGTACTCACTTCATAGGGATGTTAAGGATAAAAAAAAATTTTTTTCATAAAAATTGATGGAAGGGTCTTGTAGGGAATTTATTCAAGTTTTCAACACCACCCTCAAATTTACTGTGCGCTCATTAGTACCTGAAATATCCAAGATCAAACCCAAAAGGATCATTTTCCGTTTGAGGGCTGATATCTCAGCGACAAGTTATCGTACGAATCTCCAAAAAATGGAAATTAAAGCTGATTAAATTTGCTATCCGACCTATGCATTGGTTTAGCTGAACGATTTTTTTCGCAGCCCGTGGACTCTCTCAAAGAAAAGGAAAAATTTAGAAAATTTTTTTTCTCGCAGTATTTCTCACGTTTGCGCAATGGCTGGAGGTCTAAAAAAAAAGTTGATGAAAATGAGTTGAAACTAGAGATTTTAAGCTACAAAATGCTTTTTTTTGTTTTTCGATACGATTATTTTTCACAAAGTTACAGCCTTTAAAAAATCACTAAAAAATTTCTAAAATTTTTCTGTTCCTTTAATTTATGGCATGAGTGTATATATATATATATATATATATATATATATATATATATATATATATATATATAGATATATATATTGAGACAATGTGAATTGTCATTTTCGTCCTCAGCCTTGCGGTTCCCATTTTTTCCCGTCTCGGTGCCGTCTGAAACTAACAAGTCATAGTGCCGTGGTCACATGACTAATTATCACGTCGACGCATGTCCGTAAGGATGCAGTGGGGACAGTCCCGAGGCTGGTCCTACGCCCAAGTTTATCGGTCAATGACTTCGATCCTGGATCAATTAGCGTTTAGACGTATTTTTCTATTATTATCAAATTGCAATAAGTATTCTGTATTAATTAAGTTACGATATTTTTTACTAATAATCTGGCAATTTTACTTATAATATTATTTCATTATTTCTTATTGATTATTATAAGTCGAGCTTAAATAAAATTATTATTACTGTACGTTACCGGCAATATACTTGCAATACTAAAAAATTGTTAAGATTAAATAATAAATTCAGTGTAATAATTGCGTTATCCCACGTGGAAGGTCATTGTACATCCAGGGTATTCCAGGACACTCCTGATATTGTTAATTGCGAAGTGTTTATTGTAAGTAACTGAATTTTATTATAATTGGCAATAAACCTGTACTTTTCTGATTAATTCCGTTCACTTTACCTTTCATTCATATTATTTATTATCACATATTACTGGTGAGAATTATCAAATCGTCTATTAAGAATATTATTAATTAAGTAAAAATTGATAAGTTTATTCATTGTAAGAAATCTATTGATAAGTAATAAGCCGTGAGGTAAGTTGGTGAATTTTACATACGTTGCCGAGTTTGAATAAGTGCGGGTCTTTGCTTTGCAAGAACCCCAGCCCACTGCTCTGTCCAGGTAAAATCAAATTTGTTAGAGGCCAGCCTAAGCCAGGGTTCAACCCGCGAATTCTGGTGGCTGCTGATTAAAATCGCGAACATAAAAAGCGATTTGTCTCAATATATATATATATATATATAAATATATATACATAGATAAATTTTTCAGCGAATGGTATTTTTGAACTCTACTTAACCAATTATGGTAGGTTATTACAAGATTCCTCGAAAAATCGACCTAAAATGTAGAGATGATTTAACTTGAGTAAATTAGCTGAAAAAGAAATTTCGATTGTAAGGCACACAGTGCACTCGTGCTTGAAGTGTGTAAAAAAAATTAATTTCTAATCCCATTTCAATTCAAAACTGCAAAAAACTAATGGAAAATCTACTTCCATTTCGAATTCCGAATATCCTTTTTGTTATTAAAGTTTATTATAATTTATAATATTTAAAAATATTAATTTTAATGTAACTGCAAGGATTAAAGTGAAATCGATAAAATTAATAAAGAGGCTAGTGAGATAGGCACAGACGGATGAAAGGAGAGGAAAACTTGATCTTTAAGAAAGCACAGTTGGTGACTCGCTAACTGACTAAACTAATAACATCGTTGTGGACCAGCCTGGCCTCAGACTCTTCCCCTCATCTGACCACCTTCTCTGGAGATGCATTTTATAGTACTGATATTCTGCCACCAACTGTACTCGTTCAGTTCAATGAACTTATCCCTCCTCTTCTCAATTCTCTTACACACATTCTATCAAGTCAAACATGCGCGTCCTTCTTAATCGATTATTTCAGTCACTGATTCTCACTTTTCGCCTTGACAAATGCTTTCAGTCTACTCCATTCTACTTTTCATCGTCTTCTATATATTTATTAGTCGTACGCATATATGTTCACAATACAAACATCAACGAGTGTTACTCAGTGCGTATTTATTCAGAATGTGTATGCGCATGCACGTCACTTTTACTTGCGTTTTCAAAGCACCGTTGAGAGTGAGAGCTCACAAATATTTAATGTTTGATTTCTATACACTACTGGCTGTCTATTCACTTATCGTAGTAAATTGTAGGGGAGACTGGGGCACGATGGCCCCCTTAAGCCGGTAATTATTTTTTATGGCTTTTGATATATAGGTCAACATAATTTGGTCCTTTCTCAAGCAAATCCATTGAGGTTTTACCAAAACTCAAAAAAAAAAAAAAAATTGAGGGGCACGACGGCCTCCCCTCAAAAAAAAGCTTAAAAAAATTTTTTTTTTTTTTTTATTGAAAAGAAAGATTTTAAGCACAAATATACTATTTCCGTACCTTTATGATCCCATGAACTTCAAATTTATAAAAAAAAATTTTATTTAGCTGAAATAACCACCCGGGAAAAAATTTTTTCATAAAATTTTATGAAGTTTTATAAAATTTGATAAAGTTTCACAAAATTTTATGAAATTATACTAATGAAATTTGGTGAAATTCTGTGAAATTTCATAAAGTTTTATAAAATTTTATGCAATTATATATAATTTTATAAAATCCTATATAATTTGATGAAAATTTATAAAGTTTTTATAAATGTTATTGAGGTCCCAAGAAGTTATTGATATGAAATTTTATATATTTTTGTGAAATTTTACAGTTTTACGAAATTTTATAAAATTTGAAAAAAACTTATGAAATTTTATCAGAAACCATGAGATAATTCTATTAAATTTCATAGAATTTTGCAACATTTCATATAATTTTGTAAAATTTCATAAAATTTTGTAAAATTCCATAAAATTTTGTGAAATTCCATAAAATTTTGTAAAATTTCGTGAAAGGCCAAAACTTTGTTTTTGTAAAATTTCATAAAGTTTTGCATAATTTCATAAATTTTTGTAAAACTTCATAAAGTTTTATAAAATTTAATTAAAATTTATAAAATTCCATTAAAATTTATAAAATTTTACACAATTTTCATGAAGATTCCAAGGACTTAGTGGGATAAAATTTTATATATTTTTATAAAATTTGATGAAATTATATGAAGTGTTATGAAATATTATAAAATTCTATAAAACTTCGTGTAATTTTACATAATTAAAGTTTTGGCGTTACACGAAATGTTACAAAATTTCATGAAATTTTATTAAATTATGTAAAATTTTATGAAAATTATCTCTTGGTTTTTATTTAATTTTCAAAAATATTTTTAAAATTTCATAGTTCAATAAAACTACATAATTTCAAGAAATTTTAGAAATTAAAAAAAAAATTTTTACAATACTTCTTCGGATCTTGGTAGTAAATATGTAAAACTTTCATAATATTTTATATAATTTAATGAAATGCTATAAAATTTCATACAATTTTATAAGATTTCATAAAATTTTAAAAAAATTTATGAAAGCATACCAATAACCCCTTAGAATCTAGATAAAAATTATGTAAAACTTTATGAATTTGAACTTTCTGAAATTTTGTCTCTTTTTACAAAATTTTATAAAATTTTATAAAACTTCACGAAATTTTATCAAATTTCATAAAATATCATGAAAATTATCTTAGAGTTTCTATATACAATTTTATGGATTTTTTTTTAAATTTCATAAATTTTTATATAATTTTTTCAGATTTAATAAAATTTTAATAGTACAATTTTATAAAATTTCATGAAAATATTTTTTTCCCGTATTATTATATCGCGTTACAGATGCCATAAGGGCTTATACCTGCAAAATATACCGCAGATAAGCCATAAGGGCATATAAAAATTTTTTTTCGAAAATTGACGTAATTATGTTCTATAAGTATAATAGAGACGAAAAAAATTCAGTGTCCGGAACCATCGTGATTGTGATCTAAAAGTATAATAATGATAAAAAACGTTCGAACTTAGGAAAATTTTTTCGTTAGTTGAATAAAAATTTTAATTTTGAAAAAAAAAAAAAAAAAAAAAAAAATTTTTCACGTATAAAAAAAAGCGAAACGTTAAAAAAAATTTTTTTTGTTAGCATTAACTTTACGAACATAATTACGTCGATTTCCGAAAAATATTCTTGTTTATACGCCCTCATGGCTCCCGGTCAAACGCTGGGAGCCATAAAGGCGGATAAAAAAAATTTGGTTTTTGTAAACAAATTTTCTTGTCTGTTATACTTATAAAATATAATTACGTCAATTCCTGAAAAAAAAAAAAAACAAATTTTATACGCCCTTATGTCATCTGTAACGCGGTATGTTATATACCTCATTATGCACTGAGAAAAAAAAAACTTTTTTCAAGTATATAAATGGTTGTATCCTACCGAGTAAATACTTGTTTAATCTTAGTAAAAATATACTCCAATCAAGTATATTTTGTTGAAATAATTATCGAAATTCTTAAATTAAAAAAATATTACTCGGTTGAAGTACATATTTCCTATGATTAAGAATATTATTTGGTTGTATAGTACCGAGTAAATATTATTTTAAATGGGGTATTTATACTTGGGAAAAGTTTTTTTTTTCAATGTGAAATTCAGTTCCTCCAAAACTGTATAAAATTTCATAAAATCTTATAAAATTATATCAAATTTCGTATGAAAGTTTAAAACTCCATATCTCGATAAATATACTATCTATTCATTCGCGATCACGTACGTGGCTTGGCGCAGTGGATAGCAGCAAGGAGTTCAAATCGAAAGGACGTAGGTTCGAGCCCAGCAGTCGCCAGGATTTTTTCGTCAATAAAAAATATAATGAGTCTGTCTCAGTAATGCCTCCATCCATTAGATTAATGTGTAAGATCTAATTGCAATTTATTTTTCCAAATCCAATATTTTTTTCGAAAAATTAATGGTGACTGTAGAATTTTATGAAATTTCACAAAATTTTATCAAGCCGATTTTCAGCATAAAATTTTATAAAACTTCATAAATTGTTATAAAATATTATGAAATTTCATAACATTTCATGAATTTTGATGAAATCTCATTAGTGAAATTTTATGAAATTTTATAAAATTTCATGAAAAAATTTTTCTCGGGCAGTTTCATTAAAATTGTTATTTTTTTATTTCAACTACAATATAATCTATTAGCCTAAAAAAGCTTTAATCAAAAAATTTTTCAAATTCATTTTGTTTAGAAAAAAAAAATAATTTCTCTGTAGCAAATTTTTTTTCAGGTAGTCCATTATGCCCCAGATATCGCAGATCAGCCTAAAATATCTTTAAAACATCAGAGACAACATGATTTGACCGAAAATGAAAAAAAAAATTTTTACCAAATTTTCGAGGGAAGCTGCCGTATCCCAGGGGGCCGTAACACCCTGGTCTCCCCTACTTAAAACAAATATTTGATAATTTTTTCAGAATTAAGTTCAATTAATTGATGTAGAATATATTTATATTATTTTACAAATTCTTATAGCCTATTTTCACATGTGATGATCATCATCTTATAAATATGTAACACTCATATATATTGCCTTGAGCTCAAAAGAGTTATAGTACTATTTTTTTTTTTTTTTTTTTTTTTTTAGTGGATTTCATAGAAATCATTCTATTGCATTTGTCTTCATACACTCAGAGAATTTGACGGATTATTTTTTCAACAATTATATAAAATTTACTATTCTCATAGTAGCATGAAGATAGTTTGAGATTATAGCGAAAATAGCCGATAACATAGAAATTATTCAAATACGTCGAACAGAATGAACAATGTGGATTGTACACGGAGAGAAATGTATGGTGCTTATCGCCATACTCTTATTACAGTTTTATTATAAAGCAACAGATAAAATTTTATTTTAGAAATTTTGACTAGACGCAGAGAATTTTTGAGTAAAAATTACCCAACCGGGAAAAAATGTTTTTATATGATCATTTATAAACATATCTATTAATATACAATTCATATATGATCACTCGAGTCGAAATTTAAAGCCGACGTTGAACCTCCTAAGGTAGTTCTTATTTCGGACTTGAGGGATTAAAGTAGATTCTATTCCCATGTTAAATTAGGTCTGACTTTAGACCCCAAAGTGATACAAATTTCCATTTTTAACACTTTGGTGTCTAAAGTCGGGTCTGAAGGGAATAAAAATTAGGGTCGACCTTAGACCCCTACGACCTATTTAATAACAATAATAATAAAAATTCTATCATTATAATAATTATTTTCAATATGATAATACTATTAACTATAATTGTAGTTATAATTAATAATTAATAACATTATTATTTTAAAAATAATTATTATAATTATAGGATCCCGATGAAAAAAGTTTTTGTCTAATCATATATACCCTGGCGGTTTAGAATCACGGTGGAAACACGGTGGGTTTGTTCTATTTTACCACTGTGATTACGCAGTGTATCCACCGTGTTTTACGGTGGCTTTACCACCGTGTATACACGGTGTTTCCACTGTGATTACGGGGTGGCTTTGTGCCATTTCACCACCGTGGTTCCACGGTGTATCCACCGCGTAATCACAGTGTAAACACCGTGTATACACTGTGTATACACGGTGGTAAAATGGAACAAACCCACCGTGTAACCACGGTCGATCCACGGTGTTTACACGGTGATTCAAATCTGCGAGGGATATATATCTGCTCAGATCTAACTATATATAAGCAGATATAAAAATTGATATCCATGCAGAAATGCTTATATACAAGTATATATAGTTATATCTGCTCAGATCCAACTATATATAAGCAGATATCGATTTATATCCAAGCAGATATATTTATATCCAAGCATATATAAGTACATAGAGTTATATCTGCTCAGACCCAACTGTATGTATGTGGGTATATAGATGTGAAAATAATTCATGTCCAAGCAGATATACGTAATCCGAGAATTTATGACTATATCCACAAAAGTGTGTCTGTATGTAGTCATATTTGGTCAGATCCAATAATAGTTAAATACAGGTAAGGTTATATCTGAGTTATATACGAAAATTAAAAATTTTTTTTTTTCTCACTGATTTTAATACATGCGTTATTTAAATCATATACTTGATTTCGTAATGAATAAATAAAATAAATCAGTTTGATCAATGTTTCTAAAATATGTATCTACTCTTTCACTTAAATATCAATTGACTTTTGATATATGTTATACATAGGTTTATCAAAAGTATTAAGAGGTAATAGCAATAAGATCCAAGATGTGAGTAGATATTGTCTTTAGAATGGTCTAAAATATAATATATTTATACATGCATTCATTAGAATGTAGTCAAACTTCTTTAGATATATGTGCTTAATTCTATGTAGATTTCTTTAAAGATCGACATTTACGCAGATCTGCTTGGATACACTTATATATTCGTGGATATAGTGAGATCTCTTTGGATATTGTCAGATCTGTTTGGATCCGCTTGGATCACGCCAAAATTTGGACCCAAGCATATCTAACTGTTTGGATCCAATCATATATGCTTGAATCTAAACATTTTTCATCGGGGACTCATATATGATTAGATCTGATCATATATAAACTTATATATGGTTATATATGTAGTTATAACAGCCAAGTATGATCATATCTAATTATATATAGACTCATATATAATCAGATCTGATCATATGTGGACTTATATATGATTATATATGGGGCTATAACAGCCAGGTATGATCAGACCTAAATATATAGGCTTATATATAATTACATATAATCCCATGTATAATAATGTATAATTATGTTGAAATTCATGAATGATTATATTCAATTATATATGATCATATATTCATATATAATGAGACAAAAACTTTTTTCATCGGGATGATTATTATTATAATTATAACTGCCATTGCTATTGTTACTGTTGTTGTTATTGTTCAATTTTTTGTCTCAAACAATTGAGCCGCAGCTATATATTTGGAAAACTTAAATTGAAAGTATTCCAATCATTGTAAATGCAAATTGAATTCAAGATGATATGAAATATGCTTATATTATAATTATTTCTTATCATATATACTGTTTAGAAAAAGTCGTGTCATTGCTATTTGAAATTTAAATTTTCAAAAATAATCTTAAATACTTGAAATAATAAAAAACATTCTGGAATGATCGAAAAAAATTACAATTTCAGTACTTACTATTTGTTAAGAAATTTTAAATTAAAAGAAATACAAGGAAAAAAAATCTGGGCCTCGGTTGGCTCTGCAGGCCAGCCCCAAAACTTCCCGCTGTTTTCGAGCTCAAGGAGCTCGAAAACATTAGTGTAGATATATTTTCGAGCTCTTCGAGCTCGAAAATGCTATTGCATGCAGTTGTTTTTTTATAATCTTTTCAAGCTCTAACAAATTACGTTTTATGCTGAAGTTTGGAAATTTCAGAATCGAAAATCATTAATGAAGAAGCGGTTTTTACAATTTAATTCCTGATTATGTTCAATAAAATAAGTGTATTGAGGCAGCAATCAATGTCAGGGATCAAAATCAAGATTTAAATAAGTTTTGACTCATGTTAGAAACAATAATACATGGAGAAAAAAATATTGTTCTGAGAAGTATACTGTATAGTTACAGTAACAATACGCAATAGTTATCTACTAGATTGTTACTGCAACGATCTACTGTATCGTTCTGACAACAATATGGTAGATAGCTCTGAGACCTATACCGTATCGTTCTGAACCCTATCTGACGCACGTTTGAAAATCATTATCATTAATAAATAAATGATTAATAAATAATTTATAAAACTGATTTATCATTTGCAGTGTAAATAAATTTAATATATAAATATAAATATATCTTCTAATTTTTGAGGTTATATATATATATATATAAATATTTAAATATAATATAAATTTAATTAATTAAATCTATATAAATTGATTTTTACATAATTTTCACAATTGAAATATCTAGCAGTTTTATTAGATTTATCATTAGGTAAATAATCAGTAAGGTTATAGATAGTTAACAAATTTAAAAAGAAATGAACTCGAATTGTTATATTTGAAAATAGGCGTCAAAATGGATGTTTAGTTAGGTTAGACGGTGGCGTGTGAGATGACGACTACAGAAAGTCGTATAAGGCTCACAGCTAACTAATAGATAGTTACAGGAACGATACGGTATTTTTACTACAAGTATACGTATCGTTGTGGTAACAATCTACGAGTTGCTATGCTTTAGATCGTTCGAGGAACAATATTTATTTTTCCGTGTATAAGAAATATCCGAGAAAAATATTAAAAACTGCGTTTTTTCAATTTTTTTGTTGATAATATGATTTAAACTAAATAACAAGTTACATGACATTATATGATAACTAAAAGAAACCATAAAGAGGAAGAGTTGGTATGATTTCTGACACATTTTAGTACATTAGATTATGATTTATCCGGAAAAAATAACATAAAATTTTATTTTTTTAATTTTTCAACGCCGATATCTTTTAAACTAATCAACCGATTTCGACGTTTGAGGTAGCAATCGGCGCGTTTCATTGAATTCTCGATCTAATTATAATTTGAAATCCATCGGCTTAGCCGTTTCGAAGATATTTGGAAAAACCCGTTTTTCACCATTTCTTTCTCCAACGATATCTCGCGAACGAATGAACCGATTTCGATGTTTGAGGCGGCAATCAACGTATTTATTGAGTTCTAAAGCTGGTCAGATTTTTGAATTGTTTGGTTAAGTTATTTCAAAGATATTCGCAAATAACTGTTTTTTACCATTTCTTTCTCCCGCGATATCCATCGAACACATTAACCAATTGAGATGGCTAAGGCGGCAATCGACGCGTTTTATCAAATTCTAGAGCTGAGTAGATTTTTAAGTCGATCAATCAAGTCGTTTCTGAGAAATCACTAAAAAACTAAAAAAAAAAAATTTTATTTTTTTTGTAATTCGTAAATATTTTCGAGTCTACTTGACAAAATGATCTAAAATTTTCAGAAAAGTGGATGGCAAACAAGCTCTTTCGATTGTAACCTCAACCATCCAAATCAATTCATTAGTTACAAAGTTACAAAGAGTTTACACACACACACACACACACACACACACATTCGAACACTCGGACATCGTTCTGAAAATAGTCAGAATAGCTTCCTAGGACCTCAAAACGTCGACATCTGATGAAAACTCGATTTTCGAAAATCGGGGTGAAAACAATAACTTCCCGAATTTTTGAAAATTTACAATTTTCTTAGTGGGAAGTGGAAAATTGAAGAATTTTTATTAAATTTGAAAAAAAAATTACAATCCGAGAAAGTAATCTTAAAATGTTAAGAAAAATCAAAATTTCTACATAACTCAAAGTGAAAATTACAACATATTATTTAGAATAATAATTTCTGTTGATTAAAAAAATTACTGCATTCAAAATAAAATTTACTAGCGACGAAATTAAAATTATGATGTATCAATAATTTTTATTATTGTACTTAGTAAATATTATTTAACGCGCTTGGTGAAAGATGTATTCTAGCGAGTAATTTCTACCATCCAGATAGTAATTTCGTCCCTACTCCTAAAATAATAATCATGCGCATCGGGAAAAATGCATCCATGTACTACCTACTGACGAATGGGACTCACACACACACACACATACACATCTATAGGTTGAATGGTAAGTCACTTTTACGACACGTGTGTACACACAATACTTACAAACATTCGTATACGAACGCAGAATAATTTATAATCAAATCTTGAAAATGAAATTATTTGCCTGACGTTGGGATCGAACCTGGTCCTCACTGCTTTTCATACCCTGACCAAGTACGTTAACAGCTCAGCTACAATAACGATTAGAAATTCTGAATTTTTAGTAAGCATATAGATAGGATATACAACGTCAATGACATCTTATACCCAGAAATAAAAATTACAATCTCAAATAGTAATTTTTTCTTTCGGAATAGCAATTTGTCTTACCGACATTCTAAAATCTACACTACCTATGTAGTGAGACAATGTCAATTGTCTTCGTCGTCCTCAGCCTTGCGGTTCCCATTTTCCCCGTCTCGTTGCCGTCTGAAACTATAACCGGGAAAAAATGATCAGACCTGACCATGCCTGTTCATGTATAATCAGGCCTAAAAGTAGACCTGATCATGCCTGTTCATGTATTATCAGGCCTGAAGTTATACATGATCAGGCCTGATCATACTTGTCCATGCCTGTTTATGTCTGAAGCGTTACATACGCTCAGACATGATCATACCTGTCCTTGCCTGTTCATGTCTGAAACGTTAAATACGCTCAGGCCTGATCATACCTGTTCATGCCTGTTTATGTCTGATCCAGTCTGATATATGGGATTAAATTTAAAATCCTAGTTATAATTAAATATTACTAACTTAGTTATAATTATATATAGCTAACGTAGTTATAATTATGTATAACTTATATATAATTTCATATAACTATGAATCAATAATTAATAAATTAGATATAAAATTTTGTTAACTAAGAATCTATCATGCATAAGATATAACATTTTTTTGACCAAGAATCTATCATGTATAAGATTTTTATTACTTAAAGTTCATACAAAGCTTTATTTTCTAGTCAATCTCTTAGGTCAACGGGTAGCGGGTTTAACTTCCGAGTGCGAGGTCCACGGTTCAAATCCTGCACACGTCCAAATTTTTTTTTTTATTCTTAGAGAAATAATTATATATAATTGTATATAGTTATACATAATGATATATGATTATATAGGGCCATTTTTTATCTATAATTTATTTACCCGGATGGGCATGAACAGACCTGACCAAGCCTGATCAGATTTGATCAGGCCTGGTCAGACATGGTCATTTTTCATGTCTGATCATTTTTTCCCGGGTTGCCGGAATTATTGCGCCGTAGAAATTTCTAGGCCTATTGTGTGACAACACAAGCCAGAAATTTCGTGTTCTAGTCCGCGTTAAAATAAAATATTACTTAGTTATAATAAATATATAAATTAATTAAAATTATTAAAATCAAAGACATTAATAAATAAATTGAGAAATAAATTAAGGAACGGTTGAAAAAAAATTTAGTTCAATTGCCCGATGCAAATTAATTATTTAATAAATAAAATTAAATAATAAATTATCATAAACCAATTAACAATAAGTAAAAATAAATATCGTAAAGAAATGAAGTAAAGAAGTAGAGATAAAAGATGGCGGAACTTTGGGTCGAGTAAGAATCGGGTGAAAGTGTCGCTGATTTACTGACAAAAACTCGAATTACTATTATTAAATTTACGGTTTATTGTTAAAATAAAAATTAAATAAATTTATTAGTGAGGGAAAATAAAGTGAAAATTAATTAATTAATAATAAACAATTTTCCTAATTTTAATTAATTAATTTATTGTAAGCGTGGCGGGAACGGCTATTTTAAATTCAGTCTGTGAATGTGTGCGTGGATAGATCGCGTAGATCAGTTTTAAATTAAATTTATTGTATTAATTAATTAATTCGTCAGGTAAAACGATTTTAAATAAAATTATGATTTTAAAATTATAAGTCCAAAGGTAGTTGGCAATTTTAAGTCGAGTGAGTGTGTGTGTGAAATGCCAAAGGTAGTTGGCTAGTTAAGTTAATAAAATTGGGTCGTCAAAAGTAGTTGACATAAGGTTTATAAGTAAAAGGTCTAAGATAAAAGGTTTATAAATTAAATAAAAGTTAAAAATTGTTAAACTAAATAAATCTAATTTATTTATAAAATTATCCTTCCTCTTCCTTCTCTTACAATAAATTTTTACACCGACCATATATATTAAGGACTGGTTCTGGAAGACCGTTTAATACTTCCAGTGGTGCCCTTAAATAAAGGACGACCAGATTAGCAGTACCCCTGTTATAATATATATATATATATATATATATATATATATATATATATATATATATATATATATATATATATATATATATGGTCAGGAGGAGCAAAGCGGGGTACTTTAGGAAATACTACGTATTTGAGGACTCAAATATTCTAAATCTCTGTTTTCTAATGATATTTAAAGTAAATAGACAAAATTTTCAATTGCCATAAAAAAGAAATTTCATTTTTGCGGGCAAAATGGGGTACCCCCAGAAAAAGGTAAATAAAGAAAAAAATTTTCTGGATCTTAAATAAGTTTGATTTTATTAAAATTTTTTGCAAGTAATTTGCAATAAGAAAAATTACATTTTACACAATTATTAGATGCAAAGGAAGAAAAAACAATGTTTAATAGTTTTTGTCATAATACAAAAGTCATTAACATTTTTCGATCGACACTCGATTCTTGAAAGAGTTTAACAAAAAAATTTTAAATAACGCTTGATTATATTTACAACAGTAATTTTGGAGTGCTTAAAATAATTTAAAAATAAGGCTACACTTCCGAACCCCCCCCCCCCCCTTCGATCAACTTACAACTATTCAAAAAAGCGTGTTTTTTTATGTACAAAAGTTATTGATGAATGATTTTCGGTGACGGAGCTGACGAGCCGCCTTTTTGTTACAAGCACTTGAACACATTTGAAACAATCTATTAATTAATTGACTGACTAATTAATACAAGGCGCATGTTTTTTAAGTTCAGAACCGTCAACATACCACCCAACAATCTTAACCAAACATAAGTTTAACCCTTTATAATCTGACCTTGAAACTCCACTCTTCGGTCTGGCAGAGCCTGATAGAATTAGAAAGAGCGCGAAGCAAATGTGACAGGGTCGTATTATAAGAGAAAAAATTTCACCCGGGCGGGAAGTAAAAAATAATTTAATTTTTTATTTTTAATTTATTAAATAATCAATATCAAAGGACTTAAATTCAAAGTAAGAACAACATTTGGTTACATTATAAATATAGTTGAGTAATATTGCAATTACGTAGCAATTTATAAAATTTTTTAAATTTTTCTAACCTTACTTTCGGAGACTATTTTCTCACGTCAACAATACTAACTACGACACTGTCGACGAACGCAGCGCGAGATTTAAACGAGTGGAAGGGTAATCACAAGCACACTACTACTCTCACATGTCCATACATGCTCACGGGACTTTACGATTCGCGCTCTCCCCACTAGTCTCACACGTAGACGTTTCAAGATCCTCTGACTCTAAAGGGTTAATAGACACCGAACCAATGTTGGGTTTCATCCCAGATGTGTTGGTGGAATCGTCAGTGAGGCACCCCCAACACATTCTGCCTCATACCTATCACTGAAGTAGCCATAAAATTAGAAATGGGATAGACCTATACTCCACCGTCCTTCTTACGGTTTTTAATAAAATTAATTATTAGTTTGATTTAATTTTACTAAGTTATTGACAGATGATAAGCTAACAGAACTCAACTAACTCCATCTATGTGTCCAATTTTCAATCAATTACCAACAACGTGGCTTCGTCGCCAACTTTATTGAACTTTTTTGGTTTTAGGTTATTAAAAAACAACTTTTTACGCTTTTATAGAGTAATCGGTGGGGGGGGGGGGGGCTTTCAGGTGTATAGCCGGTCTCTTTTCAAAGAAAATTAAAATTTTTCCAAAGGATATTTCATGTCACTGAGCACAATTATCGTGCGCATTCAAATTTTTCATAAAATTCTGTTACATATCTACCATCTCACTTATATGTGATAACAAATTAAAATCATGTATTTACTGGACGGTTTATCTCTGTAGCCTCTTTTGATCACCACAAGGGTCATTTTAATGGGTTCATTATAGTTTATAAAAGTTCTTGGAAAATTACAGTTTTTTTCTACACTTCTCGAATATTTTATAATTAAACGCACAGAAAAGAAAGAAGCTATTTCCCATATTTTTGCATTTTCCACAATGTTAAAATAGAAATTATTCCTATATGCTATTATAGAGATTTATGCTATGTTAACATGGAAATTATTGCTATTTTGACATTAGTAAGAATCTCTATGTTATCGATGAAAAAATTACAATAGTAGCATCGGAATGGTTGTTATTATAATAATTATATTTTATGTTTCGTTCTCGAGATCACATTGTAGTACTGTCTCGTACGCCACTTATCACCACAAAGTTCAGCTGTAAACAAATTGAAATTAGCTACGTTACCACCTGAACATCAATCTGTTTTTTTTTTTTAACTTCCCGCTAAGAAAATTGCAAATTTTCAAAAATTCGGGAAGTTATTGGTTTCACCCCGATTTGTGAAAATCGAAATTCTAATAGATGTCGACGTTTTGAGGTTCTAGGAAGCTATTCTGACTAAATTCAAGATGATGTCCGAGTGTATGTATGTATGTATGTATGTACGTACGTATGTAAATATCTATAACTTTTGAACGGATAAACCGATTTTGATCGTCAAGGTGTCATTCGACGCGGTTTCTCAATATCTCGAAGCTGAAGAAAAATTGAGCTTTATCGATAGGGCTCGTTCGGAGATATTCCAAAAATAAACTTTTTTCAAAAATGTTTTTTTTGGATAACTTTTTACGGGCTCGATGGATTGATTCCAAAATCAACTGGGCTCTGAAGCTTCATAAACCGCGTCGAATGCTACCTTAACCATCAAAATCGGTTAATTATTTCAAGAGATACCGTTGTCGAAAGAATTAAAAAAAAAATTTTTTTTAGTATTTTTGAAATTTCTCAAAAACAATTCGATAAATAAATTTCAAAGTCTGATCAGTTGTAGAACTCAATAAAACGCGTCGATTGCCACCTTGACCATCTCAATCGCTTTATTAGTTCGAGAGATGTCGTTAGAGAAAAAATGGTAAAAAACGTTTTTTTTTCGAAAACAAAGGCATACAAAAGTATTTTCGAGCTCGAAGAGCTCGAAAATGTATCCACAACAATTTTTCGAGCTCAAGAAGCTCGAAAACGGCGGGAAGTTTTGAGGCTGGCCCGCAAGGTCAACTGACAGACCGATTTTTTTTTCTACGCCTCAAGTCAACATCGTATTTTATTCTGTTCTTTTAATTGACTTTATTTGATTTAGAAAAAAAAAAATATAAGTAAGCGTGAAGCCTCAAATGATACTCCTCTAGAGCTTGATTTTCTCAAGAAGAAATTAAAAACATATCAAGATCTGACTGGCCACATGTCATCAGATAAGCAGGACAGTGACATGTCTGTCAAAACTGACAAGAAAGGTATTTTTTACATAAATAAACCTGGTTTATTTTCATTTATAATTCATAAATAATTTATTATGATTAATTTTTTTTCTGATAATAAATTCCGTTGATAATTATCATAATAATTCTCACCATTTGGATTAACCCAAAACAAATGCGGGCAATTTTGTACTTTTAAATATTAAATTGTGTCATTTGACTGGGATATATTGAAAAATAATTATCTTTCTATTTTTTGTGTCAAAGAAATCAATTCTTTGATAACATGTATGACCCACATCTTTCTGCACCTTTAAGTTCAGATCAAGACGACTTTTCCAGTTCTGGCCCGAAGACATTTCATATTTAATGATCCTCAAAAGACGGTTGTCAGTGATTCTACGAGCTCTGACTTACCTGATAAGCGTTGACATCCATTGGGAGTTGAGAAACGTCGACATAAGGACCAAACTTTCGATTTCTACCCCGATCTTGTTGCTTGCTGGCAAGAAACAATTTCAAAAAGAATGGAGATGTCTAAGAAAAATGAAACCCTGGAACAATACCCTGAAAAGGGTAATATTAACCAACAAGCCCCGACTATGAATCTGGACCTTATGCCGTTACTTCATAAATCTGCAATAGGCAGAGATAAGCATCTCGGCTCTAACCAAAATCTCTGTGATCTTTCCTTGACTAGTCTTGGGGAAGCGCTGTGTGTTATGTTTTCTGATCATGAAGAACCCCTGGATAAAGATTAAATTTTAGAATTGCTTTGCAATCCTAGCAACACTATGTGCGAATTAATGTTCCAATTGACGAAAACTCGTAAAGCTCACATTTATCAATTTGTGGACACTAAACGCAAGACTGTTTTGGAAAAATCTGTCACGGAAGAGTTTCTATTCAGCAAGGATCTTTCCAAATGCATTAAGAATTCCTCTACTGTTGAAAAGGTAGGTTTAACCATAAAATCTCAACCTGAAGAGAAAACTTCAGACCTTCAAAGCTATTTTCAACTGGAAGAGCCCGTCTGCGTCGTTAGGTGGTCAGTCACAGCCGGGCTTCAACCAGAGACCATTCCAGAAGTTTGCCCAGTTCAATCGAACGACACCACCACAAACCTGATCTTTGACCAAACCCAAGGCTCATCAGAGTCAGGCGAACAACCCCAAATGAAGGTTAGTCCCATTGCAGGTCGGCTTAAATTTTTTTTACAAGCTTGGTCACAAATCACATATAATAGTTTCATCTTATAAACGATATTAGGTTATGAAATACCTTTTTCAGCCACACCAGTCCAATCTAAGGAACCCTTTAATAATTTATCTTCTAATAATCAAGATATGCAAAAAGCTATTGATGAACTTTTAGCTTTGAGAGCTGTCCAAAAGTGTAAAGATGTGGAAGGTCAGTTTCTTCCTACTGTGTTTCTCATCCCTAAAAGTAATGGAAAAGTGAGATCTATTTTGAACTTGAAAAAGCTCAACGTTTTTATTGACGTGACTCATTTTAAAATGGAAGATGTTAAAACAGCCTTGAAATAATTTCTGAAGGTTGTTTTATGGCTAAGATTAATTTGCAAGATGCTTATTTGATGATTCCGATTTACAAAAGTTTTTGGAAATATCTTAGATTTCGCTGGAACAGTCAGCTTTATAAACTTATTTGCATCCCATTTGGATTAAATATCGCTCCGTCGGTATCTACGAAAATCTTGAAGCCAGTTATAAGAATTTTCAGAAGTCAAGGTTGGATGTCAGTAGTCTACGTGGATCATTGGTGGCGGGTAGCTCTATCAGAATATTAGTGGCGAAAGAATATTGCTACAACTATTAAATTGCTGGGGTCACTTGGATTTTTAATTGACCATTCCAAAAGTAATTTAACTCCCTCAGTCTAGTCAGTTTTTAGGTTTCGTTTTAAATTCAGAGTCTATGACTATAGAAATTACTCAAAATCAAAGAGACTATATTTATAATTTGATTGTAAAATTTGAGAGCACTAAAACTAACTCTATCAGAGATTTTGCTCAATTTGTTTGTAAAATCACTGCTGCCTGTCCAAGAATTAACTATGGTTGATTCCATTTTAAGCCCTTTGAGTGAGAAAAATATTTGGCCTTACTAAACGCTAGTGATAATTATGAAGCTAACATGCTCTGATCCACTTCTTTGCAGAAAGAATTTTCTTGGTGGAAGTAAAATATTTCAAGTTCCAAAAATATAATTAGACAATCGGTATTTGATCTAATAATATTTTCAGACGCATCCCTAACTGGTTGGGGTGCATATTGCAATGGAGAAGTGGCATATGGTAATTGGTTTACACAAGAAAAATCTTTGCACATCAACTGTTTAGAACTCTTGGCTGCTTTCAATAGCTTAAAATCATACGCTTATGAGTTGACAAATGGTGAAATTTTGCTTAAAATTGATCATTCAACCGCAATTGCCTATTTCAATAAAATGGGAGGTACTAAATTCCAGGATTTGAATACAATTTCATATGACATCTGGTCTTGGTGTGAGCACAAGTGTTTATGGCTTTTTGCATAGCATGCAAATCTGTCCTTGATGGTAGGAAGATTATCTGCAAGGCTTTCAAGATGAAATGAGTCAAGGACAATGCAGTTAAACTTCTCCTCAGCTCAATAACTAAGCCAACGCTCAAACAATACATCAAACCTATTTTAGATTGGTCTTCATATTGTAAAAATCAAGGTTTGGATTTATATAAACCAACTGATAACCAAATTGCGTATTGGTTGTCTGAAAAATTTCAGCTAGGAGCTTCTTATAGCTTTCTTAATACCTGTCGATCTGTTCTTTCTCTAATTTGTGGTAATCATATTAGTCAGAGTTTTTTATTATCTCGGTTTCTAAACGGCATCTACAATGAAAAACCTAGTAAGCCCAGATATAATAGAATTTATAGTCTTGATCCGATTCTCAATAAACGAACAAATAATTTCCCTCAACACTCTTAGTTTATCTAAATTAACACGTTAATTAATCATGCTGATGGCCTTAGTTACGAGACACCGCAAAAAAACTCTTCATTCTGTTGAACGTTCGAATATTAGAAAAATTCAAGACGGGTATGAAATTGAAATTCCTGATCACATCAAACACCTGGATGTAATCAACCTCTTCTCATTCTTCTTCGATTCCCTAATGATAGCAAATTATGTGTAGCTACAAAGTTAGAAGTTTATTTAAGAGTTTCATCTGATTTGCTGAAAAATAAAAAAAATGAAGCTTTATTTATTACGACACAGAAACCCTTCAGAGCGTTTTTAAACAAATTTTTAAGGAGATGCTTAAAAGAATTTCTATCTGACTGCGGTTTTGCAGATTATACATCTCACAGCATTAGAAAATGCTTTAATGTCATCAGCTTTAACTAATTGTGTTGATTTTTCTATTATTAAAAACCTTGCTGGCTGGTCTGAAAATTCTAAAGTTTGTAAGAAGATTTATAATCGACCAATTATTCAGGACCCGAATGTTTTTGCTAGAAGAATTTTGTCGTGATTGACAAGCACTTTTTAATTTCAAAATAATGACTCATTACTATTGTTCTTCGTTTATTCTTAATTATATTATTTATTTCAATAATAAACATTTTGTCCATGCTTGAAATTATTGACATTGTTTTTTTGTCTTTTTTGGTTTCAGATTAAGTTCTGAACATCCTTCAATGTGATCTCCAGAACGAAACATCAAATATAATTATATGATCGAGCGAGCCCGCCGACGGCGGGCGATGCTCAATCATAATTATATTAAATGTTTCGTTCGAAGAGATCACATCCCGACCTTTGCATATTATTTAAAAAATTGTTTTTTATTATTCTTAATGTAGCCCATCCGTGATCTCTTCTTCTAGAGACAAAAACTTTAAACTAGATGAAGCTGGATACATGGTCAGGTGGTAACGTAGCTACTTTCAATTTGTTTACAGCTGAACTTTGTGGTGACAATTGGCGTACTACAATGTGATCTCTTCGAACGAAACATTCAAATAAATCTACAGTTTGAGAGAGACTGTAATTTGTTCAGCTCGAAAAAAAAAAAAAAAACACCATGAATTTTTTAAACTCTTCGAGCTCGGAAACAGGGGAAAGTATTGGGATTGGACCGCTAAATCAACCATGTTCCAGATTTCTTTTTAACGTTTTTACATTCACAGTGCGAAGTTAATTTTCTTTTTTGTTTCGATAAGAATTTTAGTTTTCTAATCTCAAAAATATTCTCTAGATTGGAAAATTTTAAACCCCACTGAGCTTTAATTAGCATTCACGAATGAATAATATACATGTATACTGAGCAAAATCATAGGTACGTGTTAATAGTTACCATCAGTATTGAAAGCGTAAATTTCAAGAAAAATTTTTCGAGGACGATAAAATTAAAACTAATAAATATAACGATCAAATACCACTTCTGTATCCTACGTATACTTGTGGAAGCATGGAAACCATTGATATAGTTTCCAAAATTATTCTTATAATAATGCCTGCTTTCTTAAAATGAATCAGTGAATGTCACGCTCATTGGTATCGACCAGTGAACTAAAAATACGTAAACGCGCATGCACGCAGGTATAGCAGCATTCTCTACATAAGTGTACGTAACCTGAGTGAATGCAAGTAAATAATGAAAATGTAAACAAGTAAATAGTTCTATTGAATATAATTTATTTGATTACTAAATAATTTAAAATTAAATATAATTATTATTAAGAATCATTCACTTAATAACGACAACTGTTCACTTTATTTTAAAAAATACGTTAATAAGAAAATAAAATAAATCGAAACTAATAATTTATAACCTATTATCTTCATATTTATATACTGCACTGAAGTGTTTCACTGGTTTAACCAGTGGGATTCACTGATTCAACCAGTGAGCCGAGTGATCACCTTCATTCACTGGTTGAATCAGTGAAATTTCACTGATTCATTTGAAGAGAGTGAGGCTATATTATTAGATTGCAACATATTTTCAGAGAATTAAAACCGAAAAAGATAATAAGATTGAATATTCACCTGGTAGGATTAATAATCGGGCGTCCCATTGCCCGCTGTTGGCGCTTTTCGTTGTTGGGCAGGCGAAGATAATCTTGGTCGCCAAGAAGGAACAAATCCTTTGAAATAATCATGTCCACCGCTTAACTACCACCACCGCCTCACTTTGCGGCACTGTTCCGGTATATATCAATGATACCGGTTGCTACTTTGAAGTCACTCAAGTCCTTACACCAATTATGTAAAAATCATAAAAGATTGGAAAATCGATAACTCTTATAGTAAACCGTTAAAAATATAAAAAATGATACGGAACCACGAGCAACTTAATTAAAGTAAAATGTAATTGTAAAAAATTTTTTATACTAAATTTATACATTTGTCACTTCATATCATATTCAAAGAAATAATTTTCGTCGCAAATCAATTTAACTATATGTTTTTCGATTATTCTAATTGTCCAAAAATTTTGAACAATTTTATAACAAGTAATTTTCGAATTCATATCTTGTTGATTTATTTGGATATGTGTAATCGCTGAGTTCTGTCTAGATTTCCTTTTCAGTCTTACTTGACCACCTGAAATACACAAATTAATCTATTCTATTAAAAATGTTCTTTTTTTTATGCACTATTTTGCTAATTTTATGAAGACCCGATAGAAAATAATTTTATATAACTATATATGATTCTATATATAATCAGATCTAAAAGTTAGTCAGATCTGATTATATAATTATATATAGTCATACATGAACAAATATAGTCATTCATAAAATCTCATTTAAAATATCTGCAAATTATCAATTAAGGAATTAAATTGGAATTTATAATCTTCACTAATATAAATTTCAGTGATATTTGAATTAAAAACAAAACACAGTATCTATCGGTTAAGCACACTGTACAATGTAGAGTCCACACTACTGCCACTTTAGTATCCCGGGAAAAATAATCAGATATGAACAGGCATGAGTCTTCAGGTCTGATCGGATATGAAAAATGACCGGGTCTGACCAGACCTGGCCAGGCATGTTCAGGTCTGATCAGGTATGTTCATGTCTGTTCATGCCCATCCAGGTAAAAAAATTATAGATAAAAAATGGCCCTATATAATTATATGTAATTATGTATAACTATATACATTTATAAATAATTATTTCTATAAAAATAAAAAAGAAATTAAAAAATCGGGCGTGTGCAGGATTTGGACCGTGAACTTCGCGCGCGAAAGCTTAACCCGCAACCCGTTGACCTAAGAGATTGACTTGAAAAGTAAGTATCGTATGAACTTCAAGTAATAAAAATCTTATACATGATAGATTCTTGGTCAACAAAATTTTATATCTTCTACGTGATAGACTTTTAGTCAATAAAATTTTATATCTAATTTATTAATTATTGATTTATAGTTATATGAAATTATATATAAGTTATATATAATTATAACTACGTTAGCTATATATAATTATAACTAAGTTAGTTATATCTAATTATAACTAAGATTTTAAATTTAATCCCATATATCAGGCTGGATCAGACATGAACAGGTATGATCAAGCCTGAGCGTATTTAACGCTGCAGACATGAAATGATATGAACAGACATGAACAGGCATGGACAGGAATGATCAGGCCTGATCGTATTTAACGCTTCGGACATGAACAGGTACGATCAGGACTGATCATTTCCAATTTCAGGCCTGATCATACATGAACAGGCATGATCAGGTCTAATTTTAGGCCTGATCATACATGACCAGGCATGGTCAGGTCTGATCATTTTTTCAGATCATCTCAGATCATCATCATTCCAGATCATCTCAGTTCTAAATTAATTATTTTTAAAGAATGAATATTTTACTCTTCGAACACTTGATTATATTTCGGGGCAAAATTTTTACTATGGTTACAAATAAGTTTCCGCCGTTTTTTAACACAAATTAAATATTTATTATAGAAGAACGGTAATATAAATTTATTTAAAATATTGCCCATCACTTGCAACCAGTTTTTCCCATCTCTCAGGCAGCATTCGAATCCCACGTCTGAAGAACTCCTTGTCTTTTGAGGCTATCCACGAATCAACCCAATTTTTGGTATCCTCATAAGATGTGAACCGCTGCGCCGTCAGAGCATGTGCCATGGACCGGAACAGGTGATAATCGGACGGTGCAATGTCTGGTGAATACGGCGGGTGGGGTAACACTTCCCAATCAAGTGTTTCCAAGTACTTTTTCACGGGAGCCGCAACATGTGGACGAGCATTGTCATGCAGAAGAATAATTTAATAACTTTTCTCACTTTAAATCAATGTTTCTTAATCCAAGAAACGTATATTATATCAGCTGAATAAAGAGAAAACCTTATGCCAAAATAACTAAATCTAAGAAAATTTTGTTTTTAAACAAAAAAATTTTTTTGTTTTCATTCAAAATTACAAAAAATATTCTTGCGGCAAGAGAAAATTTCTTGCGCCAAGATATTCTTTTTATTTGTGTAAATTTTCAAATTGATCCATTATAACAGGACGTCTGCTACCTTGGTCGTCCTTTTTAGGGCATCAATGGAAGTATTAACGGTCTTCTAGAACCGGGTCTTAATCGTTCAGGGTTGTTGTAAAATTTCTTTGTAGGAGAAGGATGAGGAAGGATAATTATTAATTAGTGAATATTTCATTCAAAATGGCAATTATAACCTTTATTTAAGTCAATAACCTTTAACAATTTTATTTTATACCTTATAACACTAATTAAGTCAACCACCTTTGACTATCACACACACACACGCTACTAAGTCTCCTGGACTATTCTACACACACGCAACTTTTCTTAACCTAACTCCACGCGGTCGAGGAGACCCTCTACGTGGCTGAAACCTTATATTAATTTTCCACGCGGTCCCCTGGACCCTCTACGCGACTAAAACAATTATTTCACGCGATCACCTTGATCCTCTACGTGATTAAAACCTTAACACTATTTCACACGGTCCCCTAGACCCTCTACGTGATTACAACTTATTTAATTATCAGCAATTTCCATAATTTCACTGTTTGCACTCGCACATTTTAACAATATAAAATTCCTTTTTCCCATGTCCTGATATAAAATCAATTTCCAGATAACTATTTACTACATTTTAAAATCACTGATCAATATGTATGAATAATTATTTATAAACGCTTACACTTCCTTTATCAAATTAATTCATAACTTTGTTTAATCCGACTTTACAATTTAAACCAGAATCACTTTACCACGTTTGACTCTATGCCACTTTTCACTTTAATAATTTAATTGATTTTCTTATTTGTTTAACTTAATTAGAATTAATTTATTCTAATATTCACGTAATTCTAAATGACTTCATCCGAGACTCGGTTCGCATGAATATTTCTGGCGTGTATTTTCCACTACCTGCTTGAAAAGTTCTGGAAAAATTTTTCCGGCGCGTGGTTTACACGACCTGCCTGGAAACTTGTAGTGCGTAGTTAATCCAGCCTCCCTGCCTGGATTTAACGAAATTAATTATTGGTTGAGTCCGGTTTTCGACTATTTATTACACATACAGTAGCGCTCAAAAGTATTTTGACAACATGAAATTTGTTATCATCTTCTTTTAAACCAAACTATATCAAAAAGATCCTTGAATATAATAGGGAGGAATCTAACTGCAATCATTCGAACGCGTCAGGTTTCTACCTGTTTATTAACATTACATGCCATCGAAAGAAAAAAATTAATTGTGAGCTCTAAAATATTTTGACACGCAGTTAGCTTTGAAAGTTCACGGACGTTAGATAACTCTGAGCTGTTATTTTCGCTTATTGGTAGGGTGCGGAGTATAGGGTGGGGACAATCGAATCGATTGTAGCGTTCGCAGAGGACGAAATACGCATTAAATCGCAGGTGTCTTGTGAATAGCTAACCCGTCAGCACTCACGTGAACCTTCCGGTAATCTTTACTCTTATGATGAGAGATTTGCTCACGCTCTATGCGCATGCGTCTAACATCTCACGCGCTTTGGCGCACTTGTAACAAAGGCTAAGTTAAAAAATTACGAAGTATACCGAGTGCGGCCGAACAGCTATTCACTTACGAATGCACACGAACTGGCCCGAACGTTACCGAAAGTAATTTTTTTTTTTACACCTATAATCCCGTGATGAGAAGAATGCTCACAATTTCCGACACGCATGAGAAAAATATGTTTTTATAAATTATATATAATATTAAGGCAGTTCAAAAGTTCTTAATTTGAAAATAAATAAAATTACTCGAAAGTAGAAAAAATTTCATCTACCCTTTCCATTTGAAAAAAAAAAGTTATCATTGTTTTAAATCGAGCGTGAGCAAAATGCTCATAACGTGAGTGCTGACGGGTTAAATGAAAGCAGTGTTAAAAAATGAGAACAAATAGTTGTTGTGTTGTTAATTGCAAAAATACTGGCAGAAATAGTAATTTCAAGTTTTACACATTTCCATCCATGATGTTCATCTTTGGCTAAAAATTATTACGGGAAATTTTTTAAATTACAAATTTTTCACTCAAAGTTTTTTTAACTATTGAGTTTTAAAATTTAAAATTGCGAATAATTAAAACCACTTTGATTTCTTTACTTAATGCGAATTAATAATTTCAAATTTGAAAAAATTATAATTATAATTATTTTAACTCATTTGTTATTATGACTATTATTGTTGTTATTATTATTTTTACTAGCTAACCTTATGTCGTTCAAAATAATATTTATTTTGTATTTATTAAAACTTTTTATTCTTACTTTTTTCAGTACAATCTAATCTATATTTTTTCACCTTTCAAATGTAGTATTGCACATATATTTCGCGATCTTTAAAAATTTTAATTATTTGTTTATGAAAACTTCCTGTATTCTCTCTATGCTTTTTGAGGATGATTTAATGCGGTTGACAGGTGTCGTTTTCGTCGGCACCCTGCCAATATTTACTTGTCGTAGTTATTTCAACTTACCAAAATCTAAGCAATATTCTAGTAACTTAGAAAAAGCCGTTATAAATGCATTAAAACAAGGGTTGAAACAAACAAATGTTGCCTGCATTTTCAGTGTCTCCACAACTCATTAGAATATAGAACAAAGTGTATAATATACGAAAGACAGTCAAAAACAAACCTCAATGTGGCCCTCCAAAAAAAACATCTCCTAGAGTCTAGATAACATTATAAAAAATTTCTCAACTAGCTATCGCCGAAAGTCAGCTGTGATGATCAAAAATGAATTGAAAGAAAAATACAACATGTATATTTACATTTCTACTGTCAAACGATGCTTAAAACTCTTCAGGTTACATGGTCGAAGGCCGACAAAAAAAACTTTAATATTTAGAAAAAAATGAAAAGTCTTGACTAGTATTCCTAAAACAGTATAAATCGTGGTTAAGCTTAGACTGCTCTATAGTTTTGTGGAATGATGAAAAAAAAATGTAATTTAATGTCAGATGATAGTGTTAAGTATGTTTGAGGTCTTAAAAATGAAAAATATTATTTTCAATATTAATCACTTACCGTTAAATATGGAGATGATAGTATAATGGTTTGGGGGTGTTTTCTATGCTCTGGCGTTGCACCATTAGTTCGAATTAAAGAAAATATGGAACGATTTTTGTAAAAAAATTTACTGAGAACATAAATTCTGCCATTCGTTAAGCAACATATGCCAGCTGGGTGGTATTATCAGCATGATAATTATCCTAAACACAGATCCAAGTACATTTATGATTTCATGAAACGCAGAAAAATCAAAGTTTCAGAGTGGCCAAGTCAAAGCCTAGATTTGAATCCTATAGAACATCTGCAAGAGGTGTTGGATGGTAGAATAAGTACACGAAATTATTCCGATAAGGACAATTTATATGAAGCTCTAAAAAATGAGTAAAACATTCCACTGAACTAATGAAAGAAGTTGGTTGACTCGATACTAGCGCGATGTGAGACTGTCATAAAGGCTAAGGGATATACTACTAAATATTAAATTTCTCATGACCAAAAGTGCTAATTCTATGTCAGAAAAAAATTTTTTTAGTGATGTCAAAATACTTATGATCCACCATTTTTTTTATTTTTTAAAATTCAAATTTCATTTTGTTGCGAACTAGGATTATTTCATCACTATGCTGTAAATCATTAAATATCATTAAAAAATAACATCTAAAGATTTTTGTATTTTTTGTTTACGTTTTATAAATATCATTGTCAAAATATTTTGGAGTTCTACTGTATGATTTATATATAAATCTGTAGAATTATATATAATTCAATATAAACTCGCAGAGGAATTCATATCCCTCGCGGACCTGGAATCACTGTAAAATCACAGTGAAATCACAGTGAGATTATAGTAAAAACATTGTGAGACCATGATGAAATTACGGTGAATTCACCATGATTTTGTGCCATTCGGTCACTGTAGTTTTATGGTTATCTCACAGTCATTCGATAGTGGTTTCACAGCAAATTCACAGTGAATTTACAGTGAACTTACAGTAAATTTACAGTAAATTTACAGTAAATCCACAGTAAATTCACAGTGAATTCACAGTGAACTTACAGTAAATTCACAGTGAATTCACAGTGAACTTACGGTAAATTCACAGTAAATTTACAATTAACTTACAGTAAATTCACAGTGAAAATACACGGAAAAAAAATGTAGTAAATTTCACTAAAAAATATGAAAATAATTTTACTATATCCAGTTCAGTAAATTTTACTATATTAGAATGGAAAAAAATCAAATTAAATTTTTAATAACTTTTAACTTTTTATCATTAGTGCTACCATTTTGATTATTATTGTTATTTATGTCATCTGTATTGGTGTTTGTATCGATTTTTATTTTTAAAAATCACTTGCTTTAACCGAGATTCGAACGCTGATCTCCCGCGTGCGAGTCCTTTCCTATGTCTAACGGCCTGATGTTTCCTTTGAACAAAAGTTTCTGAACTTGTAATACATATTTTTATATGCTATCCTTACCAACTTTTAATTTTATCTACACATAGTAAAATTTAATTTACAGATTATATAATCGTGTTAGCAAAAAATACATTACGTATAATAATTTTTAATATCTTCTTATGTAATAATTGCCAACCAGTAAATTTTACTAAATGTTTTGCAATAATTAAAATACAGAATGTATTTACTGACATCTGTTATTTAATTTTACTACAATATTGTAATTTTGACTATATTTTTTTCTCCGTG
>OZ024710.1:13742773-13781542 GCA_964016945.1 Microplitis deprimator | reverse complement strand
CATGGGAAATGATATGAACAAATATGTTCGGGGCCTCCTAACCTCGCGTTCTAATGAAAACTCGATTTTCGAATATCGAGGTAAAAAAAATAAATTGTCACTCTACCACTCTAAAGCTACGAATTGACGACTGTGGTGTCAAATCATCATAAAACTATAGTCAAATCACCATTAATTTACCAAGGAATCGTGGTGAAATCACCATTAATTTACTGTGAAATCATGGTGAAATCATCATTAATTTACCGTGGAATCATGGTGAAATCACCATTAATTTACTGTGAAATCATGATTGAATCACCATTAATTTACTCTAAGCTCGCAGTGAAATCACTACTAAATCACAATGACAAAATGGCACAAAATGACTGTGAATTCACGATGAAATCACCGTAAATACACCGTAAAATTACGGTGAAAGTGAATTCACTGCGATTTCACTGTGATTTTACAGTGATTCCAAGTCCGCGAGGGATAAATGTCTATATAATTAGATACCCTGAAAAAAAAATGCGGTTATCGTAACCATCTGAAGTATTGCTAATAGTAGATAGTTGTCATAACAAAATGTATCGTTAACTTGGCAATACCAGATTGCTGCATTGACTATCTTCAATTTTAAATAAAAGTATTGTCAATTTAACCATATTCTTTGGCTATGTTCCCCATACTTGGTATTGCTGTTTTAACGTTTCCTATAGATTGCTATTATAGCAATCCAAATTGTTAATATAGGAATCCAAATGGTTAATATAGCAATCTGGATTGTAAATATACCAATACGTATTGTTAATATAGCGATACGTATTGCCGTAGCAACCATCTATATAAATAGTTGATTTAACAAAACATTGTATGGGTAAAATAGCAATCTAGTCTTTACGCAAATAAAGTATTGCTATATTAACAATCTACGATTTTCCAACCTTTAGATGCTTACTATAACCTAACGGTATTGCTATTACAGCAATATTTTTTTTTCAGTGTACAATCATATATAATTGTATCTAATATAATAATATACATATTATCATATGCTTACAAAATTTCACGTAATCGAATCGTATGAACAAACGAAAACTAGTTTGTCTCAAGAAAATCATTTTTCTTGAATAAAAAGACATGTGTGTCATGGGACGCCCGAGAGAAGCTAAGCTTTTTTTCCGTTCTACATAAACCCTTATTACTGATTAATATAATTTAATTTCGCTATATAATCGTAAATAATTACTTGAAAATTTTTAGGAATGACCCTAAAGTTAGCCAACATCTGACATTTTTTAAATTAAAAATTCTCAACTAAGAAAAAAAAAAATTATTTCAGAATTGGAAAAATCACTCGTGTTTATTTTTACGAAATTTAGACAATTATTTTTCTAGTTTAGTAAAAGAATAATTGTTTTCGTTATAATTTAAAAGTTAAATGATGAATCATTTATTTTTGAGCTAAAGATTAATACCCAGATAGCAATATGTCGTCTTTTACAGTTCTTAAAGAACTCTTATTTAAGATTTAGACGTCAGAATTTTGATCAAAACGCGGCCTCCAAGACGTTTTGAGGACGTCAAATGCGCCACCTAAAGAGTAAATCAGGACTTCATAGAGAGAGTTCTTAAAGAGCTCTTTTTTCTGACTTCAAAAAAAAAAGAGTTCTTAAATAAGTCAGAATTAAGAACCCTCTTTGACTCCAGAAAAAAAATAGTTTATAGGAGACATTTTTAGTTTTAATGGTAATTAATGTTAAAAAAAAAAGCTTAAATTGAAGAGAATCAATTACATAAAGATATATTCTATTCGAAATAAAAAAAATCTTGTCTCCTGCGGCCAAGAGTATAGATTTACTAGCGGTCACCCATCCAAGTATTTGCCATGATTAATGCTGCTTAACTCCATTGATGATGTGGTGTCCCCTGGTCTGACTTGGCTAGCTGCTCCTGATGAGATAATGTATTTCTTTTTTCTGCATAAGCTCTTCTGCTCACATAAAATTATAAACGACTTATAGCAACGATAAAAAATTTTATATCGACTGTTATATACAAAAATAAAAAAAAATACCTTTCGATTTATAATTATCGATTTAGTTGTCAATAAGTAGAATTACTGAACGTTTTATTACTTATAATAATCCATTTAAAATACAAAAATGAATACATAGCGAAATGAGTTCACTCGAATGCGATTATTTTTATTTTGTTATCATTTAAAAATTTTTAAATAATACGAAAAAAATTTTTCTAAGTCCGATATTTTGAAGACTTACAAAATCAGAAAAAAGACCTGTTCAAGAGCTCATATTCTTGATGTCTTACGAATTCAGAAAAGAAGAACTCTTAAAGAGCTCATATTCCTGATGTCTTGGGAAGTCAAAAAAAATACCTCTTAAAGAGCTCATATCTATGATGTCTTATAGAATTAAAAAAAAAACTTCTTAAAGACTTCTTAATTAAGAGTTCCGAAAAATGAGGTCTTTAAGATGACATATTCGGAGTTCTTAAGAAAGTCTTTGGAAAGACATCTTTAAGAAATCTTTCTGCTATCTGGGTATATACACTGTGAAAAATCGGAAGTGAATCCGGATTTAATTTCAATCCGAATTCACTCCACCACTTGGAGTTCCGGAGTTTAAAAAAAAATCACTCCGCATGCGAAGTGAATTAGAAGTTTTTTTTGGTAGAGTGATCTCGGAGTGACGCGGATTTCATTTCACTCCCAATTCACTCCGGTACGGAGTTTCAATACTTAAATTAATTTATATTAATTTATATGAAACTGTTAAACAGTGTGTGTGTGTTCGGGTGTGTGCGAGTGCGCGATTGCGTATGCGTATGTGTGTGCATATCAGCTGATCAGTAATGTAAACGCGAGTTTTTACTTCGATTATATTTAGTGAAGTTATATTTCATTAATATTATTTTCAAAACTCCTCCCCGGAGTGAATTTCATTCCGGAGGGATCAAAGTAATAAAACATTATCGACTCCGCGAAAACTCCCCTTCGGAGTGAATTTCACTCCGAGGGGAGTGAATAATTAAAAATTTATTTAAGCCTTATAGAGCTTGAATCTTTTGATGTGGGTATTTGCCGCCTCAATTTTAAAAACTTTTTCAATCTAACTCGCCTGAAATTCGGGTAAGGAGGAGTGAACTAGAGTTTAGTTCGAAGTTTAAAACTCCGTTTCATCCTAGTACGCCTTGAATAAGTTCGAAAAAAAATAAACCAGGGTTTAGTTTGAAATTTAAGACTCTGTTTCAACCTATACTAGTCGAACCTGTAAATTTTTGTTAAGGATGAAAATGGGATTAAAACTTAGAAATTATTCTTCTTGTAGTAATGATAAGAAACTAAAATTTTTAAAAATATATAAGAAATTAATGAATAAAAGATAATTTAATAACTGAATAATGAGTTTATTGATTGAGTTAAAGACTCGAAACTACATAAAAAATTTCATTTTCCAAGTCAAAAATGTTGATGGGCTTGATTACACTGATATTGTGATAAAGTATATGTAAAAAATGTTAACATTTTATGTTATTTTTTCCGGATAAATCATAATATAATATACTAAAATGTGTCTGTAATCATACCAACTCTTACTCTTTATGGTCTCTTTCGATCATCATATAATGTCGTATAACTTGTTCTTAGTTTAAATCATATTATCAATAAAAGAATGAAAAAAACACAGGTTTTAATATTTGTCCCGGATATTTCATATATTATTTCTCTGACCTGAGTCAAAATTTATTTAAATCTTGATTTTGATCACTGACATTGATTTCTGCCTCACTACATTTATTTCATTGAACATAATCGGGAATTAAAATTTAAAAACCGCTTTTTCATTAATGATTATCGATTCTTAAATTTTCAAACTTTAGCATAAAGCGTACGTTGCTTGAAAAGCTCTTAAAAAAACAATTGAATGTAATAGCATTTTCGAGGTCGAAGGGCTCGAAAATATATTCACAGTGATGTTTTCAAGCTCCTTGAGCTCGAAAACAGCGGGAAGTTTTGGGGCTGGCCCGCAGGGCCAACCGACGCCCAGACAGTCACTTATTAAATAGTAAATAATACAAAAATATTATTTTCACTTATTTTTTAGTAATTTTAGTTGGTTAGTTGAAACTGTCACTTAAGAAATAAAATGAGTAAACTAAAGCGACAAGTAAACAAATAAGAGTAATAAGGCTGCAAATGAACATTAAATATAACTGACGACGAGCAGAAACAATTGTGTTTCTTCCCAAGGAAAGAAACACGCATGTTTCTGCCCGCTGTATGAAGGTAATTTTGAATCACGAATTCGCTAGCAGTTGTTTGCAGCATCGGCTTGAAATTAGCTTGTTTCGACGGGCTGTAGAGACACTGAAACTTCAAGTTTCGATTCTGGTATCATGAAAAAATAATTTAACATTTATTTTTTATTTATCCTAATAATAAAAAAAATTGATCGACATACAAATGCTCTTACTTAAACATTTCGTTTCCCCTATTAAAAGAAACAATTTAAAACCATTAGAAAAAAAAAATTTTTAATACTTTTTAATGCTTTTAAATACTTTGAATACTTTTGAATCACCCTTCTTATGGGCATTTAACATTGCAAATCGTTTCTTTTATTCAGGGTTTATAACTTTTCAGCGTTTCTTATAAATTAAATAGAAAAATTATGAAATTTTTTAATTAATAATAAGTAAACGTTCTGAAATTTCTAATAATTTAATAATAAACAGCTCAGTTTATTTCGATGGTTAATTTGGTTGTGTCTTACGACCACAATTTTTAAAATATTTCTAAATGCAAAAAAGATGCGCAGTAACATTGAACGGTGTTGCCACGATCACTTCTCGAATATTATGGATGTATTATGTATGTGTATATAAACGTATTGATACTACTTGGATGGATGTGCGAGCAATATGATTGTACTTTTACAAAAATTTCCAATTAGCGGCGTTTAACTAACCACTTCAGTTATGCTGTTTTTTTAATTCGGTATGCTATACTTTTGAACGTGACTACCTCGAAACAACTACCTTAAATGGAATTTTGTTGACGTACTGCACCGTTTTAAACATCGATAATGTAAATTGTTACTTAGCGGGTAAAAAATACTATTATCCTAAAATGACTAGTTTTTATTTTCACTCCTACTTGAAAATGTTGTTGTAAACATTGAAAAAAAAAAAATCCCTGCACGTTTCAGCTCTCAATTTTAATTTTAGGTACTTTACATTTGATTTTGAAGTTTTCCCGTTTAAAACACATTGGGAAGTTAGGATTTTTTTTTAATTCTCTATAACTTAGCCACACTTCAAGTTATAGGGTTGTCGTTTGCGGCATTTTGTAGGCAATTTAATACTCTTCAAATTTTTTCTTGGTAATTTTACTGAGACTTTAATTGTTTTTTCTGTATTAGCTTAAAAAATAATTTTTTTAATAATAAATTGGGTTTTTAGTTGATATTGACTACACTATGAGGAAAAAATGGTTTTCTAAACTATAAAAAACATAGTTGAATGAGATCTCCACTAGTAACTGCAGTTTCGTTAACCCATATGATATTAGTTGACAGTAACAGAAAAGTATAGTAACAAAACAGCCTGTAGATTTCACAGCTATTTTTTATTTTAAAAGTATTTCCCTCGCGGAATTGCCATAACGGTATTTCTACGGTATTTTCCCGGTATTTTTTGGGTATAAGTATTATTACGGCATACCCACGGTATAAATTCGGTATGTTTGTGAAATTTTATTACTGCGTTAATACCGTAAATATATTGTGTTGATACCAAATTTATGTAGGGACTATACCGTATTTATACTGTGGTTATACCGTATTTACGCTCTCGCTATACCGTATTTATACGATGATCATACTTCATTTGTATAGTTTTTATGCGGTACTTAAACGTCGGTTATACCATATTTATACGGCCGCTATACCTCATTTAAACAGTGGTTATACGGTATTCATACAATGTTCGCACCATATTTATACAGTGTTTATGCCGCATATATGGAGTGGTTATGCCGCATTGATACGGTGATTATGCCGTCTCACTCTTACAAGCTGAAAAATACTTTTCATATCTTTTAGTTTTATTAACAAGCAATCTTCAGATTCTATAACAGATACAATATTTTTTACTACTACTTGCATTCTTGAATGACTCATCTCTTCACTATGTTCTGCTTTCAATTGTTCAATAAAAAAATACAGTTCATTTTCACTTTCAAAAAAAAATTTTTTTCAAAAAAATTTCTCTCATATTAAAAAATAAAAACTCTTGAAACTGGTAAAAATTTTTCAATTTATACAAAAATATGCTGACTTGAGGAAAAAAAATTTTGATTCAAGATAAAAATTTCAAGATAATTATTTACTTGGTGCAAAAAGATTTTAGTTTTCTCAATCGTTAAAACAAAATTTCTTGAATCAGGAATTTTTTTCTTGATTCGAGTTAACTGTTTTTTCTATGTAATAATAATTCGCAAGAACATCAGATAATTTCGAAATACATTTAGAATCAATATTAATAACTAGAATTATTTTATGATTAAAAATTATAAAAGTTTTTCAATTTGAAGATGTTTAAACACTGCAGTGTTTATGTAGTATGGGTATTTTGACATAAAAGTTTTTTTTAGCTCATAAAGTTCTTTATTTGCACGTTATGAAAACCTACACGCGTCTTTTGAATTCTAGTTTCGCTACACAAAAAATACAGTTAACGAACCAAGAAAAATATTCTTGATACAAAAAAATTTTTAACTTCCCGCTAAGAAAATCGAAGATTTTCAAAAATTTCGGGAAGTTATTGTTTTCACCCCGATTTGCAAAAATCGAAATTCCAACAGATGTCGACGTTTTGAGGTTCTAGGAAGCTATTTTGACTAAATTCCAGATGATGTCCGAGTGTATGTAAGTATGTATGTACGTACGTATGTAAATATTCAGTAACTTCTGAACGGATGAACCGATTTTGATCGTCAAGGTGTCATTCGACGCGGTTTGTCAATATCTCGAAGCTGAAAATTTGAGCTTAATCGGTAGGGTACGTTTGGAGATATTCCAAAAATAAAATTTTTTCAAAAATGTTTTTTTTGAATAACTTAATTCGCTCGATGAATTGATTCCAAAATCTAGTCAGCTCTAAAACTTTATAAGCCGCGTCGAATGCCACCTCAGCCATCAAAATCGGTTCATTCGTTCAAGAGAAACCGTGAACGAAAGAATTAAAAAAAATTTTTTTTTTTAGTTTTTTTGAAATTTCTCAAAAAAGACTCGATAAATCAATTTTAAAATTTGATCAGCTCTAGAACTCAATAAAACGCGTCGATCGCCACCTCAACCGTTGCAATCGGTGAATTCATTCGAGAGATATTGTTGGAGAAGAAATGGTAAAAAACGTTATTTTTCAAAAACAAAGGCACTCAAAAGTATTTTCGAGCTCGAAAATGTATTCCCGACAATGTGTTCGAGCTCAAGGAGCTCGAAAACTGCGGGAAGTTTTGAGGCTGGCCCGCAGGGTCAACTGACAGACCGATTTTTTTTAACGATTCGGAAAATAAACATTTTCTTACACCAAATAAATAATTATTTCGAAATTTTTATCTTGAATCAAAATTTTTTTCCTCAAGTTAACATATTTTTATGCTTTGATCGAAAAACTTTTACTTGTTTTAAAAGTTTTTATTTCCTATTATAAGAGATATTTTATTGAAGAAAGCCGTGCCAGGTTATTGCAGCAATATTGCATTTTTTTGTTTAAAAAAAATAAAATTTCTTGAAATAATTACTATTTATTTAACGCAAGAATTTTCGTATACTCCAACCAAGAAAAAAAAGTTGCTCAAACCGAGAGAAAAATTTCTTGGTAGAAAAGATATATATGGAGGAGAGGGAAGTCACTGGTGCTAGGCAGCAGCAGCAAGAATAGTTCGGTGCTCGCCACTAGATAGCGTCTACGACTTGTATTTTCCCTGGTAAGAAACTGATTTCAGAAGTTTTATAATCCAAACTTGTGACCAAAATAGCTCAACTGGTAGAGCACTCGGCGCGATACCGACATGGTCTGGGTTCGATTCCCAGTTCGGGCTATCTATATTTTTCTCAATTTATCTATAAATAGTCTTACTGAGAAGGTTTGCATGTTTAGGTTTCCACTTATTAAATTGGTGTATTACCGTACGATGGACGGTGTGGCTCAATAAGTTATAGATTAAATTGAACGGAATATAGTATAGTGCCGGATAGCTCAACTGGTAGAGCACTCGGCGCGATACCAACATGGTCTGGGTTCGATTCCCAGTTCGGGCTATCTATATTTTTCTCAATTTATCTATAAATTGTCTTACTGAGAAGGTTTGCATGTTTAGGTTTCCACTATATTAAATTCCAATTTAATAAGTGGAAACCTAAACATGCAAACCTTCTCAGTAAGACAATTTATAGATAAATTGAGAAAAATATAGATAGCCCGAACTCGGAATCGAACCCAGACCATGTCGGTATCGCGCCGAGTGCTCTACCAGTTGAGCTATCCGGCACTATACTATATTCCGTTCAATTTAATCTATAACTTATTGAGCCACACCGTCCATCGTACGGTAATACACCAATTTAATAAGTGGAAACCCAAACAATTCTGGCTCGGGTACTCCTCTGTTATTTGACAGAGTGATAAGTACCTTTTTTGATGGTAATATAATACATTCTATATTACATAATGACAAAAATATTTATTATTAATGTTTTCATAAATAATTTATCTATGAATTTGAACTAAAACTTTAAAAAAAAATATTTTAATTAAAAGTCTACAGAGTCTCTACTATATGATTGAAAATATACGATTGACATAATACATTGTAAAGCAATATATATATATATATATATATATATATATATATATGATTCCGTATAAACACCTTATTAAATCAGTACAATTGTTGTGTGAACTCGGTAGAAATACCGTATTATTACGGTAACAATGCCATATTATTACGGTAGAAATGCGGTATTATTACATCACAAATGTCGTATGATCACGCTAGAAATTTGGTATTAATATCATATAAATAAAGTATTAATATTATAGAAATGCCGTATTAATACAGTAGAAGTACCGTGTTATAACGGTAAAAATAACGTATTCATACGGTAGAAATGCTGTATAAGCTCCGTATAAACGCAGTATAAGCTCTGTAGAAATACCGCAATTCAATTTCACAAATACACCGTGTAAATATAAAAAACTTGTTATCGACTACGTTTATACTCTTTTAATACAGTGTTTAGACCGTATCATGAAAACCGCGAGGGTTCTTCCTATAATTATAACTATATCCTGTACTTCCTATAATTATAACTGGTCTTGCGATGGTAATTGCGATTACAGTTATAATCTCATAATAATTAAATTTTCAATACTTTATTCATGTGACGGCTAGTTTGGTACATTACCTATATAATGTTATTTCAAATCAACTATCTGAATTTCTCTATCGAAAATAATCGTTGTCCTTTTTTACCCTCACTCTTAAGAGATACACTAACATGTATCTATACACTAACAAGATATTTATGTATAAAACTAACATTTTATATCGATTGATTGAAAAATCTACCTTCCATTTCGGCTGCCGAATGGCCTTTTTTTAATAGGGAAGAGAAAGAAAGATGGTATGAAGAACAGTTTGTACGCAAGAATTTTAAACATTTCACCGACCGGCCAAATCATATTTTGGATCTCCTATTAAAGCTAAGACATTACCTAATAATAGTCGAGATCTCCTATGGGTTACTGACCCAGGAGTTTTGGATCCAAATATTATCAACAAAAATTCATATTGTGAAAATCAACGGAACCGAGCTATAAACTATGCTGTTAGTTATGAAGCGGCAAAGCCATTTCTTCGGCTTTTTGCACCAGCTAACATTTACTGCACAATCTGGGACCACAATTATACGAACATTAATCCACAAAAAAGGCTTTTAGATGAATTAAAACTATCATCTGTTACTGCGGAAGATATTGGTACGATTGAAAGAGAGACGAGAGGACAAGTTGAAAGTCAAATTTGGTTCAAGCAACGCCGTTTTAGAATTACGGCAAGTAATTTTTATAAGTGCTGTATAATCCGTGATGATAGAGCACAGATGAAATTCGCTTACAATTTATTAAATCAGCAACCTTTTAAATCAAATTCAACTGACTGGGGCAAATGAAATAAAAGCTTTACTTATATATGGATCTACTGATGTAAAAATTGAAAAATGTGTTTTTTTGTTAGTAAATCCCATCCCTTATTAGGAGCCTTTCCAGATGGGATTATTGGCAGTGATACAGTAGTTGAAGTCAAGTGTACTTATTCTCGAAGATTCACACCGATTACAGAGAAGACAATCCCGTATTTATATCGAAACCAAAAGAATAATTTAAGATTTAAAAAAAACCATTTGTACTATTGCCACATACAAGATCAGCCTTTCGTGGGCAACCACCCTGAGTGGACCAGTAGGGTATTGGACTAATGACGCTTAGCGAGGTCCCTACTCTACACCCAGAGCTCACGATAATTTACTTGAGCCGGCCTAACGATAAGTCTAGTCATATCTAGTTATTTAGTCCAGTGATCAGTTTATTTAATTTGTTTCATATCTTTGAGTTTGGTCGTTCGGCATTAATAACCACAGTAATTATTTTATAAATTATTTATTTGAAGAACGTTTTAATTCACCACATTTCGAGTCAAATTTCTACACGCGGTCATTTAGTAAAGCCAAAGTTAAAATTGATTTGTGCCGATAAAATTTGTGAGTGTTGCTACATCATTGCTGTTCATTTCCTGCAATTTTCTATCACCAAAGATTGGGCCTACACCGTTGCTGCCACGAGGGTCATTTTCCCCCTATACCTATAAGGATGAAGCATGCAGTAAGGTACAGCGTAAGTGGGATTTCGTCTTACCCAAATTAAAATCATACTTGCCCGGGAAAAAATCATCAGGTCTGATCATGCATGATCATGCGTTAATCTCATGCATGATCATGCCTGAATATTGACCAGCCATGAGCATGCATGATCAGGCATGATTGTGCTTTTTCGTGCACGATCACGCATGCTCATGGCTGGCCAATATTCAGGCATGATCAGGCCTGAGCAAGCCCAATCCCTCAAATTATTAAAAAAAAAATAAAAATAATGATAAGTCAATTTGAAATTAACTTATTTTGTGAGTATTATTGTGTAGTTAATGTTTACTGGTTGAAAAGTACTTTTGAAATTTTACCCGCGACGGGTTTCGAACCCACGACCGTCATGTTAGGAAGCACGTCCGTTGTCTACTAGGCTGAACTATCTTATTCAGTTTACGACGATTTTTAACATCTTTTGAAACCTTAAGGTTATAAAAAATAAAATATTATTTAAACTTGATCTTGATTTGGTTATTAAATATTTTCTGAATAATGGATAAAAAGAATTGTAGTTATCAATTACAAGCAAATTTAACAATTACATTAATCTTAATTGTTAATTAAAAAAAAAGCAATTATATTGAGTTTCATTATCAATTTGGCAAGAATTGATTATTTCAATTCTTTAATTAATCCGAAAAAACAATTTTTAATTAATTTCATTTAAATTATTTTTCGGAAACAAAGATTAATTTTCGTTATTAATTGAACCAAAAATTATAATTTAAATATCTTTGATTATCGATTTAAAAATGATGATTTTAACTACTATCATTAAAATAAAAAATGTTTAATTATTCGAAGTTTTTCATAAAAAATATATGATTATCCTTAATTAAAAACCTCAATCAAATCCTATTGAAGCTCGACCGGATTTTAATCGAATTCAATCGGTTCAATCGGAGATTTTAATCGTAGATTTTGATCAAATTATTTGTAATAATTGACCCTTGCCTGAATCAACACATGATCATGTATGCTGATTTTTTCCCAGATAATTAATCTAAATTAAATAAACAATAAAATAAAAAAGAAACAATAATTATAATTAATCTAACAGTTTCTATTAACGACTAACTTTTATTTATGAATATGAAGGAGTATGCTTAATCATGCATGATTAAGCCTGAATATTTATAAATATTTTTCACTATTTGCATATAACCGTGAAAGATTAAGGTTAACCATGCATAGCCTTGTACGATCATGTGTAGATAAGGTGTAGAGGGCGCAATCTGAACAGTTGTATTCTATTTCGCTCCGTATATTTTTTATCATTTTTGTGTTTTACATTCGATTTAAAAAATTTTCTTTTGTGTTGAGTTAATTAAGCAATTTTTAGTTAACGTTTTGTGCTATTTTGCTTTAGTGATGATATTTATTTTACTCAGCAATCCGAATCTTAAGTTTTCATAACACGTGTTTTAATAATAGCTATAGTGTGCTGACTTATTAAATATTTAGTTGTAAAGTGTTTTCCTGTCATCTATACTACGCCGGACAAACCTTCTAATTGGTGTGGTATCTGTATTCGCTCGATTACCGATGAGCATGCGGTGACGAGTGATGTTTGTAAACATTGTTTCCATCTGACATGTGTAAAAGTTAGATTTACTCTGCGTTCAAGATCTGATGTTTCGAATTTTGTTGCTGAAAAGTGTCCTATTTGTCCAACTACACATCCTCAGCCTTAACCCAAGTCTAAAATAATACAAGATATAAATGAAAAGCTAGGGTTACTTAAAGATGTCAAAACACAAGTTACTAGTATTCCTGAAAAATTGGATTGTTGACTGACTTTTGCAAAAGTTTGCGTGAAGACTATGTCAACTTGGAAAAGCGTGTTGCTGTGGTTGAAAATGCTACTGCTGCTTCGTCTGAGATTAATCATAATTTAAATAGTGTCAAAGTAATTCCAGATATTGAAGTCCGCCAGCTACTTCTAGAAACAAAACAATTGTATGATGAACTTGTTGTTTCTGGAATTCCTGAGATGCCTTCGAAAATTTGAGAGATATTGTGATTAATTTGGGTAAATTTTTGGGACTTCAAGAGATTGATGTCAACTGTGTTTCATCGGTGGAGCGTCTTGGCAAAAGAAGGATAGCTGTTGCTGGAGTTGATTCCCCGCGTTCTCGTGATGTTCTCGTTAAGTGTCAGTCCTCGCTTATTGTTAATAAGTTTTTTGAAGCGAAGAAAAAGCGTCGGGACATTACAGCTGATGTGTTAGTTCAAGGTGCACGTAAATTACCAGTTTATATCAACAGACATTTTCCATCTGCAATTTATAAGCTACGTCAGAATATTGTGAAGCAGTTCCCGATGATTAGCAAGAAAAATGTTTGGATAGCATCAAGCGCTGTATATGTTAGACTTCAAGATGGCTCTGAGCCATTGAAGATATTACCGTCGATGGATTTAGCGAAGATTCCAGGCTTAAGCCAATAACGTAGTGTCGTTGTCTCTAGGCAGGGTGAAAATATTTGCAATTCATTAGTTAATTTAAAAATTTGCCATCTAAATGCTCAGTCATTAGTTCCGCATATTGACGAGTTCCGTGATCATTTTGGAGTTTTGGACTATGATATTATTGCTGTTTCTGAACCTTGGCTCTCGTCATGTGTTGTTGATGCGCAAGTCCACCTTCCTGAGTTCCATCTGCTTCGTAATGACCGGAAAACACGTCATGGTGGAGGTGTTTTACTATTCATACGTGATACATTATCATCAAGAATTATTTGCTGTTCTTCAAACTTAGTGGATGGTCATCCGGAGTATATTATTGCTGAAGTGTGGTCTACGTTACGTAATAAAATTTTAATTTCGGTAATTTATCGTCCTCCAAATACTGCTTTACTAAATAACTTTGAAAGTGAGTTCAGTGAACTTTTTATGTTTTATAAAAATATTGTTATTATGGGTGATTTAAATATAAATATGTTGTCTAATACTAATTTGTCTGCGCATTTGAATGACTTTTGTAATTCATATAATTTGAGCATTGTTCCGTTTAGTGCTACACATCATACTGCTACGTCTCACACGTGGATTGATCATTGTATAATTAATGACATTAATAATTTGGTTAGTTCGTGTCAATCGGATGTGCTTTTTCTCTTTGGACATGACATTATTAGTGTGACTTTAAATTTTAGAGTTCCTAGGCATTCTCCGTTGACTTTCCGTTGTCGAAATTGGAGTTTAATTAGTAGTGAGTCAATAGCTAATAATGTAAATAATACGTCAGTACTATTCTGCGATAATTATTTGTCAGTCGATGACAGTGTTTCTCATTTGAATCAAAATGTGTTTAATATTATTGACTCAATTGCTCCTGAGCGTATGATAAAAGTATCTCGTCCACCTGCTCCTTGGATATCTGATGACATTCGAGATTTGCAGCATCGCAGAGATAAGCTGTATAGAATTTACCATAGATCTGGTTATGCATATAAGGAGTACTGCAATGTCCGTCGTCTTGTAACGAAAAGGATTATTGAAGCTAAGAAGAATTATTTGCAGGATAGTTTTAGGCATGCTAAGCATCCAAAAACCATTTGGAATGACTTCAGAAGACTGGGTCTTTTAAGAGATTCCTCGAAAGTGTTTGTTTCGCCAGATCTTGATTTGGATCTGCTTAATAACTACTTTGTGTCTGTTGGGCGTTCTGGGCGCAATTACGATAATCACCGAGATATCTGTGTAAATGATAGCAATGCCCCGAATCAGTTTAAGGGGTTACATGGGTTTCGTCGGGTAAAAAAAGGCCTATTTTCAATATTTTTTTTTCTATGTAAAAAATTATTTATTTAATTCAAACTTTTTTCTGTCTTATAAATACATATTTAAAGAATAATTTCTGAAATTTTCAAAAAAAAAAAAATTAAAACTCCTCCATTGTGACGTCATGTCCGGTGACCCCTCGGAAAAAGGGTGCGTCCGCGTTGTCAGCATAACTCCTGACAAAATCATCTAAAATGAAAAAACAAAGATAAGTGTTTTAGTTAAGACCATAAACTCGTGCTTGAACGAAGGAAAGAAAAAAAAAGTAAAAATTGGAATTTTGGCAGACATTTTTCCAAAAAAATGAAAATTTCGGTCAAATTTGCTTGACATTTTGTTTTTTTTAAAATAGTTGTAATTGAAAAAAAAAAAAAATCCTTCGTCCAAGCACGAGTAAATTGTATCTCGAACACCTGTGTAAAATTTCATCAAGATCGGTTGAGTAGTTTCCGAGAACATTTGACAACCGACTTTGAAAACACGGTTCCGAGAAAAACGCGTTTAAAGTTTTGAGTAACAATAAAAGTGGAAAAAAAAATGTTTTTTGTAACTTACAGTGAATCGTCGATTCCTGGGCCATAAAGTATAGATCCTGCAGCAGTTGCAATGTCCAGGGCATCCTTTTGCTCCTGTCGATGACGGATTCTGGCTTCGCGAGTCTCGCTTGCAGATTTTTTTTCGGCTGCGCACACACGGTTTTCATCCGAAATTCGGGCATATTCGTGGGAGTTTCGGCCTAATTTCAAATCCATACCGTGCATAATCAATAATAAAGCTGATGTTCCTTCATTGAAGATACAAGCAGCGACCAATGCCGCAATATTCTTCCAGGTACCGTCACTGGAAACACTCACATCTGTCGTATCTTGTAAATCGTTTTCAATATTTGTAAATTGTTTTTCTTCTTCAGCAGCAGATGAGAATAGAGTCTGAGTAACTGTCTCAATACACTCATGTATTTTATCGATATAAAAATAGTATGTAGACTGGTTTAAAAATGAACTGCTTATGTCCATCAAACCGCAGAATTCCTCGCATCCGGCGAGCCCTAAGCCCAATATTCTCATAACAAAAATGAACCGGCGATTTAATTCATACATTCTTCCGATTTTTTGACAAGATAAAATATATTTTGGATCACATCGTTCACATTCTACTACGATTTTATATCCCAGACCAAATTTCGAACATTGCTTAAATTGTACTTTACCATTACACAATTGATCTTCATCTTCATCGTCAAGAACACCGCACAAACGATGAGAGAGTTGAGAAAACCAAGGCAAAATCTATGATTGAATATTGGAGCGTATCCTTTTCTGGCACGTGCTCTTTATCATCACCTTTTAATTTTTTTGCTGAGGTGCTCGTGAAGGAACTATCATCAGTTTCCGGATCTTTAGGATTAAAGGACTGTCTCCTTTTTCTCGGTCTATCTTTTCTACGAGCTCCAAGGGTTAACTGTTTTCTCGAAATTTTATGCATTGTTTATCAACTTCACAAATGACGCTAGATAACCACAAATAATACCACGTTTTTAATAAATTATATGATAGAAACTTGAGATAACCTCAAATGAACCTCGTCCTTCAAGAAGTAATCACCAAATAAAATATTTCAAACTAGTTTTCCTTAGGAAGTGAAAGTAATATACAACAATGACAGACAAACAATAGACGAGCAGCTGCTCACTATACCTGAGGCGCGCTGACCCTTCTATACCTGACTTGGAGCGCACACCTTTCAAAGGTTGTATCTCCAAAACTATTATTCGGATCGACTTGAAAATTTAGGACAATATTCTTGAGATGTTGTAGAAATTAATGAGCCAAAAAAAAATCGATTTTTTGAACCCACGAAACCCATGTAACCCCTTAATTTTATTGAAATCACTGAGGAAGATGTTAAGCGAAATATAAAGCGCATTACTACTACAGCTGTTGGTCCAGATGGTCTTTCGATTAAACATTACAAAGTATTACAGCAAATTCTATTGCCATCAATTGCTAATTCATTTAATATTTCTTTGAGGACATATCAGTTTCCGGAGCAATGGAAGAAGTCTATCGTGTTACCTTTACCTAAAGTGAGGTGTCCGCAGTCTTGTAATGATTATAGACCGATTTCAATTTTGTGTCTTTTATCAAAAGTGTTGGAACGTTGTGTACACGATCAACTGATTTATTATATTAAAGTAAATAATCTGTTGGATCCTTATCAGACGGGTTTCTAAGAAGAAATGAATACTCAAACTGCAGTGCTTCGACTATGTGATGATATTCGCTTTGCAATTGATGGCCGCAAGGTTACTGTTGCTCTTTTCTTTGATTTCAGCAAGGCGTTTGACTGTGTTGATCATAGTTTGTTGTTATTAACGCTCAAGAACTTAAATTTATCGTCAGGAACTCTATTATGGATAGAATCATATTTATCTAACAGAACCCAAGCAGTTAAGCATGGAGATTGTTTATCTTCATGGCAGTGCCCTCGAAGCGGTGTTCCACAAGGTAGTGTGCTTGGGCCGCTACTGTTTTCGTTATTTGTCTCAGGGTTGGGTCTACAGATTAAATGCAAGCATCTCCTTTACGCAGATGACTTAGTTGTTTACATATCGTGTTTAATGTCTGACTTGAACGATGCAGTGTTAAAGATAAATGATGATGTCAATTTTATAGTTGAGTGGTGTTCTAATAATTTATTAAAACTAAATGCTTCAAAGACTAGGTCAATTATCTTTGGTTCGCCTCAGCATGTTAATGATCCTGCTTGTATTACTGCTCGGAAGATTATAATTGGTGATACAGTTACCGACTACACTGTATCTGTTAAATATTTGGGTGTTATTTTAGATAACATTCTTTCATGGCATGATCAAGTTATTGCAATGTGTAATAGATCGATGTATTGCCTTGCGCGATTGAAAATGAACAGTGACTTATTTAATCTTCCAATGCGACGAAGATTAGTTGCAGCGATAATTTTGCCTATTTTTGATTACTGTACAGTGGCCTACACTGACATGTCAGGCACTTTACTAAAAAAGCTGCAGAGAAAATTCAATTGCTGCATCAGGTTCATTTACAGACTGGCGAGGTATGAACATATTACTCCGAGCAAAAGGTCACTTGGTTGGCTGACATTATCAGGTCAGCGTGAATTTCTTATTGCTTGCTGTGTTTTTAAAATGCTGAGATTACGTCATGATAGAATACTATTGCAAGACTTCAGCGTTTCGACTTCACTTCGTGGACGTTGTATTGGACAAACGAATGTGTTAAGTTTACCATATGCTAGGACGGCAACATTCGATAAGTCGTTTATTGCTACGGCAGTTAGAGTGTGGAATCAATTACCGGAAGAGATTGTAACAATTATTGATTACAACGAATTTCGACGTAAATCTTACACGTTTTTTATAGATAAAGATTATCAATGATTTAATTAATTAACATTAAAAATTTTTGAGCCACAGTGATTTGTATTCAGCAAGTTATAATAGACTTTGCTTTGAGACAACGTAACTTATTATTGTCATTGTTATTATTTTATTTTAATTCATTTGTTATTAGCAATATTATTATTTAATTTATCTTTTTGCGCCTCTATACATATTTATATTTTGTATTCTTTGTAAGGCCCTTAGGGAGCTAAGGCTTCAGGGCCTAAAAATTTCAATAAATAAATAAATCATGTCTGCGCCGTGCATGATCATGGATGACAGAGCATGCTCAAACACGGCCTTTCTCGAGGGATTACATCTCTGGATACAATTATTTCTAACGTAAGTCATGAGCAAGCCTGATCTAAAATGAGTCATGCATGATCATGCTTGATCACGAATGAGTTATATATGATCAAGTATGAACCATGTATGGTCATGCATAACAGAGCATGCTCGATCATGACCTTTCCTGATAGATCATATCTCTGGATAGAATTATTTCAAACTTAATGCATGCGCAAGCTTGATCTAAAATGAGCCATGCATGATCATGCTTGATCACGCATGAGTCATGCCTGGTCATGAATAAGTCATGCAGGATCAAGCATAAATTATGAATGAATCATGCACGGTCAGGCATGAACCCTGCATGATCATACATGATCATGCATGGTGATTTTTTCCCGGGTGGCCTCCTCCCGCGTAAAATTTATTTAATACTTAATTGCTATAACTTTAATTCTAATTAATTCTACTGGGGAAGTTTTCATATTGTAAATGGGTATTTGGTTAAATAAATATAATATTTTCTCTTTGATAATACAAAACCAAATCTTTCACTGAATAAACCACCAGGCATTTCTTTCCTTTAATAATTAATAAGCGCAAATTTCAGGGAACGAGGCGAGCCCCCCCAGCTCACAAGATAATTTATTAATAAAATTATAAGTAACCGTGGCCTGGGCAAGAACTAGCCCATACAGGCCCACCGGTTATAAGCTCTACAATTATACAAAAGATATAATAGTATATTTAACAATTAACAAAAAAATTACATGAACCAAAAATTTCATATTTATTTAAATTAATGCTTTAGTTATTGTATTTATATTGCAAAAGAAAAAAGTTATTGATCTTATGTTTATTTTATTTAAGATATTTATGATACAAAATAAACAAACTGTGATTTTTATACATATTAAATTATTTGTTGACATATTTGATTGATGAATATTTACACAATATTTTTACAAAATTGTATCTAATTCCCTAAAGATATCTGGTTTCCTTTGTTAAGAAAAATAATCAAAAAAATTTTATCGATGCAAAGTGTATACCTATATAATATTCAATTAAAATCATTTTGAATTGTTTCAAATTGTTGTAAATTTGTTTTCTTAATAAGGATGATGCGACTGAGCTAACGACAGCACAACATTAGACATATTGAAACAATTTTCGTTGCTAGACGCGTATAGCGAGGGTTTAAAGGCTCCCGTAAAATTGTATACGTTTTTGTTAGTCCTATCAATCGTATAATATGTACCCTCTTCGATGATAATTTTCTATCGGATAAAACTGTAACACTGGGAAGCTGTTTTCCTTTCAGAAAATGAGGTATATTGATAGTTACTCCTCGTGATTCAAAAATATCTTAAATATTGAATCCACGATCTGCCACAGTCACCTTTTTGACATTTTTCAATAAGATTTGATCTTTCGACGATTTGCCTGTCACTGGTAATTCCACCATATGCTGCTGAGTGATAACATAAAATACCATCAAATGATCCTCCGACCAAAACTTTAACCGTATTCTTATTTTTATATGTATTAAATGTAGCTTGTTGAGCTATTGGATTAGATGGTTTATCAATAGATATCTCAGTAGCATCAACAATAATTCTTGTTGACGGATAAAATATTTTAAAGCCTTCTGGCATGTAAAAGTTGATGACTTCTTGGGTTGGCCAAGTATCCAACTTAATCTAAATCTGGAATATTTCTTCGCAGTTTCATAAGTGTTAACAAAAACATATCTTTTGGTTCAACAAAATTAATTTGTCCATTTAAATATTTTATGTGATGATGTACATAATCACTTAATCTTGTGTACACAAATTGAAATTTAGCGTAAGTTCCGAGTCCAGTATAATAATGTATCACATCATCTCTGTGAGAAATTGAATTAACTGACAGAGATCCACGACCAGCTTGAATATCAATCGAACTGTAAGTTTTCTTGCTGCTGATAGATGATCCTCATTGCTTTATTTGCGATGATTTTAATTGTGTCGATTCAACTTCGTCTGTTTCATTATTTAAAGGAGTCAATGGTGACACCACCTCTACCGTTTGTATGTCAATATTACAATGAACGTCTGATATATTTGACGTCTGAGATTATCAAGCTGTTTGGAATAATAGATGATAAAATTAAGTTTTCAGGTGTCTGATAATCTGTTAAATTGTCTTGAATTGGTGAACCTCTATATTCTGTTCTCTGTGGTTGCTCAGAGACCTTTTGTTTTAGATTTAATAACGAAGATAATGCATTATTCTCTGTTGGCGCATCTATCAGATTTGTTTTCATATCTGTTAAACAACTTTTAGAAACAAGATGTGGATTATCTAAAAGAGACAAACACAATGATGATGAATTAGAATCACTAGAATCTTCTTCGAAAAGAAATTTTTGAAATTTCTTTGAACGTTGAGATTTCTTGATTTGCAGCTCCAATATCAGTGTGGGTACAGCATTAAGTTTTAAAGTTTTTCTATAGGATATAATACCTGAAATAAATATATGATTTTATTTACTTTATACAAATATTGAATAAAGAAATATAACCCTGACTTTAGGATCGTCCACTATATGTATCTGAACCTCATTGGGTCCCAATGGGGCATTCCCAATAGGGAAACTACTATGAGGGCCCAAACAGAACCCAATCGAGAAATCCCAAACAAAAATAAAATAATTCATGGTCAGTATTTCCCAACTGACTCCTAAGTGGGGCCTGAATAGGAAATCCCAATGTAAAAATGAAAAATTATCGTCAATATTTCCTAGTTAAGACACGAGTGGGGCCTAAGTGGGAAAACCAAATGTGAAATGAAAAAAAAATAATTATCATTTTTCCCAATTGGGTTCTGTGTGGGACCTAAGTGAGAAGACCCAACGTGAAAATAAAAAAAATTTTTCTCCTTTTTAGGGGGTACTCCATTTGGCCGCAAAAAATAAAAATATTTTTTTTAACGGCAGCTGAAAATTTTATCTATACACTCCGAATATAATTTTTTGTTTCTTCATCTGTTATTCTTTGGTATTATAATAAATATACTATTTACACTCGCGAGTTAACATTCGTGGATCAGCGCAGTGGATAATATCAAAGACTTTAAATCAGATGCAGGTTTTAGCTTAGCAGTGACCGGGATTTTTTCATTAATATAAATCATGTACGCTTCTTCTAAGTAATGCTCCTAGTACATTAGATTACATTTCGGATACAATTAAAAGTATCTTTTTTTTTTTCGCATTTCAATATTTTCCTAACAGGAATGTCCTAGTGGGATCTCTTGGGAATTTTCCTCCTGGGGCCCAGCTGGGACTGCCCAATAAGGGCCCAATGGTCTTTGCGTGACATCCCTATGTTGGGTCCCTATAGGGCAACCCAATGAGGGCCCAATAGGTTTCACCTAAAAATTTCGAGTCGGGACTGAACTATTTATTTACCTTTGTAGAAACTTTCATTTTTTTCAACAATAACATCCTTCTCGAAATGGTTAGGACATAACTTCGACGATTTCGAAGACCGAAAATTTACATTTATAGTCTTTTCCCGAAGGGCCCGACGTTTTTCATCTTTGGAAAAAGTGAAAGTTGCTTTTCCTTGACAAAAAGGAACACAACAAACACATATTCTGTATAATTTTTTAATTTTTCTGATATCGAATATATATAATAATCATGCGACACTTGTAGCTACTCCAAAACACATATGTAACTGACAAATATACTATATATTGAGTATGGTCCGACAGTTATATTATTCATGGAAAATATCATATAAATGGTTATAAATTTGAAAATTTCTCGGGTTTTTTTTTTCCTAAATCACTCAAGATCAAATTTTGTATATCTTTTTAAATTTAACATTTAAAAATGTATTTAAAAATATGCGCTCGACGAAATTCGCTATTATGCTGCTCTCAAGCGGAGGAGTTTGGCAAAACGGAACCCCATTGTCATGACAACCATACTTCTATAGTTAGCAAGCCAAATTCGATATAATTATCATCACAATATAAATATAGGAACCACTATTAAGAATTTATAGATTTAGCTACTACATTAGTTTAGGACCTTCAATTATTGCAACAATGGATAAATTCAAAAAATTATTATTATTATTATTTTTTTTTTTGAATTCTCAATTCAAGTGAAGTACAAGGATCATACTTTTATACTGCATTAACATATTTAGGGTGTACCAAAGAAACCAACAAAAATTTTTTTTTGAATGCTTATGAAATTCTGTCAGAAGATGTCAGAATAGAGGTCCTTTCAAAATTTGAGCCGTTAATGTTGATATTTAGAGGTAGCGAATCAAATTTTTCTTTTTTCCATTTAAATAACATGGAAAAAATTTGTATATAATACATATAAATAGAATTTAAATGCCTAACCTCGGCCTTATAAACTTTGTCATTAAACACTCATTACTTCTGATTGGCCAAATGCAGTGTTTAAACTTTCTTAAAGCATTTGTGCATCCATTCCACCGCAAAATTCGACGAAAATAGGCGATATATATCACTACTCTATAATCCAAGTTATCAAAATGTTCAAGATAAGTTACCGAGCTGAACTCACCTTTACCTTAAGCTGCATCACCAGCAAAAAAAATTCTCTAGATTACACATGCGCATTACCCGGGAAAAAATGGCCCTATATTATTATATATAATTATGTATAGCTATATACAATTATATATAATTATTTCTATAAAAAAAAAAAAAAAAAACGGGCGTCCGCAGGATTTGAACCGTTGACCTCGCGCTCGAAAGTTTTCCTATCCAAAAATTCCCATCGAATCCACTCAACTGCGACAAAAACCGCATAGAAACCAATACAGTCTATAGGATTCTGTGCGGTTTTTGTCGCAGTTGAGTGGATTCTATGGGAATTTTTGGATAGGGTTAACCTGCTACCCATTGACCTAAGAGATTGACTTGAAAAGTAAGTTTCGTATGAACTTCAAGTAATAAAAATCTTAAACGTGATAGATTCTTGGTCAACGAAATTTTATCTTATACATGATAGATTTTTAGCCAACAAAATTTTATATCTAATTTATTAATTATTAATTTATAGTTATATGAAATTATAATAAAGTTATATATAATTATAACTACGTTAGCTATATATAATTATAACTAAGTTAGTTATATTTAATTTCAATTAAGATTTAAAATTTAATCCCTTATATTAGGCTGGATCAGCCATGAACAGGCATGGACAGGTATGATCAGGCCTGATCATACATCAACAAGCATGATCAGATTTAATTTCAGGCCTGATCATACATGAATAGGCATGGTCAGGTCTGATCAGTTTTTCCCGGGTAAATTGATCGGCTAACAATTGCGGATCGTCATTAACTGATAATTTGTGTCACCTCAAATTTATACCCTGAACTCTAATTTTATTAAAAAGTGACTGAAACCCTGACGGTTTAGAATCACGGTGGGTTTGTTCCATTTTACCACTGTGATTACGCGGTGTATCCACCGTGATTCCACGGTGGCTCTTCCATCGTGTATAAACAGTGTTTCCACTGTGATTACACCGTGGAACCACAGTGGTGAAATAGCACAAAGCTACCGTCGAATCACGGTGGATACACCGCGTAATCACAGTGGATACACTGTGTATACACGGTGGTAAAATGGAACAAACCCACCGTGGAACCACGGTGTTTACACTTCCACGGTGTTTCCACCGTGATTCAAATCTGCGAGGGTTAAGCGTTTATTTATTTAATTATTAAAAATAAAATTGAATACTTATTATTAATTAGAAATTAAAATAATATTTTTATTTTATTGTTTTATTAATCAATAAACATGAAAACTAACCTACTAAAAAGTCTAAATATGTATTATTTAATATCAAGACGAACAATTTTTTTTTTAAATATAAAACTAAAAATTATTCCCGGGTTATTAGTAGTTGGAGAAACTATTTATTTTATGTGTAGTGAAATACGGTGACTGCATTGCCAGAGTAGTTGCGGTGACTATTAAAAGTAGTTACAGAAACTATTAGATGATAATCAACCTAAAATAGTCACTGGTACATTCTTTACTTGTAGAGGTTAACTAAAAAAGTATTGTTATTATCACTGCTGAAGTATAAGATCTGAGCAATAATATTAAATAGTTATCATAACAAAACAAAAAATGTTAGTAATGCTTCGTTGGTACTACTACTTTCAAATAGGTTGGGGCATTATGATATAGTACAAGAAACTATAAATATTAGTTAGGATTACTATTTTTTCATACTCATCACTTTATAGTTACCACAGCCATGCACTTTTCTCTCAGTGTAAATAACGAAATTTAAAGTAATAATATAGAAAGCTATGTTTTAGATAATTTGATTCTCTACAAAAAATAACCTCATATTTTGGGCTCAAGTTATAGTTTCAACTAAAAACCTAAATGATTATTAAAAAAATTATTTTTAGAACCAATACAGAAAGAACTGTTACGTCCCAGCCTGCTCATCAGATGGCTCTGCCAATTTTTTAATCTTATATAATAAGAGACCGACCTGAGACCTATCGAATCGATATATTTAAATAATTGTATTATTAATAATAATATATTTCCTTTAAATGTATATTAATAAGCATACATCTAAAATAGTCAAATAGATAAGATATTTTTAATGCATTAGAATACTTATTCATCGCCAACGATTTCTCTAAAAGAATGTCGATGAATAAGAATAGATAAGAACGATTGAACGACAAATAACGAACATCAAACGAATAGAGAAATGGAAACTAGTTTTTTCCGAAAATATCTGGAAACTTGGAGAAACATCGTCTAACTGCTGACGCAACTGCATCAGCGTCGAACGATGATAACAAACCCACTTCTTGGGAATAAGGCCCTAATACCTTATCCCACTTTTCTCTAGAGTGTTGGCTCGAGAGATGATTTAAAAAGCCGATGCCCAATGCATCCCTCTCTGACTCGCTTACGCTCTTCCGCTCTTAGACTCTCTCACATCTAGAAATTATAACAGTGCGGTTTATCACACGCAAGTAAATTCCCGGTTTAATTAAATTATATTATTCTTTTGACTCGAAGTTATTTGTCAAATAGTTATTGTAAAACTTAAGTGTATTTTCAACCAAATTCTCTGACTATTCTATTTTATATGAATAATTCGAACATATTTATTCTTTAATTAACGACCAAGTTATTTCGAGCTTTCGAGAACTACCCATGTATCCGAAGATCTACAGTCACGTCCAATTCAAATAATTCACGCCGGCAGATCTCAAGCCGACACTACTCCAGGACGTAACAGAACAATCAAAGTCTCAGTAAAATCACTACGAAAACTTTTGAAGAGGTACAACAACATTTTGAAGTAACAGTGGAAAAAAAAAATAGTCGTTCCAAATGAACCCTTCTAATGTGTATATTGGTAGATGTATACTGGTAGAGCACTCAGCGCGATACCGACATGGTCTGGGTTCGATTCCCAGTTCGGGCTATCTATATTTTTCTCAATTTATCTATAAATAGTCTTATTGAGAAGGTTTGCATGTTTAGGTTTCCACTTATTAAATTGGTGTATTACCGTACGATGGACGGTGTGGCTCAATAAGTTATAGATTAAATTGAACGGAATATAGTATAGTGCCGGATAGCTCAACTGGTAGAGCACTCGGCGCGATACCGACGTGGTTTGGGTTCGATTCCCAGTTCGGGCTATCTATATTTTTCTCAATTTATCTATAAATTGTCTTATTGAGAAGGTTTGCATGTTTAGGTTTCCACTTATTAAATTGGAAAAATTAAATACATATAAATATATATTTTAGGGTGCTCCAAAAAAAATGGATATTTTTTTTTCTTCGACTGTTGTAAAAAAAGTTTCTACATATCGAAAAAAAAATCCTGTCAAAAGGACAATTTTTCGTTTCAATTTTAAAAAGGTGGCGCTCGCTCTTGCAATTTCCCCATGCTAATAGCATGAGAATTTTATTTTTTTTATAAAAAATCCTATAACTTCATTTGACGTTGAGGAAAAAATTTGAGTCATGGATATTTTTGAGAAAATTTTATGATCTATAAAATTGTTCATGAGCTCATAAGCTCTAAAACGTACGGTTCTAAAATTACAGGTATTTAAAGTTGATAACTTTTTAAAAATCGATTGTATGGTTACGGTCATGTTTTTAACAAAATCTTTACATAAATCGATTTGAAAATAACTGAAAAATATTATAATGGATCCTGAAAATTTCAAGGAGGTGTTTCTTTTTTGTTTCAAAATTATGAATTTTTGAATTTTGGCGAAAAAATATTTTTTTTCACCCTTGAGTCTAGCCATAGTCAAGAAAAAATGTCATTTTGGGTATGAAAGAGATTATTTTACCACGTTTTTATTAACGCGCTTTTATTTATGTCTGTTCGGGTGGAATTTGGTAATCGTTTTTAAACTAACTTTCCAAAGAACTACAGGCTTTAAATTGAAGCATAACACAGAATTAGATGACAATGCAAGAAAATGAAAAAAACAAAAAAAAATATATATAAAAATGAAAAAAGTCGAATAAACAATTCGTATTCCTCCAGGACCTCCAGATAATTTAAAACTTTTAACTGAAAAAGATCTGGCTTTAATTTATTTCGATATTTTTAAGTATAAATTTTATAAAAAATGATTGTTGCTTATTTCTTAATTTTATTTTTTAGAAAAAAAAAAAAAAAATTAACTAGTTTGATAGATTACTGGTAGAAAGATATAATGATTTTCTATTTTAGATGTAATCAGGTGAAAAGAAACTGAAATAAACTTGAGATTTGTAGCATGTCCCTGTCATTATTTTATCGAGGTGTTCAAAATCGATTTCAACATTTCACACACACACAATATTAAAATGCAGAAAATAATGATCGAAATAAAAAAAACTTTTTAATATATTATGGTTTTGGAAAATACTCACAACTGTAAAATGATATCTCTGAGGCTCATGAAGATTTAAAACCATATACAGATTCCGAACTTCTTACAGATAGTCCTTAAAATTTATGATTGTGAGTTTTTAATAGCTATGAAAATACGTGTAAGATCTAAAACGTTAAACGTGGGACGCACGGAACCGATAATTGATGCATTGATAGTTTAACTAATAATTTCATTGCATTGCAAATGAAATGAAACGATGTGTTAGTTTTCTCATCAATTGCTTCACCGACACTTCTTACAGTCATGTATTACACGCACTCCACGTTTTTCGTTTTAGATCGTACAAAGTTTCTCTTGTACAAAATGAAATTTTTTCTTAACTATGCTGGACTCAGGGGTGAAAACAAATTTTTTTCCTTTGCCAAAATTTAAAAATTAATGATTTTGAAACAAAAAAAGAACGCCTCTCTGAAATTTTCAGGATCTCTTAAAATTGTTTAAAGGTAGTGCTGTTAAAAAATTTGAGCCCTAAATTTCGTATCACCATACGATTTTGATGGTTTCTGAAAATTAAAAATTCTAACGCTTTTTCATTTTTCAAAATTTTTTTCCAAAATATTTTTTTTTAACAGCCCCAAGTGTCCCTTTAAAAACAAAACAAAAAACATTTCTTTATCTATCATAGTTTTCGAGGTATTCAAAAATAAAGTTGAAAATGAGAAAAAAAAAGTAAAATTTTGAATTTTGAATAACTTTTGCAAAAAATTTTAATCATTTTTTTCCTTTGGCAAATCTTTGTTTTATGATAAAAAAAAAGTTTTGGCCAAATTTCGTCCAAATTGAAAGGGGTCGATTCCAACAACTGGTCGATTTGACATGGAATGACCTATATATATACACATATGTCTTTGGAAGGAAAATAATTTATTATACACATTCGCACACACACACACATATATATATATATATATATATATATATATATATATATATATATATATATATATATACTTACACACAAACACATACACACACACTGAGATAATTTTTACAATCTGGATTAGGGAAAATTCAATAGCAGTCTCAGTGAAAATTCCATTCTAAAATAGATTTTTTACTACATCAAATAGTAAAATTTATTGAATGCTTTTTACTTCGTACTCTAAAACTTAAAGGAATTTTACTTATGGTTTAGCAATTTATGAGATTGAACGATTATAATTTTTACTTATTCAAAGGAAAATCTCTGTATTTTTGGATCCTTTCAAGTTTGCCTCGGTGAAGTAGTAGTTTTTATTGGAAAAATAACAAACATCATCAAATTGTTTTTCTCCGTGAAACAGTGAAAATATTGCTTATTTGTTACCTGATTTTTTTATAGGTTTCTCATTTCAATGAATGTAGATATTTTTAGAACTCGAAAATATTAGTTATTTAAGAAATCTACTTTATCTTGTTAATATACATAAAATATTGTTTTCATTGAGTTTGAAGACACTGGAAAGTTTTAACGCTGGTCTACAAGGTCGACCATTTTTCAGACTTTTTTATTGTATAGTAACTGAGATTCGCTTATAAGCTGTTTGATTAACATGAAAAAATAAACTTTAAAATATATTTATGTCGGTGAAATTTCTTGTTTATACATTTAATTTAAAAAAAAATATTTTGTGGCGTTATAATTAATTCTGTACTGTTTTTTATTTAATTAATATTACTAATTTATTTAGCCGATTTAAAATTTTATCTTTTAGTACACTCATGCATGCGACACCTCAACATATTGGAATATTTAAAAAAAAAATTTTAGCGAAATGTTAATCTATTTTCGTCTGTGGAAAATTAATTGGCAATGGCAATGAGAAATTCAAAAGGATCTGTCCATCACCAATGCAACGAAACGCACATTCGCGACGCTGATACGAACAAGAGAATGAGGAGAGAGATGATGAACACGCAGCCATTGCGGACACGCAGCCGCAGTCAATGAACTCATATGCCTTTAACTAACTTTTTCAAGCGGTTCAACGGTGCCCCCACGATGACATAGTCTTGACAACCATTTCATTATCACCTACCGCTTAATCCTTATTCTTTACTTCCGGTCTTTTATCTTTCGACTTCAAATTTTGAAACATCGATGCGTTAGAATTAAGTACTGTTTTAATATTCAGTTTTAGTCTAAATAATGGACTGAAAATTAAAATTTCTATCCTCAAGGCCAACTCAATTGACTTTACTTTTTCTTTTTTTTTTTTTTTTTTTTTTTTTCTATCAATTAATAGTGAAAAACAACTCTTGGTTGATAAAGTGAAAAAAAAAAAAAAGAATAAATTGATAAAAGAAGGGAATCGCTTTGACTGTGTAATCATGTCAAGCTATAAACATTTATATCTACACGGCAATCGTTCACTGACCCTATTGCTCCTAGCGCTGAGTTGAACACGCCGAAATCACGGCGCTATCTCGCTACTTCGATCGCAAGATGTACTGTAGTTTTCATGGTCCAACTAGATGTTTTCCAATTTTAATTGTGTTCGTTAGTCTTACACTCTCCAGTAACCAGAAATGTATTTTTTTGGATTTTCCTCACTTTTTCTTATGTAAAAAATTTATTGCTTTTAACTTAATCACAGAACTTAATTAAAATGAATTGATATATAACACAGTTGACAAAGCACTAAATTATTATATTTATTAATGTATACATGTATTTTATTTTCACTACAAAATAACGTTATAATAATCTTATTAAAAAATGAAGCGTAAAACGATATGAAGGTTACGGTGACAAAAATATAATACGATTCTCACGCTGGTCAGATGCAAACTGAGCGGTACGGTGCGCTCTGCGCGATGTCTATAGTCGAAACGACTGCGCCGTTATCCTCCCTCTCATATGAGCTATAAACTGTACGGGTTAAAGTAACTTTATATTTTACATTCAATGCACGCACCGATAAAGGGTTTACTGTAGAATATGTGGAATAGTTATTTTATTTTGATTTTTAGGTAGATTTTTCTAAAATCTAACTATTGTATTTGTTCTTATGATCGATTTTTCAGGGAATTTTGTCACGTCACCTATCATAATTAGTTGAGTAGGGTTCAAAAATACCATTCGTTAAAAAATTAATATATGTATATATATGGGATATAACGCAGTTTTGAGGACACGATTGCGTCTACAATTCTTATCAGACTTAATGAATTTTTTACATTTATTCTATGGGCGATTATCACGGTTAAGTTCGAAGATGGGTTAAATCGGTTTAATAGTTTAGAAGCTAGGGCTTTTTGAAATTTCCACGATTTAAAAAAAAAAAGTCAGTTTTTATCCACTTTCAAGTTCATATAATATTAAAACTAATACTCATAGGCAATTTCCGTAAAAAGTATCTGGAAGCTTGTCTGATAAGCTTTAATTTATGATCTTAAACTTTATGTTTCGACCATTTCTTCCAATAATTTGATAGCCCCGAAAATTTTAATGGAATCAAAAAATCTTGAAAATATGGTTTTCATTCCACATAACTTATGCATGCCCCAATATAATCCAGTATCGTCAATTGTATCTTATTGGGCACAAAATAGCATGTGAATTTTACAGCTATTTTATATTTTAAAAGTATTTCTTTTAGTACTTATGATGCATCAAATGTACCTCTACTCCCTATGATTATCACTGGTATTGTCCCCTAGTAAAAATGAAAACGAGGCGCTGGTCAGCGCCTCACCAGTTTCGCTAGAGTAAAACAAGGCGCTAGCTAGCATAAAAACGAGGTACTGGCTAGCGCCTGGCCAGTTTCGCTAGAGATTATCTAAATCCAAAATGACGACTTTTTAAATGTCATTTAAATGATAGTCTCAATATTTTAGGTTATATACACTATATCTCTGTGTATTTGAATATTCAAAATAATTATTATAACTATAAAGTTAAATAAATAACTTGATAATGATAAATTTATTAATGCTTAAGATTATTACAAATAAGTTAAACCAATCAACACTAATTACTTGATGAAATCAAAATAAATTTATATAATAAAAATACTATTTAATAAATTAATAAATTCAAACTGCAAAGTAAAAATTCAATAAACTATTTTTTAGTATAAAATTTATAATTTTTTACAAACGCACTGAAATACTTAAGACAAATCAAATAATTAAAAATTTTAATGAACATTCTTATTTTTACATATAGCTACTACTTATTTTTATGACAGTCATCATCATTTTTATTTTATTTAATTCAATAAATTATTTTTCATTATAAAATTAATAATTTTTAACAAAAGTACTAAAATACTTTGCAAAAATTAAATGTTTTTTAAATTTTTAAATTAAATTAAACTTCATCAGCATCCGGCATTTTTTCCACTTTAGAAGACATATCACATTTATTTAAAAATATTGTTGCTGATGTAGGTAACTCTGGGAGTACTCAAGACTAAAATTTTTAATAACTCAGTTATGTCACAATCCGCAATATTTGTTTTAATTGCCCACAATCGGAGTTCTACAATAGTGTCAAGTCTGTTCTCCATTTCAAATATTAATTTTCAAACTATGTTATTTATTAAACTACTATATAATAATAATAATAAATTATAAATACTCATTTATGTGAAATTTATTTAATTACGTAGTTCTTATTATATTTTATTAAACTGCTTAGAAATGTTTAATAATGAATTAGAGTTTAATCAGTGTCTTTTGTAAACATAAATATACATTGACGTAGACAATACATAGGCGTATGTTATGCCAATTTCTTAATTATAGGTGGCGCACAATCTCTAGAACTGCCTCGATTTCGCTAGCTAGCGCCTAGTTTAAAACGAGGCAGCCCTCGTTTATTTTTACTAGGGAAGATATGTATGTATGAAACTTTTTATATAAATTAATTAGAAAATCTACCTTCCATTCTGGCTGTCGAATGGCCTTTTTTTAGTAGTAGTTTCATCATTTCAACTACACTGAGAGTAAAAAAAATCAAATTCAAGTAATTATGTTTTATGTTTCCATAAATACTCAAAATAAGTTATTTTTTTCCAAAATGAAATTGGTACTTTTCAATTATTCAATAAACATTAAATCTTTCTAATTTTTAACTTCCCGCTAAGAAAATAAAAAATTTTCAAAAATTTCGGGAAGTTATTGTTTTCACCCCGATTTGCAAAAATCAAAATTCCAACAGATGTCGACGTTTTGAGGTTCTAAGAAGCTATTTTGACTAAATTCAAGATGATGTCCGCGTGTATGTATGTATGTATGTATGTATGTATGTATGTATGTAAATATTCTGTAACTTTTGAACGGATGAACCGATTTTGATCGTGCAGGTGCCATTCGACGCGGCTTGTTGATTACTATAAGCACTGAAAATTTGAGCTCAATCGGTAGAGTACGTTCGGAGATATTTCAAAAATAAAATTTTATTAAAAATGTTGTTTTTGAATAACTTTTAATTCGCTCGATGGATTGATTTCAAAATCTTATCAGCTCTAAAAGTTTATAAGCCGCGTCAAATGCCACCTCAACCATCAAAATCGGCCCATTCGTTCAAGAGAAACCGTGAACGAAAGAATTAAAAAAAAAAATTTTTTTAGTTTTGTTTTTAAATTTCTCAAAAACGACTCGATAAATCAATTTTAAAATTTGATCAGCTCTAGAACTCAATAAAACGCGTCGATTGCTGCCTTAACCGTTGCAATCGGTGTATTCGTGCGAGAGATATCGTTGGAGAAAAAATGGTAAAAAACGTTATTTTTCGAAAACAAAGGCATACAAAAGTATTTTCGAGCTCGAAAATGTATTCTCGTCAATGATTATCGATTCTTAAATTTTCAAACTTTAGCATAAAGCGTACGTTGCTTGAAAAGCTCTTAAAAAACAATTGAATGTAATAGCATTTTCGAGGTCGAAGGGCTCGAAAATATATTCACAGTGATGTTTTCAAGCTCCTTGAGCTCGAAAACAGCGGGAAGTTTTGGGGCTGGCCAGCAGGGTCAACTGACAGACTTATTTTTAAGCATTAAATCCTTTTGAAAAAGTTCCAAAACATCCGCCATTTAATAATTTGGAGAGATGTCAAGTTATTTAATTTTTTAAATACTTCACAGCAATAGTTAATCACTAAATAATAGTCGAACTTTGTAATCATTGAAAGACTTCGGATGATTCAAAAATATAAAATATTTTTAAATTCTCTTAATTGAATCCCATTTTATACGGAGATTCAGACGAATTCCAAAATATTACATTTTTCAAAGAATACAATTTACAAAACTAATCTGAATAACATTAGATGGAAAAAGGCATGTCTTGTCATATTTTTTTGACAAAATCATATTATTATCGTACAAAGCAAGTAAATAGAAAACTTGAATAAAGAAATTATTTCACTCCATTAAAGAAAATAATTGGCACTATTTGAAGTAACTAGAATACTTAAATCAAGCATTTCTTCTCGAAAACATATATATTTATTGTCTAAGTGTAGAATGAAAACATTATCATTGTCATCAAAGAAAATGGATAGAAATGTGATCAGTAAATATTGTTATTTTGAATAGTAGATCTTTAATTTATAATTAAATCGTAAATAATTATAGAATAAATATTCAAATTTATTATCTACACTGAACGAAAGGTTATCTTGGTTCAACGAGAATTATCTTGAGTCAAGAGAATATTTAGGAAAATGGAAAATATCTTGATTGAAGAAAATTTTCTCTTAACTTTGATTATTTTGATTCAAAAAGTTATTTTTTCGACTCAAATGGGTTAAAGTTTTAAGTTAAAAATATACCATCTCAGTTCAAAAAGAAATATTATTAAAGAAAGTAAATTATTTTTTGAATTAATATTTCGAATTTCTTCATTTATGCATAAAATATTTTATTCTACGAAATTTAACTTCTCTACGTAAGGAGTCAGATTTCTTAAACCAACTAGTGGCTATTGCTTGAAACAAAAATAAAAAAAATTCAAGTCAAGAAAATCAAGCTCTTGGTTTTTGTCCATAGCAGCATTCGGGTAACAGTGGCACTCGGGTCTATGCTGCTTCTCTACTTCTGACACTACTTTGTGTTTACACGGAGACGCCCGAAGATCGCAGAAAAATGAAACTAGTCCGTTCAGAGCTGTCGCCTGAATGTGTAATAATGGTATCCTGTATGTACTAATTATGATAGGTTGTAACAAAATTCCTTAAAAAATCGACCATGAGGACAAATACAATAGTTAGATTTTAAAAAAATCTACATAAAATGTTTGACGCGTATTATGAAATTTATTGTTTAGAATGTTAAAATTCTGTACATTGGCACCCAGGTTCCGAATTATAATTTTAAACACTAATTTTTAAAGTTTTTTTTTCTGTGTATTTACTAGAAAAAAATACAAGTAAGAATTTACAAAAAAAAAAAAAAAAAAGATTTTTTGGTCCAAGAAAAATTGTGCATTATGAAATTAAAGCAAATTTTTTTAGGACCAGAAAAAAATTTATTAGGGATAAGAAAAAATTTTCTTGGGGCGAATAAAAATTTTTTGCGCCAATAAATTTTTTTTTTCTGTGTATAAAAAAATGTAAAATAAATAAAGCTATGTTTTCGTTGCTAAGTTTATTGGAAAATTAAAAAGAAAGAAATTAGGTCAATCGTCACTACTTATTCATGATATCGATCATTATCTGCACGCTATCATGTTGAATGAAAGGAAATACGCATACGAGCTTATACGGTGAGACCAGAAACACAAAAAAACTCAACAATGAAATTGAAATGTCTGGCATTCCACCGACTTCTCAGCCATCATCGTTCCTTGCTCTCAATTATTATTAAAGTTTATAACTTATAATTTATTATCTTTTTGGTCGATATTTGATCCAGCCACAATTTTTTGAAAGTTTTCTAGTGCCATAAGTTGAGGTAACAAAAAATTAGGATACATACATGAGAGTGGCATCTGGGAAGCTTCTGTAGTATAGAATATGTAATATAGAATCGATTTTCTGTGTGTGCAGACTATATATAAATACTTAGCGTAATCTTTACAATTGAAATGTAAGTATAGTAATTATTTCTTGAAGCTTTATGATCGGCCAACTTAATCACTAATCCAATTACTTTTAATATCATTAATAAAAATTGACTAATATAATTGCTACCCTACACTAAGAAAAAAAAGTTGATTCGAGTACATATTTTCGTATTTTAATATATATGGAAAATAAGTAATTTTTATTAAGTTAATTAAGATTTCTTATTTTCAAAAAAACATTTCTATTAGTAATAAATTCCTAGATGTGTAAACTATTTACACTGAAGGAAGGATTTACTTTTGTAAAAACAATATTTTATTAAGTAGTGAATCAATAAAAATAATTATATTATTAATTACATATTTAAGCTGAAGAAATTTGAAGTACTCCAAAAAAAAAAAAAACGTGTGAGCCTCTCAGACATAAGGTCACAATAGAAGTGAAACTTTTTTAATTTTTAAGTCGGTCTAAATAAATAAATAAATTAATATAAATATAAATATATCTATAATATTGGCCATTAGATCTTGTCGGATAGTATACACTGTTAAAAATTTTTGTAAAATTACAATAGTTTTACAAAGCAATGGTATGGTAAAAATACAAACCAATGTATGCCAATACAAAATTACAACACAATTTGAGTGATCTTGCATGATGTATTCGGAAAACTACTATTATGAGTTGTGATTTTACCATCTCTGTGTATAAATTGTACACGAGTTGTAATTTTACAAAACAGTAGATTGATTTTGAATAACAAGCGATAAAAGTTTACAAAGAATGTTTGTGATTCAATTTGCAATAATTCTTAGTAAAATTATAAATAAATATTGTAATTTATATTGCAGTGAAATCATTCAAATTTTACAAACCTTAATTATTTTTTTACAAATTCTATTGTAGAATTACAGAGTGTATTGTAATTTCGCCATGACTTTTTATTTATTACACACGAGCTGTAATTTTACAAAACAGTACGTTGATTTTAAATAGAAATCGTACAGAATTTACCAAAAATGCTTGTAATTTAATTCACTACAATCCTTAGTAAAATTAAAAAAAAAGGCCATTCGGCAGCCGAAATGGAAGGTAGATTTTTCAATTAATTGATATAAAAAAATAGTTTTATACATACATATCTTGTTAGTGTATAGTCATGATATGAAAATAGACTCGTTTTCTAGGAGTGAGGGTAAAAAAAGACAACGATGATTATTGATAGAGAACTTCAGATAGTTGATTTGACATAACATTATACAGGTAATGTACCAAACTAACCTTCACATAAATAAAGTATTGAAAATTTAATTAGTATGAGATCATAATTGTAATCGCTGTTACCATGACAAGCCCAGTTAAAATAACAGTAATACTTTTATTTAAAATATAAAATAGCTGTGAAATTAACAGGTTATTTTATTTACAATAAAATACACGTGACAAAATTGTATGATAATGGGAAATTCATAAGTTATGTGGAATGAAAACCATATTTTCAACATTTTTGATTTCATTAAAAAGTTCAAGGGTATCAAATTATTGGAAGAAATAGTCAAAACATAAAGCTTAAGGTCATTAATGCGAGATTATTAGTCAAGCTTTTAGATACTTTTTACGGAATTTGTGTGTAAATATTAGTTTTGGAGTTATATGAGCTTTAGCGTTGATTAAAAACTGATTTTTACGAAAAATCATGAAAATTTCAAACAGCCATAATTTCAAAACTATTCGAGGGATTCAGCCCATCTTCGAACCTGATCAAGGTAATCGCCTATAGAATAAGTGTAAAAAATTTCATCAAGATCCGATAAGAACTGTGAGTGCTATCGTAATGACAAGACAAGTGATAATCATTGGGAGTAGAGGTACATTTGATACATTATAAGTAATAAAAGAAATATTTTTAATATATAAAATAGCAGTGAAATTTACAGGTTATTTTGTGCACAATAAAATACAACTGACAAAACTGGATTATAATGGAACAAGCATATGTTCTGTGGACTGAAAACCATATTTTCAACATTTTTTGATTCCATTAAAATTTTCAAGGTTATGAAATTATTGGAAGAAATGGTCAAAATATAAAGTTTGAGGTCATAAATTAAAGCTTATTAGTCACGCTTTAAAATACTTTTTGCAGAAATTATCTATGAGTTGTAGTTTTAAAGTTATATGGACTTGAAAGTGATTAAAAATTGATTTTTTCGAAAAATCGTTGAAATTTCAGACAGCCATAACTTCTAAACTAATCGACCGAATCAGCCCATCTTCAAACTGAACCGTGGTAATCACACATAGAATAAGTGTAGGAAATTTCATTAAGATCGGATAAGAATTGTAGACGCAATCGTGTCCTCAAAAGTCGGTTCTATTACATAAATATATATATATATATATATATATATATATATATATATATATATATATATACATACATACATATATAAATTTTTCAACGAGTGGTATTTCTGAACTCTACTCAACTAATTATGATAGTTTATGACGAAATCCCTTGTAAAATCGACCATGAGGACAAATACAATAGTTAGATTTTTAAAAGAATCCACCTAAAAAGTATTGTAATTAATATTACAATGAAGTTATTGAAATTTCACAAACTTTAATTTTTTTTTTCACGAATTTTATTGTAGAATTGTAAAGTGGTTTGTAATTTTACCATCAATTTTTATGTATTATACATGAATTGTAATTTCACAAAACAGTGCGTTGATTTTAAATGAAAAGCGATAAAAGTTTACAAAATATGTTAATAATTCAATTTGCTATAATTCTTAGTAAAATAATAAAAAAATATTTTAAATAAAATTACACAGAAATCACTGAAATGTTACAAACCTAAATTTTTTTTTTCACAAATTTAATAGTAGAATTACAGTGTTTTGTAATTTCACCCTAAGAATTTTAATTATTATACAGGAGTCGTAATTTCACAAAGTAGCATGTTGACTTTAGAGAAAACGCGTTCAAAGCTCACAACTAATGTATGATATGCACTGATAGAAAATTTATATCGATTCAAGAAATATTTTCTTTAGCCAATAATTTATTTCTGTAAAAAGCCAATTACCTTGCTTCAAGAAATTTTTGTCTTGATTTAGACTTGGCTCTAAAGATTTTATATCTTCGATATCCTGAGTTATTGACTGTTAAAGTCAAAATGGACTTTTTCATTTTGATAAAAGATGAATTCGCGCCAAATGGTCGTAGGGACTTTTTCAGGGCGGCAAACTAAATTAACCAAAAGAGGTTC
>OZ024710.1:13723998-13742573 GCA_964016945.1 Microplitis deprimator | reverse complement strand
AAAGCGATAAAAGTTTACAAAATATGTTAATAATTCAATTTGCTATAATTCTTAGTAAAATAATAAAAAAATATTTTAAATAAAATTACACAGAAATCACTGAAATGTTACAAACCTAAATTTTTTTTTTTCACAAATTTAATAGTAGAATTACAGTGTTTTGTAATTTCACCCTAAGAATTTTAATTATTATACAGGAGTCGTAATTTCACAAAGTAGCATGTTGACTTTAGAGAAAACGCGTTCAAAGCTCACAACTAATGTATGATATGCACTGATAGAAAATTTATATCGATTCAAGAAATATTTTCTTTAGCCAATAATTTATTTCTGTAAAAAGCCAATTACCTTGCTTCAAGAAATTTTTGTCTTGATTTAGACTTGGCTCTAAAGATTTTATATCTTCGATATCCTGAGTTATTGACTGTTAAAGTCAAAATGGACTTTTTCATTTTGATAAAAGATGAATTCGCGCCAAATGGTCGTAGGGACTTTTTCAGGGCGGCAAACTAAATTAACCAAAAGAGGTTCAAGGATAGATTATCAAAAACAATTTGTTGAAGCTCATAGCCTTTTTTTACACGAGCAAAAATTTGGAATTTTTAGGTAGATTTTTTTAAAAATCTAACTATTGTATTTGTCCTCATGGTCGATTTTACAAGGGATTTCGTCATAAACTATCATAATTAGTTGAGTAGAGTTCAGAAATACCACTCGTTGAAAAATTTATATATGTATGTATGTATATATATATATATATATATATATATATATATATATATATATATATATATATTTATGTAATAGAACCGACTTTTGAGGACACGATTGCGTCTACAATTCTTATCCGATCTTAATGAAATTTCCTACACTTATTCTATGTGTGATTACCACGGTTCAGTTTGAAGATGGGCTGATTCGGTCGATTAGTTTAGAAGTTATGGCTGTCTGAAATTTCAACGATTTTTCGAAAAAATCAATTTTTAATCACTTTCAAGTCCATATAACTTTAAAACTACAACTCATAGATAATTTCTGCAAAAAGTATTTTAAAGCGTGACTAATAAGCTTTAATTTATGACCTCAAACTTTATATTTTGACCATTTCTTCCAATAATTTCATAACCTTGAAAATTTTAATGGAATCAAAAAATGTTGAAAATATGGTTTTCAGTCCACAGAACATATGCTTGTTCCATTATAATCCAGTTTTGTCAGTTGTATTTTATTGTGCACAAAATAACCTGTAAATTTCACTGCTATTTTATATATTAAAAATATTTCTTTTATTACTTATAATGTATCAAATGTACCTCTACTCCCAATGATTATCACTTGTCTTGTCATTACGATAGCACTCACAGTTCTTATCGGATCTTGATGAAATTTTTTACACTTATTCTATAGGCGATTACCTTGATCAGGTTCGAAGATGGGCTGAATCCCTCGAATAGTTCTGAAATTATAGCTGTTTGAAATTTTCATGATTTTTGGTGAAAATCAGTTTTTAATCAACGTTAAAGCTCATATAACTTCAAAACTAATATTTATACACAAATTCCGTAAAAAGTATCTAAAAGCTTGACTAATAATCTCGCATTAATGACCTTAAGCTTTATGTTTTGACTATTTCTTCCAATAATTTGATACCCTTGAACTTTTTAATGAAATCAAAAATGTTGAAAATATGGTTTTCATTCCACATAACTTATGAATTTCCCATTATCATACAATTTTGTCACGTGTATTTTATTGTAAACAAAATAACCCGTTAATTTCACAGCTATTTTATATTTTAAATAAAAGTATTACTGTTATTTTAACTGCATGGGCTTGTCATGGTAACAGCGATTACAATTATGATCTCATACTAATTAAATTTTCAATACTTTATTTATGTGAAGGTTAGTTTGGTACATTACCTATATAATGTTAAGTCAAATCAACTATCTGAAGTTCTCTATCAATAATAATCGTTGTCTTTTTTTACCCTTACTCCTAGTAAACGAGTCTAATTTCATATCATGACTATACACTAACAAGATATGTATGTATAAAACTATTTTTTTATATCAATTAATTGAAAAATCTACCTTCCAGTTCGGCTGCCGAATGGCCTTTTTATTATTTTTTTTGCGGTCGTTTTTTTTTTAAATCCGGAATCGTGAATGATTAAAATTTTTTAAGACCAGATCTAAAACTTAGACACTTGAAACTACAATTTGCTTTTTTTATTTTCACTGTACGACCATTTTCCTCCAAGTTACAGCATGTTGAAAATCACTCAAAAATTTGGAATTTTTTGAATATCCTTTAATTTTATAACTAATGTATGATACTCAAATTTTTTCAAATATATAATATGTTTAGCAGTAATAATTTTTTTCTTTACAATTAGTTCCATTAAATCGTATTCAAATGTTTTTTTCTTGACATATTACATTTTGAAATAAAAAATCTTAGAAAATGTTAAAAAACACTCCTAAAAGTTAAAAAAAATCTTATGTATACATAACAGAATACAATATATACACTATAGTGTACAATTAAATTCAGCAGTCACTGGCCGTTGTGTAGCCTAGTCGTTAAAGCGTCGGTCTTTCGTGCGCAGGGTCCCGTGTTCGAATCCCACTAATGCGTGTGCGTTTATTGATAAGTTTAGCGTTTTTTCTCTGAATTAAAAATTCCTACTTCGATTAGAAATTCAATATCGCATATCTTACACTCCTAGCATCGCCAAAATGATTGGAAAAAAAATTAAAAAAAAAAAATCTTTTTTTTTTCAATGTTTGTTAAATTATAATACTGTATTGTAAAATTACTAAATCGTTCCAAGGCAAATACAGTGGAGAATGTTTTGTTAAATTACGATAGAAATTTTTAACAGTAGGTATTGCAATTTTACAACACGTATGATCTCTTAAAAGTTTTGTATTAAAACAGTAATATATTGTGATTTTACAAATAATTTCTTATTGAATTGTTTCCGAAAATTACAACATTCGTTGTCTAAAATTGACAAACCTTTATTTATTATCTGTTTAGTAAGATTAGTACTTTTGTTTTGCAATTTTCCAAAACAAAAATTTTAAAAAATGTTTTGTAAAATTACAACACTGGTTTTATTAAATCACAAAACTGCGTTGGCAATTGACTTCCAACACATTTCTCGTAAAATTACCAAAGAAATTTTTAACAGTGTATAGCATTAGGAAAAAAGAAATCTCTGAAAATAAAATTATGAATAACTAGTTTTCTACTAAATGTAAAAATTTAGAAAACAATAAATTGTAAGAAGAAAATTCAATATTTCAAAATATATTTATGTTAATTAAATGTAAAATTATAAATATGAATTGTAAAATGACGGAATAAAAAAAAGCCCCAATAAAAAAAATCTTTAGATTTGTAAACCACTTAAAAAAAAACATGGTCACTATCTAAAAATTTGTGAATAATTTTTGTGTATATTTGAAAATATTTATAATTAAAAAGAACTAAATTAAAAAGTTGTTAAAAAGTAATTACTATAAATAAAGATATACCTCCATAAAAATTACTGTATAAAATTTAATGGATAAAAACATAAATAATTTTGAAAAACTATAATTATAGAAGTATAAAATCATTTAAATATATTTAAAATATTTTCTTTAATTGACAAATGAATAAATGAAAGTATGTAATTTTAAAGAGAACAAAAAAAAAACTACTATGAAAAAAAAAATTCTAAAAACAAACATTTGCATAACTAAACATGGATATAAAAAAATTATGTCAAATGAACATCTTTATAAATAAAATATCTATAAAAAATTAACTGTTGAACATCTCTATAAAATATGATATCTATAATCAAATTTAACTTGATATTATATTTTATAGAGATGTTCAAAAACAATGAATTTTTTATAGATATTTTATTTATAAAGATGTTCATTTGACATAATTTTTTTATATGCATGTTTAGTTATGCGAATGTTTGTTTTTAGAATTTGTTTTTTTATAGTAATTTTTTTTTTTTAGTTCTTTTTGAAATAACATACTTTCGTTCATTCATTTATTCAATTAAAGAAAATATTTTAAATATATTTAAATGATTTTATACCTTTATAATTACAGTTATTTTTAATATTTTATGTTTTTATTTATTGCAATTAAATTTTATACGGTAATTTATATGGAGGGGTACCTTTATTTATAGAAATTAAATTTTATACAGTAATTTATATGGAGGTGTGTCCTTATTTACACGGAAAAATTGGAACCCGACTGGTTCCTGTGCAGACTCAGTCGTATGCAAGAAAAAATAAGGGCAAGCACACGACTGGTTCGGGTGCAACACCGTAGCTACTCATGAGCTGCTCACGACTCATTCTGGTGCAGCACCATAGCTACTCGCGTGCTACACTCGAATGGTTGCTATTTATAACTAACTAAGTGCGGTTAAAGAAAATGTCAACAAATTTCAAAAGCACAAAATCGATCTGAAGAATGTGTGCTCAAAATTCCAAGGAAAATGATGGCATCATTAATAATATCACTTATATAAGTAATGCGCTCAAAGCGCTTGGCTCTCCCGTGCAAGAGTAGAGCAACTACTAGTGCACCTTATCTCATTTCGTCTGGATTCAAAGACTCGAAAAGAGTGCGAAGTGGCTCTTAGGTCTACTACGAATTATCCGACACTGAAACGTATCATGACCTTTCTCACCTGTCGAGCACGTGCACTTGAAACCATCGAAGCTCGTTGCATCTCCAAGCTAAAGAATCAGAAGAGCAATAACAAGAATGCTAGTCAAAACAAAACTAGCACGTATCCGAGACAACACGCTCACGTACATGCAGTGGTCGGATCTCTGCAAGTATCTGTCGCTTCATCATCTACCTCTACCAATCACGAAAAGCCTCGGAAACCACAGTCACCAGCATCGCGGTCTCTCAAGGAAACATTCCCAGGTGTCCCCTCCAATTTCAATATAACTGAGATATGCTATTCTCCGTCCAAATCTAAGAGACACGTATTTTATTTTTCGGCGGAAAAACATATCTAAAGGGTGAAATCACCCGTCAAAGTTTAAGCTCTAAAGGGGTGTTTTGCAAATTTCGCATACTTGCAGTCTAAATAATCGAATGGGACCAATGGCATCATTTTCGGGGTGAACAATGATGAAAAGTGTCATTCGTGTTATAATAAATAAATAAATAGAACAACAGTTACAAGGGTTGAAATTCACAACACTTTTATTTTAAAAAATCTATCCAATAGAGTTGAATGAAACCAACGGCGATTGAAGAGGAAAAAAAGTAGATGATACGTATTTTAAAGTTTTTTTCGAAAAATCAAGTTTAGTGAGTGAACAACCCCTGAGTCCATGTACATTGACCAACAAAAAAACATCAATATTTTTTTATTAGCTTTGATTTTAATTCGTTAAAAATTATTTTATGATACATTTTTAGCAGTGAGGGCATCATAATAATATTATTTTTTAATATTTTACTTTTCATTCCAGACTTAATTGTTTACATCAGGATATCAAGTATTGTAAATATTAACATATCTTAATTTTAAGGTACATTTTTTTCTGGCAGTGGCCAAAATAGCTTCTTACTGACACTTTTAAAAAATACAGTTGATTAAATTTTTAATATATATGAGTCAGTAACGTGAGAAACATCATTATATAAATAAACTCATCTTTTTGAAAATAGTTTAGTTGCTGCGATGTCCTTCATTCTTCACCATAGAGTATTAAAATCTTGTAATTTTTACAAGTGAATAATTTAAAATTATACAACAACTTATATTTTGTGTGTTGAGAAACATGAAAGTCAATCTTGTAAATGTTATAAGACTACTCTTAACAACATTTCAAGCCATGAATATTCCGGAATCGCCTGTAAATAATGAAGAAATACAAATAAAGGCAAGTTTTCAAAATATTCTACTCAATGCCATGAATTAATGATCTGGAATCAAAGTGATTGAAGAAAATTCTTTACATTTTCAAGAACCATTCAAAGATTGGACAATGGAAGTAGCGGAAGACAAAAAGTGGACAATTACACTAGTGAATTGAGAAGCACCTTCCTATTCAAGTAGAGAGAGTGTCAGACAAAAATTTAAAAAACCGCAATCTGTGCGTCAGTTACGACGGTGGGATCATACTTTAAACCAAGGAAGGACTTATAGAGAAAAATTAGCAAGAGTTCGTGAATATACATTAGAAAATTTCGAAGCGGCTGTAGATGCAGGTTTAACAGTACATGACTGCGATTTAAAAAGATGGACCTTATAAGCTCAAAAAGTAATTGAAGATGGGAAATTATTAATAGAGCATTAAAGCTCTGCATGGTCTGTAGAGCACAACATCACACCATGATTCACTCCGCCCGGGGCCTTATCAAACAACCAATTACGCAGACCTCTCCGGGTTTTTCACTTAATTATCAGAACTCATCAGCACAACAATGATTATCTCAACATTCTCATCAATCAATGCAAAGGGATAGCTCTCATCTCCAGAATCAACTCTCAACAGCAAAAGTACTTGTTCCTCTCAACTTAGTGCAGCAAGCTCTCTAATCTTGCAATCCAGCGATTTCCTCAAGACCTATTGTCTTACTGGCAACTGCGCAAGCTCTTATCTTCTCAAATCCACACGCCTCTCATCCCGTAAGACTGTTAATAGACCCAAGGTCAGAAGTCAGCCTCATCTCTCAAAAACACTCTCTCCGCCTCACCGTCACACGCTTCATATTCCTATAATTAGAGTAGGAAGTGTCTCATCTAGAGAAACTCAAGGAGTTGTCGAAGTCTCACTGCGGTCAAAATATTCAAGAGCAACTGCACTAATTCGAAATCCATCATCAACAGTGGCCACATCTCAATAATCTGGAACTAGCAGACCCAGATCACCTCTCACAAGGTAAGATTGATATTGTTATCAGTTCAGATATGTACAACAGAATTCTAGAACCTGGAGTATGAGCAGGTTCTCACACTGAACCCACAGCCATGCAAACTATCTTCGGCTGGGTAATTCTCGGTCCAGTAGGTGATTCTTATCACCCTCCATCATCTCATATGGGTTACTCATCACTAATTCTCAACTTCATAATCTCGTCACAAAGTTCTGGGAGCTGAAAGAAGTTCCTGAGAATCATAGCGAAACGCTCAGCGCCGAAGAAGCGGAATGTGATGCTCACTCCCAGCCATACATACACGCAACAGTACAGCTCGTTACGTGGTTAGATTGTCATTCAAATCGAATGCTCCGAATCTCGGACATTCGAAACACATCGCACGAAAATCACTCTCACGATTTCTCAAGCGCATTTTTCACCAACCTGAAGTTCAACAACTCTACAACGAGTTTCTCAGTGAGTACGAGTCTTTGGGTCACATGCACCAAGTTTACGCGAAGGATACAGATGAAGAAGGATACTATCTCCCTCACCATTGTATAATACTTCATGGCAAAATTCGTGTCGTGTACAACGGATCAAGCAGATCATTTTCAGGTGTTTCTCTCAATGATTTACTGCATACTGGTCCAAAAATTCAGAATGACATCTTCGCAGTACTTCTATATATATTTGGAAGCACCGTTACATCTTTACTACCAGCAGGGTCAAAATGTTTAGGCAGATCAAGATACATTCGGCTGACCGAAAATATCAAAAGATACTATGAATTACTCCAAATCTTCAAGTCGTCGAGTACGAGCTCGACACCTTCACGTATGGAACCAAACCAGCTCCGTACTTAGCGGGTCGCACTGTACTCTAGCGAGTAATTGACGAAGGACATTAGTTTCCGCTCGTCATAGAACCTGTCAAGAAGAGAACCTGCGTAGACGATACCAGTGGGGGTGCTGACGATCTCACTGCTCTGAATGCTGTAGTTGACGATGTCGAAGGTCTCTTCAAAAGAGGTTGTATGCCGCTAGATAAATGGAAAAGCAATCATCTAAAGTTCAGTAAGCTCAACTCAGATGATCTCCATGATTCTCACAAGTTTAATGAATCTACAGCAAAAATTCTTGGACTCGCTTGAAAATGCGCTCCAAATCACTTCACGTTCATCGACTACACTTCTCAAAGTATGGCTATCACCAAGAAAACTTTTTTATCTGAACCTACTGAGTTATTCGATTTTCTCGGTCTCATCTCGCTTGTCATCATCTGCGCCAAGGTCTTAATGCAAGACCTGTGGCTAGAACAGGTCGGATGGGACGACACACTCGCTCCGCAAGTAATTAGTCGTTGGAAGCACTTTAGAAGCGAGTTAACGAAGCTCTCACAATTCAAGATACCTCGCCGGCTCAATTTCTATTCCCGCTCAACAAACGTCGAGATACATGATTTCTCGGACGCGTCTCAAGTTGCTATGGCTACGGATGTATACATCAAGACGTTTCATTCTCATCAGCAATCTCACGTGGCTCTAGTTTGTTCAAAAACTTTAGAGTTGCCTCTTAGGGTGATCCAAAAAAACCAACCTATCGAATTTATGGCTTAAAAAGGACCTATATACCGAGAAAAAAATTCTCCCGTTGGGAAAATTTTCTAACTCAATTTTAAAAGGTATCGAAAGCCATTCGAAATTTCCCATTTAAATAACACGCAAAAAAAAATCGTTTCATCAAAAATTTTGTAAATTTTGAACCGTTTGAGATAAACATTTGGCTCTGGAATATTCTTGTAGATCTTTAAATTTCTGGACACAGGTCTTCGGAATCGATTTTCTCAACTTGATATGTCATATACTTACAGGCCATGAAAGCCTAAAGTAAATAGAATGATACGAAAAAATTCTTGGATTGAAATTTAACGAAGCAAGTAAAAAATTTACATACTAGGTTCATAAAATAAATAGAGTTTCAACTTTTTTATTTCTATTCTATTGCAGTTTTTGCCCTATACATATTTTTCTTGATCGTTAAAATAATGTTATCTATTACATTGTGACTATTGCTGGCGATTTAAATGCACTACATGTAGAAAAAATTTTTCAAGTACTTTATCAAATTTTTGACGGAGAATTTTCTTGTAGTATTGATATTTTTCATGATAGATCCTTCAAACTGTATAATTCTGTTTATTGTAGACTTTAGTAGCCTTTAAGTATACGAAATATTGAGTTTAGAAAATCGACTCCCAAAATTATTTTTTGGGAAATTTAATGACCTACACGAATATTCCAGAGCCAAATTTTTATTTTAAACGGTTCAAAATTTATGATATTTTTAATGAAAAAAACTTTTTTTTTTGCGTGTTTCTTAAATGGGAAATTTCAAATAGCTATCGACACTTTTCAAAGTTGAGCTAAAAATTTTTCCCAACGGGACAATTTTTTTCTCGGTATATAGGTCCTTTTTAAGCCATAAATTCAATAGGTTGATTATTTTAGATCACCCTAATGCTCACGTAAGATCATATATGCTCATGACTAGCCAATATTCGGACATGATCATGCATGGTCAGGTAGAATCATCCAAACTCAGGAAGAGTCAGGGTAGATCATACATGCTCATTGTATGCCAATATTCAGGCCTAATCATGCATGAGATTAGCGAATGATCATGCATGATAATGGATGCCGATACTTCCGGGGTCATTACTGTGCGTACATTGTTTTAGAAACCATGGAATCGCACAGTATAATTAAATATGAAGATTTACCTTATCCTCATCCACTGGGTTTAATAAAAAAACCGATTAATACTTTTATTGTCCTTCGTGATGATTTAGAAATGTATGTAAAATAATTCTTGATAAGAATCTTATTAATAAGTCACATTTCATATTTATATTTATACTGTATTTGTTGTAATAAAACGTGCTTTGTTTATCTATGAAGTGCATTGTTTTTCAAACAAAACAATTCAAGTACATTTTCTTCAAAATTTTTTAACCATCTATAACCTTACTGATTGTTTACCTAATAATCAATCTATTAAAACTGCTATACATTTAAATAATGTGTATACATGTATACATATAACCTCAAAAATTAAAAAATATATATTTATATTTATATTTTTAAATTATTAAAGCTATGACTGATAAATCAGTTTTATAAATAATTTCATTTAATCAAAAATATTTATTTATTAATGATAAAGATTTTTAAACGTCTCATATCATTTACAACGCACATGACGTCAGGTAGGGCTCAGAACGATACGGTCTAGCTCTCAGAACGACACCGTGTAGGTCTCAGAGCTATCTAACGTATCGTTGGCAGAACGGTACAGTAGATCGTTGCAGTAACAATCTAGTTGATAACTATTGCGTATTGTGATTGTAACTATACAGTATACTTCTGAGAGCTATATTTTTTTCTCCGTGTAAAAAAAGTTGGGAAATATCGGACACCCCAAGATATATATATATATATATATATATATATATATATATATGTAGCATTGCTATAATGAGAAGCGATTGATTAATTTCGGAAATTTACGTCGAACATCAATTTCTCCGTACTCCGCTTTTACCTCAATCGTAGAGACAATATGTTATACCGGTGGACTGCATACACGCATCTAAGTATTTTTCATTGTATTTTTACTTTTACTATGTTACCTTTGCTCAATAAATAAAAATATTTATTTAACATAATGAGTTGGTTTAAATAATTTATATATTATATTTAATATTATCTTAACCACTAAATATACTTACGGAAACCAACAAATGTCTGGCATGAGGTACGAAAGAACGCAATTCGTAGTAGAGATCAAGATGAAGGAAAAGTTTATATTTAACACATAATATCTTATTTGAAACAAAAATTTAACTCTAAAGGATCATTCATTTATTATGTCACATGGTTTTCTCGGTCATGAAATTTGCATACAGTCCACAGGGCCCATTATTTTGTTTTTATTTTTATTTTACTTATTGTTTTTTTTTCTACTGTGCTGAAATTGAGGTTCATTATTTATGAACAGATTTTGTATGAGCAACCCGGCTGCGTAACATTTGACCCGACGACATAATACCCGCGACAAAAGAATCGCAAGCCAAAATATCTATAAATAAGATACTTATAGATGTGAAATATCTTAAAAAATCTAAAATATAATCAAATAATCGTGTGAAATTAACGAAATATAATCAAATTTAGAAAAATAATACACTGACTTGTAATGGTATTTTGCCATTTTTCCACGGGTTTTATGCGTGTGCAATTACTGAAATATATTAAAGCACACGCATGCAATATTACATGCCGTTTTTTCACGCGTTTTGTTTGTATAAATACAAAAAAAATGTAAATGCACACACTTGCAATAATATTGTGCTTTTTTCTCGCAGAATTTTTTTTCGATTATTTTACCATTGTCATTTTTTTTAGAAATATTTTGTCATTTAGATATTTTGTTTAAAAATCTTTTGTCATGAGGATATTTTGTCGCGGGGATATTTTGTTTGGTGATATTAATGCGTATCACTTCCCACCAGAACCGCGGATAATTCAATTTGAGTATATTATCAAGTAATATATGCATTCAAAATGATAGATACATTTATTAATAACATAAAATATTTCAATTTGCGGGTATTTTGTCGCGGGGATTTTGTCACGGGTGTTTTAGTTTGCGGGTGTTCTGTCGGGGGTGTTTTGGTTTGCGGTTATTTTGGCAGCGGGTATTTTGTCGTCGGGTATTTTGTCATTAGGTCAATTGTCGTGTTACCGAGCAACCCCACTCTTTATCAACGTGTGACGTGATACATGGATGATCTCCAATTCATGGTCGTACAAATTAGTTAATGAAAAATTTATTTATTTGATAATTAGTATAATATAAAGAAAGTATAACTCAAAATATTGAATATTCTTAATTTTTTATATCATTCGGCTGCATTCTCTTCCTCATCTCCATTAGATTGAGAAATAAATCTTACGATTGCCCTGAAATATAAATATAATTATCAAAACAAATATTGCAGCATTAAAGGAATAATATATGTAGTTGCATAAACAGTCTTTTGTGAAATCTTTAATAAGTTTTATGAAACTCATGTCGAAGAATACGCCGCTAATTTGCTAAAGTCAGTCTTATAAAATTTTATATCAAAATACAATCCTTTCTGAATAGTTAAACGAGTGGTTTAATTTATATTAAAACGTTCGGTTTTATATTAAACCATTCTGAATTTAAGTAAAATGGGCGAAGTATATCCCTACTCAATAATTCAAGCCAATAACTAATCTATCACCTTTCTCCCTTATGACGTCACTTTAAATTTAGCTGCCTTACTAACATAACCAAAATCTCTAGATTGCACACGCGCATTTAATTATTCAGCACACACATGTGTAGATAAAGGCAACGTCAGCTGAATATTATAACCTTACATATGTCTATTAATTGATACGACGTAACAACAAAGATGACTTTTCTTTTATTGCGAGTTAAGTTTTTCTCAGTTGATAATATTTAAAAAGAGCCATCCGGCTTTACCCATAATGGAAAGGTAGATTTCTTATTTAAAGACAATAAAGCTAAAATAGTGTAATTAATACTTGTTTTGTAAGCTTAAGCATGAATTTAGAGGAAATGAGTTATGCCTTATCATTCTGAACTTCTTAAAGAACTAAGCTGCAAAAATGAGCTTTTTTCGTTTTTTGTGAAATTTTCGAGATCATCAAATCGTTAGACAAGATCTTTAAAAAACAAGTAATATAGTGAAAATTAAAGCTAATCGTACGACTTTTGAGATATTTTTGACATAATTTAGTTATCATTTTCGGTTTTTGTTAAAAAAAAAAAAAAAACGTCTCCGGACGATACGATAGAAATTCGTTTCAGGAAAAATGCAGTCGATTGGTGGTATCGACATTTTATCGATTTTTTGAATCCAATCTGGACTTTGGAAAAATCCATTTGTTTATAACATTTGTTAGAAAAAAAAAAAAACGTCTCCGGACGATACGATAGAAATTCGTTTCAGGAAAAATGCAGTCGATTGGTGGTATCGAGATTTTATTGATTTTTTTTATTTTTTCTCTCATTTTTAGTGTAAAAAACTTAAAAAAATTTCGGCCTATCAAACATCTGACGCGATTTGGCACGAGAGAGAGCTCACGCATAGGCAGCCGCTTGTGCGTGAGTGAGAGGTCCGAGCGCGTCGCTCGTTTTTTGGTCATATCTCGCAAAATATCTGAGATACGAAAAACCACTATAATATCTTTTTTGTGTATTTTTTCATTCTGAACATTTTCTTTCCTTTACACTGCCCCAACAAACCAGCCGTTCGGGAGTTATTCTGATTTAAACAATTAAATTGTTATTAACAATTGTTTGCACCACTTTTGAACAAAATGGACCCGATTTTCGTGATCCCCGGCTCAAAATACGTAAGAAACCGTTGAGTGTACCCGGTGCCAACAAAATGTATACGGGTTCTCCTCTTCAGCCGAAGGACTATTGTCTTCAACCCACTCTCTGAGGCATCTTTGGCCTCACTTTTCTTTCAAACCTTTCGTATATAAACCCAGGAAAAATAATCAAAGTCAGTCATTACCGCCGCAACTAAAACCCTTGTCGGATCTATCCGCGAGTAAATTCCAAAGTTCGTTCTCGTGACGCTCCACAGCCTAGGCAACCGGGGGTCCTAGATTGATAATCGGAATTTAATTTTAAACTAAACATCCAAAAGTCATTACCGCCGCAACTAAAACCCTTGTCGGATCTATCCGCGAGTAAATTCCAAAGTTCGTTCTCGTGACGCTTCACAGCCAAGGCAACCGGGGGTCCTAGATCGATAATCGAGACTCGATTCTTTTAATTTTTGCTTGCGACTTGAAATTTTATTCTTAAAACCTTTCCTCGTGAGGTCCTACGCCTAGGCACCTGGACTGCTAGGTTGGATACCTAGAGTAAAATCATTTAAGTTCGCATTAAATTTAACTAAACTCCTTCACGTGACGTCCACAGCCTAGGCAACCGGAGTCCTTGTTCGGAAATAGTTAATCCAGTTAATAAAAACCCTAAAAATCATTATAAATTCACTCGAAGGCAAAGCCGGCCTCTTGGTTCAGCGTGCAATGCGTTCGTGTGAAAAGATTCAACCTGTGAGTCTCAACTAAATACCATCATAAACATTATAAAACTCCTGTATACACAAATTTAAATTGGTGAATTTGGAGTGAGTGTGTGTGCAGGTATATCAACCCATCAGGGTAAGATCATTATTATAATATCTTTGTAGAATTTAACCTGTCAATATACTACACATGTTTTTTTATATACCTTTGTCTCTTTTATTTACTGTCCTTTTCTCCGGCATTCAAAAGAGCTGGTAATTTAGGTCATAGTAAAATATAAATAAGACAGAGAAAGAACACGGTCTTCTCGAGGGCCCATATCCACCGACCCAACATCCCTCTCGCTCAGAAATCCCGGACCTACCCTAACGCCACGCAGGTCATTGAACGGGACGGTCTATAGTACATCCGCTCGGTACAAATAGACAAATAAGTTGTAAAACAACACGAAATTATAGCATTCTTATATCAGCCACGTGACGCTAAATTCCTTGGTTAGATGACAGAATAAAAATAATTTCACACTTTAATTTATAAATTAATAATCGGTGCCCGATCCCTCATACGTTCTCACACTAACCACGTGACGATCAATCGAACTCCTTGGCTGAGTTATAGAATGAGGTAATTCGGTATCCCGATATTAAATCGTAAATTAAAAATAACCCTTTCGCTCGTCGCCTTCACTCACTCCGATCGTGGCAAGGGAAAGGTTCGAGCGCCTGGTTCGTTTTTTCTACATACCTCGCGAAATATTTTAGAAATGAAAAAACGCTAACATTTTTCGTGTATTTTTTCATTCCGAACATTTTTTTTCAAATAAACTTCCCTATCAAATCAGCGGTTCAGGAGTTATTTTGATTTGAGCAATTAAATTATTATTATTATAATTGTTTGCAACGCTTTTGAACAAAATGAACTAGATTGACGTGATCCCCGGGCGAAAATACATAAGAAATCATCGAGAACAGCCGGGGCCAAAAAAATGTATACGGGCTTCCTTCTTCAGCCAGAAGTTTAGAAGAATTAAAAAGTATTTTATACAATAGGCCTGTGAACCGCAAGTTTAACGCAAGTGAATTCAAAATGTTTAAAAGAAGATAATCGAAAAGTTCAAATATTTTTCATCGAAATAGCCAGATACACATGCATAATATATTATACACTATTTATACATGTATGACATGCCCGAAAAATATAACGTATATTGAGACATGCAATAATTTGTATTGCTCTTAAGTGAGCGTGTTTTATAATTTTTTGACGTCAATACCTGAAGGAGGTTCGATACCGATATCTAAATAATTTAATAATTTTGAATATCGATCTTTTAATGATATGTTAACACAAACTTGCTGCCAAAATTTCAAATTAATTCAGTACATCGTTTTTGAGAAGTAAATTTTTAAATTCACCTCTTATATACATAGAAGTATAGGGAGTCGGTAAGGTTTGCATGAAACCTATTGTACCTTTATCGGCTTTCCAAACTCCTACATGTTTAAGAAGCAAATTCAAAAAATTATTTCTGAAAAACGTTGTATTGAATCTACTTGAAATTCTAGCAGAAAAGTTTCTATGCACTTATTATTTAAAAAAAAGAATTCAAGATTTGGTATTACTTGAATATCGGTATTGAACTTCCTTAAGACATACGTATCTGATAATGAAAAAAAAAAATTAACTGCACAATATCATAGTATTTTTTTAAAAAACTAATTGGAGTGTGAGTTGGTCTATTTATTTGTAGTTCCCAAATCATAAGCTCGGAGGATTAAAAGTGTGAAACTAACCGAATTTATTCAAAGAGTGAAAAAAAAAAAATTTGTACTGCTCCCAAGTGTGCACGGTGTGATAACACACGTCAGCTACATTTAGGAGCACTTTCTTAAGATATAATTATCTGGTAATAATAAAAAATCTGCAGAATTAGCTGAGTTTGTGTCTACGAAATGATTATAATTAGGAAAACTCAAAAGTTCCTGGAGAATGTCAAGGTGCGAATTGATAAGGCCCCTGGGAGGTCGAGCGTTGAAAAACAGACCGCGGTCAATTATTTGAATCCCGACAATTTGAGAATTTTTGTTTTATCACTGTTCACCATCTTATATTTCAGATGAAATTGTATTTTCAGTGCTCCGTACACCCACACAGTATCCAGACTGTTTGTAATTGGCTTCGTTTATAATTTTTCAATATTTTTATCAACTCCTCGCCACCTGCATATCGACTCGTTAACATTATTATTTTTAGTTCTTATTTTCATTAATAGATTTCGCTGCTTTCTTTTCTCCCAGGGACATTTGCCGTTGTGGGACATTTGTAGAAAGTCCGAAAAACGTGGGACGCATGCGACCGATAACTTGATGTTTTAATAATTTAACTAACAATTTCATTGCACTACAAATCAAATGAGCCGATGTGTGAGTTTTCTCATTAATTGCGCCTCTCTACACTTCTTACAGTTTTGTTTTGCATGCGATCCACGTTTTTAACTTCCCGCTAAGAGAATCGAAGATTTTCAAAAATTTCGGAAAGTTATTGTTTTCACGCCGATTTGCGAAAATTGAAATTCCAACAGATGTCGAGGTTTTGAGGTTCTAGGAAGCTATTTTGACTAAATTCAAGATGATGTCCGAGCGTATGTATGTATGTATGTATGTATGTACGTACGTACGTACGTATGTAAATATTTTGTAACTTTTGAACGAATAAACCAATTTTGATCGTGCAGGTGCCATTCGACGCGGCTTGTTGATTACTATAAGCACTGAAAATTTGAGCTTAATCGGTAGAGTACGTTCGGAGATATTTCAAAAATAAAATTTTTTCAAATAACTTTTAATTCGCTCGATGGATTGATTTCAAAATCTTATCAGCTCTAAAATTTTATAAGCCGCGTCAATTGCCACCTCAACCATCAAAATCGGCCCATTCGTTCAAGAAAAACCGTTAACGGAAGAATAAAAAAAAAATTTTTTTTTTAGTTTTTTTGAAATTTCTCAAAAACGACTCGATAAATCAATTTGAAAATTTGATCAGCTCTAGAACTTAATAAAACGCGTCGATTTCTGCCTTAACGGCTGGCCCGCAGGGTCAACTGACAGAACAATTTTTTTTTTTTGCGAAAATTCAAAAAATCATAATTTTAAAACGAAAAAAAAAAAACTCCTCTCTGAAATTTTCACGATCTCTTAAGATTGTTTAAAGGTGATGAAGTAAAAAATTTCAGCCCAAAATTTCGTGTCACCACTCGATTTTGACGGTTTATAAAAATTCTAAATTCTAAAACTTTTTCATTTTTAAAAATTTTTTTCCAAAATATATTTTTTTCAGTATCCCCAAGTTTTTCTTTCAAAACAAAACAAAGACCATTTCTGTATCTATCATAGTTTTCGAGATATGAAGAAAATAGTATAATTTTGAATTTTGAACAACTTCCGAAAAATATTTTTCTAATTTTTTTCCTCTGGCAAATCTTCGTTTTATGATAACAGAAAAGTTTAGACCAAATTTCCTCCAAATTTAAAGAGTTCGAGTCCTACTACTGGTCAATTTGACATAGAATGACCCATATATTTTTACTTCAGCCGTTTTTTAAGCTCGAAGAGCTCTAAAGGTTACCAATAATAACTTCTTCGAGTTTTCCGAGCTTGAGAACAGTGGGATGTTTGGGGGTTGACCTACAGGTTCAACCGTTTTTCAGATTTTGAATTTTCCATGATTTTAGGGATTTTAAATTTATGGAAGAATTAAAAATTATTGAGAAAATGTTTTTCTTAATCTTAACAAATCGCTTTTCTTAATCAAGGTGCTTAAACGTAATTTGCTATAAGAATTACATACAAATCAGAGAGCGTCGGTCATTCACTCTAGACAGAAAGAGATAGAGAAAATTGTCTCTCTGTTAACTCATTTGTTCACTTTGCTCGTACGAGAAAAATGTATGTAATCGTTCTCGTTGAGAATACGCCAGGACCCGACTTACGTCACCAATACAAACATACCGCAAATCCTTGTTTTAATCCTATGTATTGAAAATAGCTATTTTGAATTATTCGTAGTGGTATTAAAATTATTGTCATAAACCAAGCAAGATTATTTACTCTACTTAATGAAAACTTTCAATGTCACTGTCATCAAAATATTTAGGTGAATCAAGTAATATTTTTTTAGGTACATTTTTTTAAAAATCTAACTATTGTATTTATCCTCATGGTCGATTTTACAAGGGATTTCGTCATAAACTATCATAATTAGTTGAGTAGAGTTCAAAAATACCACTCGTTGAAAAATTTATATATGTATGTATATATATATTAGGGTGTGCCAAAAAACGACGATATTTTTTTTTTTTTGCTCTCACCCCAAAATATCTAAGAAAATGTCCCAACAAAGCTCCTGTTAAAAGCAGAGCTCAAAATCCCAATTCTAAGAGGTCCTCCATCGCATGTTAAGTTTTCCCGTTTAAATAACATGGGAAACATGGTTTATTATTACTTTT